>CM067361.1:11212300-11639800 GCA_034401795.1 Chaetoderma sp. LZ-2023a | reverse complement strand
GAACCTGTCCAAATTAAACACTGCACACCAGTCATGTGTGGTGGATCAGTTTCTAAATGCGACAAAAACAGATGCAAAGTAAACAACTATATTGTAAACCAACACATATTCCTGAGCTTTCAAACTAAAAATGAATATCATATACGGACAAATATGTATTGTGATTCTGAGAATGTAGTCTATTTGATCAATTGTGCCCTTTGCCTAAAACAGTATGTTGGTGAAACAATAAATGCATTTAGAGTGCGTGCTAGACGCACCGTTTCTGTTATTAACACCTCAGCAGATACACCAATTGCTCAACATTTCCAACATCCTGATCATTCAGTTGAGCATCATTTTGTAATCATGCCAATAGAACAGATTCCGACTTCCGACAGCGAAGAAGAAACGAGTTCGTTTCGCAAAATACGAGAAGGCCATTGGATTAGAACACTCCAAACAAAAGCACCATATGGAATAAATGTATGTATGATTACTATATTGTGCAGCTGTAGTAGTAGAAATATCATACAGCTGCAATCAGCCCTTCTTCGCTTTTGCCCACGGTGTCTTGTCCGCAGCCAAAATCCTTAGCTTCCTCAGGTCCATTTTTTACTTGAGTGTACCTAATCCTCCTTTCTTGAGGGCACCTCGTAGCACGCTTAGCAGATTTATGCAATGACGTTCTCTCCTGGCTCTGTATTTGCTGGCTCCGAGTAGGGCGAATTCCAAGGCTCTCTGCGCTGGAATAAATGTAGATTCAGGAATAATCAGTGAATCTAATTTCGTACAAGTTTAGTAATAACTAATTATATCAGAAACTTTTTGAGGGGTTTCCTGTAGGGTCTTGTAAAATGCACTCACTAGTAAAATCAATTGTATCCGTTTCTTCATTCGGAATGTTGGTGAACGTGACACCTCGACATTCGCCACACACATCCGAACAGTGTAGCTTGTGCTTCCTACAGCTGCGCAGGATTTTGAGAATGTGATATGGAGCTGGCGGACAATCCATAATTCTTGGAACAGATTTCCCCTGCCGATACTGCCATATCCAGTTATATGGCTTCAACCTGACACCCTCACTCATCCACACATTGACCTGGTAGAAAAACCTGAAAACTATGATACTTGACAGTATCTGGAGTTGGTGGCAAACTTTGAATGTGTACACATTCAACGCTTTTTAAACGTCCATATAAACACACAAGTCCATTTTTCGCCAGCCAGATGCATGCCCTACTTAGTAGAAGCTTTGCAAAAGACAATACCATGTTGCTTGAAGGATGAATCAGTCTGCATCTTCGTTAGAGGAACACATGCCCCTGTACCAAATAATGTGGATCTCGTATCACAACGACCTAGGGCATGAATGAAAGGCAGATAATGAGTAACATCATCAGCCAAGTCTTCACGAAGAAGGGTTATGCCCCAAAATTTGTCTTGTGCCTTTGGCTTTTCGGATCTGTAGACTAATGTGTGGAGGCCTGTCTGTGCGTAGTGTCAGAGCAATACTAATATATCAGTGTATTCCCCTGTAACATGTGTTGCACCCGATCTGCCACAATGCACACCTGCCAATGCTATCAGAAGATCTGCATCACGGACAACATTCAATGTTTCAACTTTTTCAATTTTTTCGCACAAGAGATTGATAAAGGTGTGTTTATTAGCTGGGTTTGCACAAACTTATCTTTCTTGGACTTAAGTGCCATGCTACTGGAAAACAACACTTTTTTAGCCATTGGTCCCTCCGACCGTCTCAGGTGAGTCGCAACTCTAGTTGAAGGCTCAGATGTATATCCATCAAAAACAATGATTGGATTCTCAAAAATTGTAATATAATCTACGCACATCTTAACAATGCCACTAAATGTCGAACCATGCTTTCACAGACATCTGTGAATCAATGATCCGCCATCAAAAACATTGCATTCTGGTGTTGTTTGCTGATTTGCAGTCTGAGCGTCGCGCAAGATAGATGCTGATGCCAAGGAGTCTGAAAGCTGTGGCTTGTTGGCTTCTCGTAGAAGACCATGTTTATCAAACAGAGACGTGGGATATGTGGACAGTTCATACTTAAAGCCTTCATTAAGGTTAGAGTCACCATTATTAGTAATTAGGAAAAGGAGCTGAGGGTTACCAGCAACCTTCTCCCCGGCCACAGCCGCTACTTTCTGCCCTATAACCTCAACTTGATTCTTTTTACCGGAAGAAAATTTAAAGGCATCATTTCCTTCCATCTTTTTTAGTATGGTATTGCCAGCATCTTCTGCCTTGTGTTGATTACATGGTTACAAGAAGCATGTGTGTTACAGGATGTCCAGCCCACATCAGCTCCAAGATCTCTGTTAAACCTGAAGAATGCATGAGGTGGCCGATGCCCCCCCCAGCCCCAGGCAGCTCATCGCTATATGGAATCCTTTAAGATTTGGAATGAGTTGCTTCAATTCACTGTTGTTACTTTCATTAACAATGATTTCCTCTGATTTCTACCAAAGTGGCTGATCGAAAGTGGCAATGGGGATTGTACCTGTTGTTTTCGGCAGTAATGAAATGCAAAGTTGAATACATACAACTCATATCTGTTGGATCAATATCTATCATGGAAAGAAAGTGTATGGATGATTTTCTCTGGATGTGCTCCCAGACCACCCTGAGGCGTTTTGGCCGCAATGGCCAAGAAATATCTCACGGGCATTGGAAAGTCAGTTCCTTGAAAACATGCTGAATATTTGCAAAGGAACCTGTATTTAGTGTTTGATACTATAAATAACAATGTAATGTAATCTAACAGACAAATATTTTATTTAAATTCCTTTAAAAATTAATGCCAAAGGTATCTTTTTTTTCTATGTCAGTGCCCACTATTTGGCCACGTATTACATCTCCCCAGAGTAGTGCTGTCCCAATAGATAATAATAATAATAATAATAATAATAATAATAATAATAATAAATAAATAAATAAATAAATAAATGCCATATTTTCTATAAAAATACCAGAATACGCAACTTCGTAAATTGCTTCCTAGTTAGGTTTATATTACCTCAACTAAGTAGGCCTATGAAAAGACCACACGCTGCTCAATACTCCGTTGGGCTACCGGGTGAAGACACTGGTGAAGAAGTCTGCAAGAACATTTGCCTTCTCAATATCCTCAATGCCCACTTTAGTTCCTTCATCAGTTTGGACTTGTACCTCTGCTAGCCCTGTCTTTGTCTTCCTTTTGGCATCTCCATTTTAAATTTGAGGCCTTAGCAGTTGCTTGTGGAGCTTGTCCGATTGGGATATGTCTTGTTTATAGGCCAGTAAAAAGGCATCAATTTAAATTGAACATTACATCGTTCCCGTAAACGCACCCCCACCCCCCCCCCCCCACCCCTGGGCAGAGCAATAAGCATACATGGGCCTATATGAGAGAGGTTTCGTCGTGAAAACGACTAAGTTCGTTAGAACGCGTGGTGCGCATGTGCGCGCCAGGCGCTGTTCTAGCGGAGCATGCAGACCACGTCCAAGAGCGGGTAGCGCTTTTAGTGCACCGAAAATCGGCTAAGAAATGGCTGAGTTATCGCCTGTTTTCCCCGTTGAATTATTCTCAAAACGTTTCTATAACGTCGTAACCGCGTGTATATATACATACCTAGATAATCAGTAATTTGTGTGCACGTGACGTACTACGTCATCTTCACATCTATATCTATCAGAATAATTAGATAGATGTGTTCACGTCACGAATTTCTAGCAACGTGATTGGCTGGTTCAGCTACTTCTGATTGGTTGAAGCAGCCAGGTTATGACGTTACAGAGAGTATAAAAGGGCATGCTTTCAGTAAATCGAGAGCGTCGTCGGCCGGGGGCCGACCAGTCAGGAGCTGCCCAAGCATGGAATTCAGCATCATCTCGGTACGCCTCATCTTCCAGTTCAGCTCGGACCACAACAATTCACGGGCCACCGCACTGTGTTTAATATCATATAGTGTAATACGTCCCGTTTTTATTACTAACTGTATAGGAACTATTTTTACGGTGGACTCTTAAGGTCCAGTTATGTAACTCTACATGACGTAGAGGCAGCGATGTTCCTTGGTGGATAACTCACCGGATCTGCCAGCCACGCTGAAAAGTGGATATGCAACCGCCACACCGCATGTCATGTGTGATAGTTTAACGTTTTGACTGCAGCCAAGTAAACTTTGCATGGTGCGCCTCAAGAGCTATTTGATGCACCCTGCACCGCTAACCTTAAATAGTACATCTGTATTACAACTGTATCAATAACCCTCTCTGTTAATGGGTTATCTTTTGCAACTACCGCATTATCTAGAACTTACTTGTTGTATTCAGCAGACATTACTTATACTGTGTTTTACTGTCCTGAGATCGTATCACTTTCGTCCTGAAGCAGCATGCGGAAACCGTGTCTGCGGAAATCTACATGCAGAGATTCAGCCAGCTTCCAGAGACCGTGTCGACTCACGTCACGAGCATAGTGACGTATCAATTTCAGTAACATAGCAACCCACAATAAAGAATGGCTACTGGGTATTCAAGTAACTATACGTGGTATCTGTAATTATTCATTAGTTTGCTCATCTAATTACACGTTAATTACTATATCTTCCTCTGTAAAAGGTACCGATGACTAACAGGCACCTTCCCGGTCTTAGGACCGCAATTTATAAGTCTTTATAATTGCTGTTTATATTTATCTTTATTTACTGTAAGGTGTTTCACTAACCGCACCGTATTAGGCCTGTCAACCTGTATTATTACTGTCTAATCAATTCGTATACTGTCACCGTTCTGTATTTGGTTAGTTAGGTATATGGCAAGTAGCCATCTGTTGATATGTTTTGATTATTTATAGAAAACCTAGGACCGCAGTGCATTTAGGATATACTATACAACAACATTTATCTATGCATCACCTTTTCCCGCCACCGGCATGTATTCACCAAGGTCACTGTCCGTACTATAACTCTGTTGAGCCCGACATGCTACCGACTAAACCTTACGATTTACCTCGATAGGATAGGTGTAATATGATTAGAGACCATTTCTTCATTAGGAAAAAAAATCATGTACGTCGGTCGTTACGGTAATCTAGCCCCGTACTACGACAGAAGTATGATATATTGGCCAACATACCTATAGGGCCACATGGCCATAAAAGTTATTGTCTCTCGTCGTGTTCCACTAGGCCTTATGGCTTCTTAATTGTTTGGATGTCCCTATCAGCACCGTGGAGTGATCCGACCCTGGGAAACTAGGTGAGCGGTGATTGTCAATGTGCGGTATCACATACACCTCCCCTGTGTCTCCGGATATTTATTAGTTAGATACCATTGCCAATGTAGGAGGCACTGCGAAAACATTACTGTAATTATTATTATTATTATTATTATTATTATTATTATTATTATTATTATTATTATGTCTCTTTGTATCACTTAGGAAAATATCTCCCACACCCCAGTGCATATTTGGGCAACTTGGATATAAACCTAATGTTAGGTCAATAACGTAGCTCCTTAAGACTTGGTGACGGACGAGATGCGTATCTCCACCGAATTCTGTACAAATGTCCGGGCAAGATGTTGGAATCTGCCACGCCCCTGTGGAAAGGACATTTTACGGTGGATATCCGTCTCTCTAATCGCCACCGTAACGATAGGTAGTTGGAATAATTTGCTTATGTAAAAAAGGTAGCCATCGTCCTGTGATGTTTCATGTGGTTACGGAGCAAGACATTCGGATTCTTACCAAGCTCTGATGTCTTGCAATGTAACATGTACGCGTGCTGTCTATGGAGGTAGATGCTTTCCATGGCAACCTACGGGGAGCGGGGCACCTGCGCCCACTGACAGCCGCATCTAAAGATAGTTAGGGTGACCGCCATTTGCGGCATAAAATAGGTCTTGTCTCTAACACCTAACAGGTTAGGTAGGCATAGAAGAAGGCCCGCATAAATACAAGCGGCACCTAATACAATATTCCTGGAACTACATAAGACGGTGATTTGGGAATCCTCAGGGAATCGCTTGTCTCGTCTTCACGTAAAAGAGCGCAAAACATTTTAGTTATAGTTTCACTTGGATGGGTTTTTTCTTTACAGCACTTTTTGGTTGAATACATAGTGGCCCTTTTTGGTCATCTCTGCCCCTCCGCTTCTGCGGTGGAAGAATGTTCCTGTGACGGAGGCCCGCGCGAGGCATTTACCTCTCACAAAGATCCAGTGACGGCGGCCCACGTGAGGCGACTACTTCTCACCCAAAGATACAGCATCAGAAGTAATGCCCGCGCGAGGCACAAGGCCTCTCGCCACGATTAGGATTTCTTTCCTTTTTTCCTTTTCAGCATAGTGGTATACTAGCTTATATTAAGTTAATTAGTGATATCTTATGCGGGAGCCTCCTTTACATAGGTACCTCTACGGACCTGCAAGTC
Organism: Chaetoderma sp. LZ-2023a; assembly: GCA_034401795.1. Lineage (NCBI taxonomy): Eukaryota > Metazoa > Mollusca > Caudofoveata > Chaetodermatida > Chaetodermatidae > Chaetoderma > Chaetoderma sp. LZ-2023a. The sequence goes on along the minus strand of CM067361.1, from coordinate 11,633,368 downwards.
TGGGTGGTACCTCCGGTGACTCCACGTTTTAACTCCACGTTCATCATGCTGTTTCTATGTCATGTATTATTCAAATAGTATTGTATCGCAAACTCGTACGGTTTGCATAGATATATTTAATTACGTACTTTAATTAGTTTGGTTCATCCATCAAAATCTTGTAAATTCATGGATCTCGAAATTGCTATGAACAGGCATACCGGTGACACCAACACATGGGCTGATACTGTGCAAGTTAATGTTAGCGGAAATGGTCGCACGGCCCCACCGGAACAATTGAGTTCCACCGGCCTTAGGAGCAGGTCTCTGTATCACGCCGGTCAGTGTCGTCAGGAATAGCTAACTCTGAGACCAGGAGCTAACCTGCATCACCGTTCGTCGTGCACACATGGTGCGGTGACCGCATTTGAATGTCCCGACGCGACCCGACGAGCTACAATTTGTAGTTACATAGAACTCGCCCGTAGTGCCTATCTACGATGTTTGCCAATTTCCCAGAATTGGAAAAGCTGAATATTTTGAAAATCATTTGACTGCGGATGAAGCAACAGCTTTAAGTCAAATTAGTTACAAAACAATCGGCAGAATTTATAAAAATCTTGATCGAAAATTTGTGAATTTACTACGAAGTCAATTTTGTTCGTTTTTTCGCGAAATGGTCATATTATTTTTATTTTTATTATGATAGACATTTCGTCCGCAGTGCCTACCAGAGGAGATCGCAGACATCCTGTCAACAAGGTCAACTACGGTTGTCTGCTCATCATCATTTTCCCTAAGCTCATAAACTACCCTAAAGAAAGCTTCTTCCCTTGATGTATCTACAGGTCTGCCCAGTCGTAGGACTTATCCTCATCTATTTGAGACCGTTGATATCTCAGTGGAATTTGTTTGCCATTACTAAAGTGTACACTGCACACCCTATACATGGCATCTACTGCAGGAAGATCTCTTGCAAATATTACCCATCATCGAACAGCCTCTGCCCAAACGTCATCATCAGGCCTTTCATCACACGTCCTAACACTGAAGACACTACCGTCGGCTTCTTCATGTGTAGTCTCAATCATGCTTCCACATAGAAAGCAGTGGTCTTTGAACCGGAATTCCGGTTCCTGTGAGCGGAGTGAAAGGCATATTAAGGGGAAAGAGGGGGGCGAGTGTGCGGGGGTGGGGGTGCGGGTCATCATTTTGTTGCTTTCTTTTCATAGCTCTGGCTGGTGTCCCACTGGCAATACTAGCTTGAGTTATTCCTACAACACCCTGTTGTGTTATTGTTAACGGTTCCTTGCCATTGTGTAGATGTTCCCCACATATGCCACATTTGTGTGCGACGTCCGTCGCGTCAGGTGTCATTTCTTCCATGACTTGGCTAACTGACATGATTCAGGATTCAACAAAATTATACATAAAACATCGGGATTTTGTAAACGATTACACGGACAACAAATTGTACTATCGCATTTGCATAGGTGAGTGTAGGGATATAACTATTAACTAAGGTGCATAAACATATAATATAAGCCTACAATCAACGGATATACGCGTGTGTACAATTACCCAGCAGACAACAATTATACATACAGTTTTTAGATTTAAATAACCAAGTTATGAAACGCTAAATCGCCTACACGGACGAGAAAGGGTATTATCGCATTTGCATAAGTATGTGTAGGGATACAAATAAGTTGCACAAGGCGCATATGCGTGTGTAAGCTTACGAATAACCCGCAGATGGCATTTGCACTCAAACAGTTATTTCAGTATAGATTGCCTTGTTGCATAAATGTAATTTTCAATTTGCTCCATATGTACGTTTTTAAAATTATCCGGGACCGGCTGTAATTATAAATTTTGATTATCACAATCGCAATTTATATTGTTTTTCTGCCATGCTTATTGCCGGCATCATGACGTCACGCTAGTGATGACGTCATTATGTGTCATAATAATACAGTACACTGGCATAGAGGCGTCACAGAATGTTTTTAACATAAGCTATCAACTCTTCAAGTACCACTTTCCTATTTATTTGCAATAGATTAAATGGGTCTAAGTCTTATAATTATGGAGATATTAAACAAAAACTTGAATATGGAAGCCATATTTAATTAGGCTAATTAACACCTTTGTGGAGGGCGGATATTGGCGGATTTGAATATGTTTTACCCGAGGCTGTATAGAAACAGACGAAGCAAAGAAACCTGCTGTTCCAATTCTAGGTTACGCTAATCTTGGCGTAGACTGATTGGTCTATAGCTAGAGTGATGCCAAATTAATGCATGCTAGGGTGGAGGGGTGGGGCGTAACGTGAGAAACAGGCTTCTACCGGTATGGCGTTTCGAGCAGGATAGTGACGCCAGTCTCGTGATATTGTGACTATTTGAGCCAATAGGCGATAGTGACGTTACAATTCGACATTTATTGAGTATTGAACTAACACATTTGTTATTACACTTACACCTTCATTTGACTCGGTACACTCAAGTCAAGAATGGACCTGAGGAAGCTAAGGATTTCGGCTGAGCACAAGACTCAGTGGTCAAAAGGGAAGAAGGACTGATTGCAGCTGTATGATGCTTCTACTACTACAGCCACAGAATACAGTAATCATGCATACTTACTCGTATTAATCGGCTGCCAGGTTACGTCGGCTATATTAGGCTAATAATAAATAGGCCCTACATGCGTATTTCGGAGAGGCTGTAGATTTTAAAATCATTATGATTAAATGTGTTTCTTCTGTTACAGGATTACAGTTTAGCTCAGCAATAACGTTTTACTTACTGACTATGGCGCACAGTGGTGATTGTGATTTGAATCCGACGCTTTCGAGCAGGATATCTGACCTTGTCCAGACATTGCGCAAACGTCCCCCGAAACAAAACTTCATTCAGACAATAGATGTCGCTGTCGCAGCGTGTAAAGGCAACTTAAGGCTGGAATATGACTGCCACCCGTTTGGCCGTAAAGGATCATTATATAGTGGAAGACTTGCAATAAGCGGAGTTTTTATAGCCAGGGAAGTTGCAATTGGTAAGATCAAGGTGGCGCATGAAACATTCAAAATGGCTTTCAATGTCTTAACGCGGAAAAGCATACCAGAAATCCTAAGCCTTCATGATCCTGGTGTTGATGTTCTCGCGGCTGATGACTTTTCTCTGAGGAATGCAAGATGTGAGACGGACCAGTATCTCACAGCACTAAGCGCAAATTACAGTAAGAAGGACCAGCATCTCACATCACAAACTTCACTCAAACTACGATCAATTAATCGGACTTTCCGTGGCACCAACGTTGAGTCGAATGTTATGGCCGATTCACACCCTGTTGATGATTTGAATGCTTTGAAGCAAAATAAAACTGACTCCTGTAAACGGGAACGAAAGTCCAAAGAATCGCCATCAAATATGTTTGAGCAGAAAAACATGAACTGTCGCGTTCGTAACCAGCTGGAGACTGTGAAGTAAGCATCGTTCAAGTCTGATACTGTAGTGACGACACTTGACAATTATTGTGCACCACGGAAGCTAGAACTAGTCTGCGTATATAGATAAGTACATGCCCTATACATCCACTAGCAATGGATGGATCCGATCTCTCAGTCAAGTATATTAGTCCATTGTCTATGGGGTGTGTGGGTGTGTCCTGTATGCATTTTCTGTACAGTGAATTAATCTTCACAATATAATTTGGCATCATGTTAGATGAAATAAAATACTTTTGGTAACCCGGGAGGGACTAAGAGAGATAATCACCCGTGTCAATGGTAACCCAATACAAAGCTAATAGCGCAGACCTCTGCACATATTATTATCATAACTTAACGAGTGTTGGAGATAGAAGCATGACATAAATGTCAAAATTATCGGCTTTGATCACTCCAGGCTATAGACATTTCTGCTTGTTCATTTTGTTCTTTTTGTATTCCATATTTGGTATAAATTCGTCAATTTATGCACCATGAATATAAGCTATAATGATGCTTATAAATTCCATTCGCAATATCTTCGGCGGGGATCCACTTCGTCCATGAGAATATATTCAACCATGTCCTGAATATCATGAAGAAAAGATATCAGCGCACTTATGACTGCTTTGCCCGAGTATACCGTGAATATAACACCCAGGCCTATACGGTGTGTGCACAATATGCCATGATCGCAGGTGTACACTCTGACTTCGTATCATATATTTCCACATAGCCACAAATTTTGCATTTGTTACAACCATGGAATGAATGTCATTAATCATAGTCATAACATACTTTATGTGATTTCTTAGTGTGGCGTTGGCGTTTATTCTTAAAAAGACTCTGAAAGGTTACGCTGAACTCACACACAACCTTTCGAAATAAGCAAATTACATCTTGTGGTGGCAATACCAGTTGAAATGGAATGCCTTTGGGCATCACATTTAAACAAATTCATTCTACAGATTATTCTTGCAAAGTGAATAAAAGTCGATGCTCAATAACAGGATGATATTATAGACTCAGTCGCTCTTCACCACCCAGATCTCGGCATTGATGCTGAAGAGCTGATATCAGCTTGGTACCATATGCAATGGATACAACTGAGGCTGGAACTAACCGAATCAATGTGCTCCTTAGCGACATTGATGTGTTGATATTGCTTTTTCATTTCTGGGAATATAATGCTTTGGCATGACTTCAGTGAACTCTAGATAAGCAGTGGGCATCAATTGGCAATTGTACTGGATATATTCCACTAACGTATTTGCATATAACACTCGAGAAATAAACCATGTTTTGTCGGCTCTCCATATTCTAACCGGTTATGATATTACAAGTAATTTAGTAGCAAGACAGCAGCTCTAAAAATGTAATGCAGCACATTATCTGGAAGAGTTTGGTAAAGACCTTCTAATGATAACATCGAGCAAACAATCGCAAAGGTTGAGAATTAGTTGGTTCACGTTCTGAAACGCGGTACTACTATAAAGAAAATTGGTGATTTTAGGTACCGGAATTTATTACTATCAAAAGGAATACTGTATACTAATCATTTTACACGGGGTAACATTTTCAGGGCAGTTTATCATACACACATTATTTTAAAATTGTCTGCGCAATAGGTCACTTGATCCTCTGCGAATGTAGAAAGAATAAAGTACAATGTTGTACCTTTTGCAGGTGCCAGAGTTTTCACGGAGCTGACATAGACATATTGAACTATAGCTAAACCAAATAGTCAGTCGACCAAATGATATCAATCAAGAGTGTATACGTGTTACCAAATTAGTTGCATATAGTCAAACTTGCCTTTAACAGACAGCTGTTTTTTTGGTCTACAGATGATTATTATTGGCTAAAACGGTTGGTCAGAAGAGCATCAATCTTGAAGAAACACAGTCTTTCTCCAACAAAAATCCATTTACCATAGACAATTGAGTGTGTTAAGCATTCCGACATGGACCATACTGTGTCTGCAAAAACAGGTTCGACCATGTGATTTCTTGATGGTTTCCATCTAAATGTACATATGCAGTTCTCTAAACACTGATGCAATACATTATAAAGGTAATGGTAATTCACCTATCCAGAGCACCCATACATCATATGGCGTCATAATAAACTGCGTGATGTGTACAATGACATCATAATGAATGACGTCGATAAGTACGTATTCCTGTGGGATATCCCAATAATCTAACCACTGCTTTTCTGTCAGTTTCTTATAGGGTGATCAAGCCACATATCAGTGGTATTGACTTTAAAATGTCCTGGTGTGCATTTTACTACAAATCTTCCAGAAAGTATTGGTTTCTGAATGTCTTTCATGTCTTCTATGTAGAGTTAGCACTAGCATATGCAATTTGTTCGCTCAGGCAATCAAAGACAGGTGACACGGATTACACGTCCAGGGAATAAGATCTCCAATCTCCTATTGGATCAGCTCTGAGGTCTTTCAAAGTCTGTGAAATTATTCCATTATGTATTAGTCTTATTCTGAAGGGGTATCACAGTATTGAGTTTTTCAAAGGCCTGCCGCAGCTCAGCCAAACATCTATAGAATCTGCTTACTCTTTTCGTGTTCCTTTTCAGAGACGGCTTTCTCGAGTCAGCCCAATGGATCAGGTTGTTGCACGTATTTTGACACATATCATTGGTTGAAGAAGGAGCGCCATCGAATTCATTTCATTGTAAAGAAAACACATACAAATATGTTAAGAGTATGATTAATTACACTCATTTCGTGATTGTAGCAAATGCATAATTTGTGGCTAAATAGAAATACATGATATGGACTCAACGTATACACCTGGCATCGTGACATATTTTGCACAAGCTGTATAGACCTATGTGCTATATCCGCAATATACTCGTATGTAACAGTCCTAAGATCGTGATAACTTTCCAAAATGATATCAAGTACATGGATGTATATATTCGGACACGTGGATGTAGTGGTTCTCTGAGGATATAGCCAATGCAATGTATAATGACCACTATATCACACATTCCTGTTGTATAAATTGACTAATTAATACAAAACAAAAAACAAAATGAAGGCGCATTAATTATTATAACGCAGAGTCATCGACGTAGATTATTTTGATCTGTATTTAATATTTCTATCTGAAAAACTCGTGCAGTTCTGAGGGAATTAGCCGCAGCAGTACTTGCTATTTTTGCCTTGGCTTACCATGGACACGTGAGATTATCTCCCTTAGGATCGGGTTACCAAAAGTCTACCCTCGTTTTATTTCAGTCAGCTTGAATACTTGAACAGTCCTATATCTCTATGACCCATGGATGCCTTCGGCCAAATCAATTTGAAATCTGCATAAAAGGTGTGAACGGAAAAGAATGAGAAGTTTCAAACGAATTCTTTACAAATATTACTCGGCAGATTCCAAATTTATTTGGTCGAGGGCATCCGTGGGCCATGGAGATCTAGGAGTGGCCAAATATTCAAGCTGATTCGTCGAATTAGGTGGTGACCATCTTGGATTTCACGCTCGTTTTAGAAACACCTTTAACCATCTCCAAAACGCATGACCTATTAATTTGCACCACAAAAAACTTCATCTACCTCTAGGCTAAGGGCTAAAATCCGCTTGATCAGTTTGTACGTGGCTCTTTTGGATGGCATATCTTGCTTTTGTCATATTAACTGATCAGTGGCCATCTTTTATTGTGTTCAAAGCTTTTAAATGAAAAGAATCGGAAGCATCAAGCGACATCTAAAAACACAGACCGATTTCAAGTAGACTTGGCAGGGAAGATCCTTTTGCCAGAGAGATACAGAATTGTTCAACTGAAGCCGATCTGTCGATTTTCAGGAAATCGGTTAAAAGACTTTTGCACAGTGGGCGGATTTCAACCAAACATAACTGAAATGGCGTTAGAGTTCTAAACTTCAGAAAACGTGTGCATTTGACTGGTGATTTTTGGGGCAGCCATATTGAATTTCCGAGAATTCCCAGTGACTATTTCAACCAAACTAGGCCGGAAGAACCTTGATCAGGGTTATAGTGTTCCGAAAACCTATGCATAAATTTGATTGTTGGATTCTTCCGGCTGCCGTCTTGCATTTCCGGCAAAATTACTCCCGCCACAACTACTATTTTAAGACATACGTTTCCGTGTTTCTGGCTATACCGTTTGATTTACTTGGAAGAAAGAAAAAAATTTCCAGGTGAGCCCCGGGTTGGGTCTCTTGTATTGTAGCCAATATTTGGTGAGTGATGTTGCTGCCTAAGATGGCAACAACATTAAGCATAAGTCTTTCTCATACCGCATCCTTACAGAACACCTGGGAAATAACATGTTTCCAAAACAAAATAACACGTACAGTACTGTTGGATATTTTATACCTAAATGAATTGGGAGATATTGCGGCACAAGGCAGTAACATCTTCCAAGCCGATTATATATTCTAAAAATTCAACGCATCGTGTTCAGTATCGTACTAACTAACAGGTTTCTGTTTTTGCGTTGGAAACATGAACTTATGTATGAGCTGTACTTCGTGCCGTGTTACCGTAGCCTAGCTTGACCTGGTGTCAAGATGTTAATTGTTGCCCTCTTGGTTAAAGAGAGATCTATGAACACTTTCAAAGCAATGTGAGATGGTTGCTCCTTGTTGCAGAGATGATAAATTCAATGTTGTGTTTCAGGGACATCAGGGATGAACTCCCGGTTGTGACGAAGGCAAATTACGTCACACGCTGTCAGATATTTATTGAGAAGATAGCACAACATGAAGCCTATTCAAAGGTTAGGTTATTATCACTTCAGGCCATGAAAATTACACGTTCCTGCGGGTCGGGGCACCCACTTCTTACTGTAGGGCAAGCACATTTTAACACACCGGTTGCCTTGGGGGACAAACTAGATAATTTGCTATTTTCAGGGCTTGTATATATACACCTGTGCAAAAGTTAAGCACCAGCAAAAACAATAGAACGTAGAAACATGATGGTACAACTAGGCTGCAATACATTTTGTCCCCACGTTAGCTGACATAATTCCAAGTACGAAATGCACATGCATGCATGACTTCACGCCGCTTGATGTCCGTGCGTGGCGGGAAACAGCACACGTGTTCAGTTATGTAAAAGTCCAGTTTGAGGTGTAGAACATTACATACAGATTTAGGCGACAAGATTAGGAATTCTGTATTCATAACCGTGGTTTATTTGTACAGAGAGAATTAGCTCTTGATTATGAACCGCTATGGCAAGACGAAGGTTAAGTGATCGTGTGAAATGGCAAATCATAGGCATGCATACCACTGGTATGTCATGCAGAGAGATTGGCAGACAGCTGAACAGTAACCATACTGTAATCAGTCGTTTGATTGCAAAACATGGGCAAACTAACGAGGTGAAGGACAGGCCTAGATCTGGAAGACCGAAGAAGACTACTGCCCGTGATGATCGAGCCCTAGTACGCCTTGTTAGGAGATCTCCATTCACCAACAGCAGAGTGCTCAGCCAGCAATGGGAAACGCGCAATAGAGTGTCAATGTCTACCGTCAAAAAGAGACTGTATGCTGCTGGCATGAAAGCTAGGAGACCTGTTAGACGTCCTCTCCTCACTGCACACCACAAAGAGGAGCGTCTGAGGTGGTGCAACGAAAGAAGACACTGGAACATGAGATCCTGGAGACGGGTACACTGGTTCGATGAAAGTCGGTTCCTGCTTCATGCCACAGATGGTCGAACTCGTGTATGGAGGTCCAGACGCACGGCGTACGACCAACGTAACATCATGGAAGAAGTTCCATTTGGTGGAGGTTCCGTTATGATATGGGGGTGCATCTCATTTGATTGTAAGCTGGATCTGTTGACTGTACCTGGAACACTAAATGGACAAAGATATCAAGATTCCATACTGGATAGAGTTGTGGTCCCTCATTTTGTAAATCATGCACCTGGAACCCACCCTATATTCATGGATGACAACGCCCGACCACATCGTGCTAGAGCTGTGCATGAATACCTCCGCCAGAATGCCGTCGAAACCCTACCATGGCCAGCAAGGAGCCCTGACATGAACCCTATTGAGCATATCTGGGACATTCTGGGAAACATGGTGAGAAGGAGGGATCCTCCTGTGCAGAACCTACAGGAATTAACAGACGCACTCCATCTTGAATGGCAACGAATACCACAATGACGTATCAGTCGGTTGGTGACCAGCATGAGACGTCGTGTCCAGGCGTCATCCAGGCACAAGGTGGATATACCCGGTATTAATAATGACAGTCTCAAACTCGTGCACAGATGTTAAACTTCGTTTTCAGACACCATTAATGACAATCTAGCCACGTGTGTCAACTGTAGGGCAATAGTTGTCAGTTGTGTCAACGTAACCATATTCAGGCCTCGTTTTCAAGTTCAAACAAAAACATACAGTGTTTCCCCACCATCATAATCAGCATTCCTCTAGTTGCATTATTACCTCTTGCACTAAGATGGATGGGTACATAAATGTTTATGCTATTGCTTTCTTCATAGCACATGAATATACCCTCGCATGTGCGTAAAAATAGGGTGGTGCTTAACTTTTGCACAGGTGTATATATATATACATGGTGAGTATTTATTTTATTTAGTCTTAACCCTTTCACACTCAAAATTCTTCAAGAAACTTTCAATTTTCTCATTGTGAATGCCCATTTGCAGACCAAGAGAAGGCTGTTTTTGAACATTTACCACTGGAAGGACTGGCTATGTTATCGACCCAGTCATTGCAGTGGTACATTTTCAAAAATAGTCTTCTTGCTCTGTAAATGGGCATTTCTCACCACAGCAGACGATGTTTTTGGTTGATATAAGGGATAAAGTGTTAATATACTGTTTGAGAATGTATTTACAGGATTCTGTAGTCTATATAGCTTAGCAACAATACATATTTTCAACTGAATTGACAGAAATGGGGAAACTTGGAAACGCAGTCTGGCAACCTAATTTAAATGGCGTAATTGCCCCTGGAGGCAACACAATAGTTTTCTAAGTTTCAGCCTTTTAACATTAACATGCTATTTCAAAGCAAACTAGCGTATTCAGAGATTGCAGACTCTCCAGTTTGTGATACATCATAATAGTTTGATTATAGTTTCAGATATGTTTTGGATTTTCCATATTTTTCGGATTTTTCGGATTTCTTCAGTTCATTTTACGGCCACAGTTGTGGAATCCTAGCGTATGGTCACAACCTTACTTGTGTTAAAATGTGAGCGGAATCGTCTAGTAGTTTCCGCGATATCCATAGATCCATAATTTGAATCAAACCGCAACGCTATTCCTTTTTCCGTGTTCCTTTATCAGGATTGTGGCAAAAGTCTGGAAATCCTCTTACACATTCATTCGTTGTGTTAAGCCAAATCGGATGGTAGTTTTTTTAGCTAACGATCCGACCACTCCCACGTACGCACGCACGCACGCACTCACTAGCACACGCACGCGCGCACGCAAGCGCACACACGCACACGCGCACGCGTGCACAGACAACTCATCGCTCTCACGCACGCACGCACGCACGTAGGCGCGCAAGATTGCAAAACCATCTTACCCTTATGGGACGAGGGTAATAATTGGGATACAGATAATTGCAAGCACCATGACGTGAATGATTTTGAATCTATGCAATAATCTATCAGCGCAATGCACCATTTCAGATGAGAATAACACCTCTTTAACTCTTATGACAGGACTGGGAACACCTGACTAACAAGATGCTAGAGAGCATAATGGATGCACATGTGCGATTAACAAATGAATTGAAGAATGAAATTACAGTCTTGGACGTCGTCACAAAAGGAAAAGGTAGGCTATAGATCAATCTTAGCTTTCAAATAGTTATGAGAATAAATCGTAACAACAATGAATTTATGAAATTAATTATAGACTCCTCTTTTCAGTAAGTTGCCATGTATTAGCTATCAGTATTATTCAATGCATGCATAGATATCATATTTATATTGCCTAGATGGCACAGGTACATACCCTCACTATGAGGACAGTTGCCATGACTGCCGGTGACGTGAGTTCAGTAAATCGCAATTGCTCATGAACGGTTATTGGCTGACTGACTGACGCCTACGTTCAGTTGCATATATAACCTTAAAGAATTACTAAATTCTCTTTTTTGTAATTTGAAGAGAGATTGAACACACGCAAATTTCCATATCAGAAATAAAATTGGATTGGCTATATTAAACTGACACTATTAAAATACGTAATAGTTTTAGCAACACAAACATTAGTTTGGAGACTAAATATCCGGCCAGGAAATACTGAACTCTGAAATGCCGCGTTTGAGAGGGTCGTGAATGATTTAGCGAGTATAAACTATATCTATGCATTTCTGGCTCAGATATTTCGATTACATTATTTCAATTTGTCTGTGGAAATTGATGAGATATCGCATGCAGTTGAATGATATCATTTCTCACTATGCCCCATTGTAAATTCGTCAAAACATTCAATTCACCTCTCCAGAGTATCCATCCATCATCTGACCTCGTATGACGTCATTATCAGCTCAGCGCGTGTATGATGACGTCACAATCATGACGTCACAAATGGTTCCATATAGACAATCATCAAATCTCAAATGGTCCGCCACATTCTATGAATTGTATGTCTTTAATCCCTTGCTATTTAATAAACATGCTGTTGAATATTTTGAAACTAATTTGATTGGATGCTGTTGCTACCTTTGGCAGTAACAGCACCTAGTCAAATTAGTTTTAAAATATTCAACAGCTTACCTGTGTATTTGGGGTGTGTGTGTGGGGAATTGATAGTCAGGGTGTTCAGAGATCGATAGATCCCAACACGAGCGAGGTGTGGGTGGAGCTTAGCTAGAGATAGGCGGTCATAGCTAAAACCGGAAAGGTCCATTGATACACTAATGAACGACTCTTCAACATTCTTGCTGGAGTTTTAAGTCATTATGATTCTGACGTCGTTTAACTAGTGCCAGCATAGATCTTTGCAGTGCTAGCTATGCCCCGCTCAACCCTAGTTCATCTCCACCCATGCTTCGTCCGTGTTGGGATCGATCGATACTTGAACTCCTTGACTTCTAGAAAACTCTGCTGAATATTTGGAAATTAATTGGACTGGGGCATGTTAACACAATGGTTTTCTGCCTATGGCAGCAACAGCGCCCAGTCAAATTAGTTTCAAAACATTCAGCAGCATGTTTATTATATAGTAAAAACATATAATTCGTGCAACAACGCTTAGTCCATCATCAATTATGCGTCCGTGACGTACTTATCTACGTCACTCATAACGTCGTGATCATGACGCCATCATACACACCTCGCAGTTGATTATGACGTCATATGATATATGAATAAACTGGAAAGATCCATTGATTATGATATCAGATACTTGAGCCACAGATCGAATCACTCAGTTGATAATATGTGAGAGTGAGTATTTCCTGTCATAGAGATAGTACGATCTATCCCTCACATATCATGTCACATATTGTATGTATGATCACAGTAGTCTGCGACTGTAGTAGTATGTATGTATGTATGTATGTATGCATTTATATAGCGCCAATTCCAGAATTAACTGCCCAAAGGCGCTTTACAAAAGTTAAAGCCAATTTAAAATAGTGAAATATGCTTTTTGGAACAAATGGGTTTTTAGAAGAGTTTTGAAAGCCTCAACATTGTTGCTGTTTTGAATGTTGGATGGAAGGTCGTTCCAAAGTTTTGGTCCAGCTATGGAGAAAGCACGCTCTCCAATGACAAGATTGGAATTGGGTACTACGCAGAGTAGCTGATCACTCGATCTTAGTGCTCTCGGTGCTATTCGTCTAGTTATGAGTGATGATAAATACGGTGGGGCTAAGTCATGTAGGCATTTGAACACGAAAAGTGCGACCTTAAATTCGATCCGTTGTTCCACTGGCAGCCGGTGTAGCTCTTTGAGGAATGGTCGAATGTGTTCATGCACTTTTGTTCTGGTTATTAACCGGGCTGCCGTATTTTGTACTCGTTGGAGACGTTGTAACTGCGATGATGATATGCCTGTGAGAAGAGAATTGCAATTGTCCAGCCTTGATGTAATGGTTGCGTGGACGAGGGTATTGACTGCATTATAGTCTAGCAATTTCCTAATTTTACCGATGTTGCGAGTGTTCAGAAATATAGATTTACAGACCGACGTCACATGGCTTTCCATAGACATAGTATTGTCAAAGACTACGCCAATGTTTCTCGCATTAACACTAAAAGGAATGTTGGCGCCACCGATATGAACCGATTCAATTTCTATTTTTGGTCTCAAGTGACGGGAAGCGATCATAATTATTTCTGGCTTTTTCTCGTTGAGTTGCAAAAGGTTGTTCAACATCCAAAGTTTCACATCGCGAATACAGTAGTAGAAACATCCCAAAGCCGCAACCACTCTTTCATCACTTTTGACCACTGAGTCGTGTCATCACAACCAGCCTTTGATCGCTTTTGACCACTGAGTCGTGTCATCAGCCAAAATCTTTACGTTCTTCAAGTCCATTCTCGATTTGAGTGTACCGAGTCCTGGGTTCTTGGGTCAGCTCGCAGCACTTAACATAATTATGCAATGCCATCCTCTTCTGGCTTAACATTTGCTGGCTCCGAGTAGGGTGAATTTCCAGGTGCGTCTTCTGGCACCAACAACAGCAGTTACACAGTGCATCGGTTACACAGTGCATCGCTTGAAAGTGTACTGTCTAGCCGTCAGTGTCTAGTGATGGTGCGGAGGTATTTGTGGTGGCAGGCATCAAGTTGCTCTAGAGCTTCCTTTGAAGCTGCCCAGCTGCGAGCCAGTTATACAGCATCAACTATATACCGGTTGCGTTGTATAAACGCAGTCTTTTGTCAGGGGCATCTTTGATTTACGAATCCATAGTTTCCAGAAGGCCGGTTGTCGATGGAGATGTAGGCAATCGCCTTCACTCCTTGTCACTCTGCCCAGAAGTATAAATGAGTACCGGTGTAAAGCTGGGGAAGTTACCGATATTAATACACCTTAATAAGACCAGTCTATATATGGAATGAATGGAACCTGTACTCAGGGACTCGATACACATTAACTAATCCAATAACCCAATCCTGCATAATGAGAAGCCTAGAGCCGGAACGCAAAAAGTTGGTTAACACGTGTGACTCATACATTAATGCGTTATTGTTCTTTTAGAACACCCGCCACCACCTTTGCGGCATCTGATGACATAATTTTGTGCTAGGCGGTAACTGATTTTAGTCTAATTTTGTACAATCCACTGGGATGGGTAATAGTGAAATAACAGCAAAAACACGTAATAAACAGAACGTTTCACGAGGTGGTTCACAAGGAACACAATGGACCTTTACATTTTTAGCCATGCCCCGCCCATCACTAGCTAAGCTCCACCCACACCTCGCTCGTGTTGGGATTGATCGATCCCCAAACGCCCTAACTATCAATTTCCTGAAAGTTTTCCAGGGAAGCTGTTGAATATTTTGTAACTAATTTGACAGCAACAGCGCCCCGTCAAATTAGTTTCAAAATATTCAATAGAATATTTAAATAGTAAAAGCAAAGAATGTGTACAACAACGCATAAACCGTCTTCAAATATGCGTTCGTGACATACTTATTGACGTCATTCATGACGTCAGTCATTATGATGTCATTGTACAAATCACGCAGTTCATTATGACGTCATATGATGGGTGGGTACTCTGGCAAGGTGCATTGTCCATGGTGTTCCTCTAACTTGTCGCTGCCAGCGAACTTCATCTGAGCTGCTTCTTATAGCTCCACCAGGGAGTGTAACTTAATGTGTAATTTGACTGCTCCCGAGATAAATCATCACCTATTGCATAGTTCAAGAACTTTGGTATACTGCGTCGTTGAAATGAGCGGCTCATTTAAGTAGAATTCCGCTTACATTATCTGAGAATTTTTAACTGTTGCAAACCAGTCTTACCAGGACTATGTGATTGCTGCTTCAAAGTGACGATGTGTAATTATATATATATATATATATATATATATATATATATATATATATATATATATATATATATATATATATATATATATATATATATATATATATATATATATATATATATATATATATATATATATATATATATATATATATATATATATATATATATATATATATATATATATATATATATATATATATATATATTCGGACATGGGACTTCATCATTAGTTCATTATTTAATTAATGTTGCATAACCCGATTATTATATTAGGAGAACTGTACGTTTTTAACACATGCCATAATTAATACCACTACACTCCTGGGAAGAGTTATTTACTGTTCTGGATTAGTAGTTTTGACACAATAATCCGTAGGATTCCCTATCTCATAATATTAGGATTGCTAGTATTTGGCACTCCAGTTCATGTTTCACATTGGATTTACAAAGTCGAGGCACTTCTTTGAAACTTCATCGGCACTGATTGTAAGTATTGATTTTGTTTATCATATTATTAAGCTGAAATTTCCACATTTCTCTCCGCCTTGTAGTACTATGAGACTTCCGTGCTACGGCAATCCCCGACTGATGCTGACCTCCAGCTACGACACATCATACTTAGCGGACAGCCCTCCATTGTAGGATAGTATAGGAGATCTCAAATGAGTTCAAGTACTGATTTCCGAGATGATAGTTGGGGATGCTTCAACCGCTGCCTGGATGACGAATCTGGACACGATTATGACCGACGGAAGAGTGAGGACAAGAGAGCTCTTGCTCCATCCATGCGGAACCTTGTTAGTTTTACATGATTTAGCTATGCCCCGCCCATCTCTAGCTAAGCTCCACCCACACCTCGCTCGTGTTGGGATCGATCGATCTCTTAACACCCTGGGTATTAATTTCCAAAAAAACCTACACAGGTAAGCTGTTGAATGTTTTGATACTAATTTGACTAAGGCAGCAACAGCGCCCAGTCAAATTAGTTTCAAAGTATTCAACAACATGTTTATTAAATAGCAAAAACATTCAAAGAGATACAATTTATACAACGTGTCGGGCTCTTTGAGATTATATGACGGTTTATATGGAACCCTTTGTGACGTAATGATTGCAACGTCATCATACACGCGCTGAGCTGAGTATGACGTCATACGAGGTCAGATGATGGATAGATACTCTGAAAAGGTGAAGTGTCCAGAGACGGACAATCTTCACTGGAGTGTATATTTCCGTCCTGTGTGTACACCCAGACGGTTATTCCAGCTAATACTTCTCCAGAATGAATTTAATACCACTCGAGATCATAGGTCCTGATTTGATATTGTTTGAACATTAAGTTGAGCGAGGGGAATCGATATTATTTTACAGTCTTAGTTCTCCGTTAGCTTCTGGTCATATGAGAATGTCATTGGGGGCATGCATAGCTATACCCGCTATTGTAATACCATCCTTGAAGACGTCACTCATTCGAGTATTGTCGTGTGAAACTATACCCGCTAATGTAATACAGTCCTTAAAGACATCCATCACTCAAAGATTGGCATGCGAATCTGTATCCGCTATTGTAATACTAGCTAGCACCTTATAGTGGATGTTGCTGCTTCTGCAATTCTGTCAATAGTTCACATTGGTCGCATCTCATTGGAGTGAACCGTGCCAGTGAATACGCTATTCTACTCAGAAATTCGATCAGCGTCATAGTCTTTCATATTCTCCTCATCTAGTCATTGTTTTATGTAAAGGAGGTCGTTTTTTCATTGATATAAGAAGGCTTTCCTTACCTTGTCGTTTTGGAAACGGTTATTTGTTATTTATCACCAACTATTTTAGTCTGCCCTCGCTCAAGTTATATTAAATAATGTTTTTATAAAATACTTTTACATTCGATCGGTAGTCCAGATTAAATATTGTTTCTCCTGTCTATGGATTCGTATCCAGCACATTTTTGGAATATTCATCCATCAAGTCAGGCCTGACAAACTTATTTTCCATACATTCTACTGATCCATTATGGAGTCAGCGAATGTCTGTTGCGATTCAGTCCCGACCCCTTTCCTACCAGCTGCACGCTCACTGAGCACACCCACTCCCCGCCACTGCGGAGGATGCGCCGGGAGGACACGTCGTCGCTAGATGGGAGCGCCCTATCCAGGCACGCCACAATATCAAGGGGATGGAGCACACTAATATTGCGGTAACGAGTTCAAAGGTCATGGTCACTGTGACGGTTTTGAATTTAGCTCAACATATCATCTTATATCTCGGCATGGCTTCACTCTATTAGGAAACTACTTGGACACACGCCTCCGTATATCAATTATGTGATAGAGAACAGTGATATTGAGGTTATGGGTCAAAGTTCAAGGTCACTGTAACCTTGGAACAAAACTCTACTTTTTATATTTAATTTTTGCGTTTAGCTCAAAATATCGTCTTATATTGGAGCTAAGTTTGTATGCACGCTTCCTTATATCAATGAGATGGAGGACAATGATATTGAGGTCATGATGTCAATGTTCAAGGCAACTGTGACCTTGGTATACAACTCTACTTTTTATAGTTAAGTGTTGCGTATAGCTTATCATATTGTCTTATATCCCGGTATGGCTTCACCCTGCTGGGACTAAACGTGGACATAATTATGCTTCCTTATATCAAGCAGATGGAGCACACTCGTGTTGAGGTCAAAGGTCAAGTTCATTGTGACTTTGATATAAATCTATTCTTTTTGGTAAACGTTTAGTTTAGTTCACTAGATTGTCTTACACGTATATC
Organism: Chaetoderma sp. LZ-2023a; assembly: GCA_034401795.1. NCBI lineage: Eukaryota > Metazoa > Mollusca > Caudofoveata > Chaetodermatida > Chaetodermatidae > Chaetoderma > Chaetoderma sp. LZ-2023a. Next base: position 11,615,109 of record CM067361.1, on the reverse strand, counting down.
TCACCGTAATTGAATTTAACTTGGTCACAAGTTTACCTATATAAAGTACACTGATATTGAGGTCAGAGGTCAAGGTCATTGTAACATTTGTAGAAAATGCATATGTTAACAGTTTGGTTCTGCTTAACTCGGCTAGCCTTTATTTTAGAATTGACCAAATAATTGGAAATACGCAGCGTCATATACATGTAGTTACCTCAACCAGGAGGAGCAGCACAGACGTTCACACGTTTAGGTTAAGGTCATTGTCATCTTCATATAAAGCTAGATTTACATTTGAAATGCAAAATTATTATTCAGCAAGAATTGTCAATAAAAAAAGAATTGAATTGTCTTCAACGATGCGTGACAATGCACAACATGTGAGATTGCAATTGTCAATAACCGAAATGATTCAAGATAATGAGCCATGTCCTGCCGATGCTATGTATTCCTCAGCAAATGTTAAGACATTGTTATTATTATTATTATTATTATTATTATTATTATTATTATTATTATTATTATTAGACACTGTTACTATTATTGTTATTATTATTATTATTATTATTAATATTATTATTATTATTATTATTATTATTATTATTATTATTATTATTATTATTATTATTATTAACTCACCTGGTCTGAATCCATTGACTTCTCAAGAACCACAAGGCCGATTTCAATTATATTTGGCAGGAAGCATCCCTCAGGACATAGCAATTGAAGCTTGTTCAAAGGAAGCTGATCGGCTAAATTTTGCCAGCTGCCATCTTGGATTTTGTCCGATGTTTAGAAATGTTTTTAAAAATCTTCTCCAAAACCGCTTAGGTGATCGATTCAAAACTCACAATCTATCAGCTGAACCAATTTTGTTCAAGGGAACTTGATTGGCCAACGAGTTTAGCCGCCATCTTGGATTACCTAGTTTTCACGGAAACGACTTCTCCAGAACGGCAAAACAGATCGGACCTAAATTTCGTGGATATGATTAGTGACTAAGGGCCAGTAAAGTTTGTTCAAGCGAAGCTGATACGTCATAAAGCAACGTTGCCATTGACCAATTAAAATGTTTCGTGCTTGGCTGCCATATTGAATTTTTTTATTTGGTGGATTCTGCTGCCGAAATTGGTTTTATATACATTTTTTAGTATTAGGAAATTTCAAATGTCTTCTTGAGAACCACTGGGCCGATTTCAATTATATTTCGTAGAATGCATCCTTAGCGGTTAGTTCAGGGGAAGCCGATCAGCCAATTTGACCACCTGCATCTTGGATTTTGACCGATTTGTAGAAACGTCTTCAAATTCTTCTCCATAAACACGTGGAGGGATTGATTCAAAACTCATGAAATAACATCTCGAGCAAGACTTAAACCGAATTTGATCAACAGAACTTGATTGAACATATGGTGTGCCAGCCATTTTTTGGATAGTCGTATTTTCACGAAAAGGACTTCTCCAGAACCGCTAAATGGATCGTGCCTAAATTTTGGAAATATGATTAGGGACAAAGTGTCAAAAGAAGTTGATACTCAGAAAAAAACATGGTCGCTGTGGATATTGGATTTTTTTTATTTGATGCATTTTGAAGCGGAAATGGGTTTTATATATTTTGCGCATACTGGTTTCAAATCTCCATTTTGGAAACTGTGTTTGGTGGCCACCCTGGATAGTTTTCCCCACCAAAATCTCCATACTAAATCAATAGGAAATTTTAAATGTCTTCGTCATGCGAACCATTGGCCAGATTTCAATTATATCTGACAGGAAGTATCTTTAGGGCATTGCGATCCAGGGGCCTTATTCATAAAAAGGCACGCATGCTTTAGCTAACATCACACAACTAATTCTTCGGTATTCAAGGAGACCACGCTATTTTAGAGGGGACGCAAACTGTCACGCTAACTGACCATTTTTGCGAGAGCTAATATGAGTCCCGCAAACATCGTTGAACAGCGAGACACTGGCGCTACTACTAGCTGTGGATGAGAACATTCGTAAAGCTGCTGAGAAAGCTTGAAAAAGGCACGTAAAACCTACAAAATTACTGTGGCAAAATACGCAAATAAAACGCGAACTCAACTGCACACTAAACTGCGTAATTTGGAAAAAAGCGATACAAAAGCTTACTGGAAAATATTCAATCAGGGAAAGAGAACGCAAGCAGATAGTGACAATAAAATTGACATAAATCCACTATATGAATACTTCAAGTGGGTCAATCAAAACGAAACTGAAAACGAAAACGAAAATGAAGAGTTACTCGTCTGTCAACTCCCTGAGCTCGACGCTCCAATATCAAGAGAAGAGATTAAAATGGCATTAATAAACTATCAAAAAATAAGGCCAGAAGAAATCATAATATCCTAAATGAATACATCATAATAACATCCGATATCCTGCTTCCAATATATACACAATTGTTCAATATAATCTTTAATCAAGCATGCGTTTGGGACACGTTGTTAGGAAGAAAAATAATTCCGATATTAAAAAATAAAGGTGACGCCGCAGACCCAGCTAATTATCGTCCCATTACACTGCTTAGATGCCTAGGGAAATCTGTTACTTGCATTGTAAATAATAGATCCAACGTAATTACAAATATGTATAAATCAATCAAATCGTTTGTGTTTCATAACAAATCAGAATCAGATTATTTTTGGTGCAAAATTGGTGTACGACAGGGAGAAAACCTTTCACCGTTCTTATTCTCTATATATTTTAATGATCTAGAGCAATATCTACAAGAACATTCCATCTCTGCTCTGTCATCACTAACTGAAGTTGCCTATGAAAACCTAAATTTATTTCTATACCTTGCAATCCCTTCTCTATGCAGATGACACCGTAATTATGCCAGATACAGCACAATCATGGCAAACAACATTAGCTGTGTTTTATGACTACTGCCTAAGATGACAACTAAAGGTAGATTACTCAAAAACAAAAATAATGATATTCTCTAGACAACGACTACACAGGCATTTATAATTTTATATGGGAGGCCAAAACATTGAGATTACTGATGAATTCCTCTACTTAGGTGTTATCTTTAACAAATAACCGTAGTTTTTCCACACGTCGCAAAAGAAATCTAAATCAAGGAACAAAAGCAATGTATGCATTAATTAAAAAGATAAATGAAAATGATATACGTTTTGATCTACAATGTAAACTGTTTAATATGATGGGCATCCCTGTACTGCTATATGCCTCAGAGGTATGGGGCTTTGAGAACACAAAATTATTAGAAAACTGTCTAATAAAATTCTACAAAATTATGTTGAAAATGAAAAGAAGTACTCCGAATGTCACAGTGTATGGTGAGACTGGCACCTACCCGCTAGATATTTTAATCAAGTGCAATATGGTTAGGTTCTAGATAGAGATTATACACTCAGGATATAGCAAATTATCATCTATGTTTTATTTCATTGCCTTAGACTACACAAGACAAAATAATTATAAGATAAAATGGGGTGGAATATATAGAAAATATCTTAATGACAACAGGACACATCCATATCTTAGATGCAGAAACTATCAACAAAAAGCAGGTAATGAAGCAGATTAAGAAAACCTTAGACACAGTTCGATAATAACCGGATACATGAAATACAGACATCAACTAGGTTAACATTTTATCCAAAAATAAAGAACACTATTAAATGTGAGCCATATCTAACAGTACTGCCATATAAGGAAGCCATTACACTGTGCCACTTTAGAACCTTAAATCGGCAACTAGGCAATGACATGCAAAGATGGTCTGGAATAGAGAGAGAGAGAGAGAGAGAGAGAGAGAGAGAGAGAGAGAGAGAGAGAGAGAGAGAGAGAGAGAGAGCGAGAGAGAGAGAGAGAGAGAGAGAGAGAGAGCGAGAGAGAGAGAGAGAGAGAGAGAGAGAGAGAGAGAGAGAGAGAGAGAGAGAGAGAGAGAGAGAGAGAGAGAGAGAGAGAGAGAGAGCTGAGAGACTATGCGAAAGATGTAATGCTGTCGAAGATGAGAATCACTTCTTATTTTACTGTCAAAAATCGTGAAAAGACAAAGAGGCTATTATCCAAATGCAATAAACATGTTTTGATTAAATTATGCAAATACATTAGATTATCAAAGAAGACGAACGTGTAACAGACCCCTTACACCTTTATGCATTTAAAGGGACGCTAATCTCATCTCACATATTGTATTGCACTAATAGATTGTGGTTTATATATTCAGTAACATTCATATCATGTCACTTTCACTTGTCTGTACCAGCATTATCTGCTTTGTAATATCGCATATATGTTGAACAGTGATCTCCACCGTTTTGCCTCATCTAGCGAAAGTGTGTGATGTCATGCAAGTGCCAATGCATTACATTCCTTTTTATGTAATAATAATCCTGCTGACTATTTGGAACTGATTGGATTGGATGGTGTTGCTGCCTATGGCAGCAACAACTCCCGGCCAAATTAGTTTCAGAATATTCAACAGCTTACCTGTATGGTTGCTTTTATACCGCATTGTCAAGCTATAGATGTGCCCCCTATGACTGAGCGCATATACCGAGACAGACTGTAGAAATGTATCACTATTTAGCTACTCAACCTTGATAATCTTTTCTTAGCGGCGCGATAAAAAGCTGAAAATACATGCATAGTTTATGAGTCGCCTATTAGATCATCTGGATAGATATCAGGAGATCAGGTTAGTTATCCTTTAAATGTATCCATAGATCCACTACGATGTAAGAATATGGTGTTGAGTATATTGGGACTAGACTGACTGGGGAAAATCGGTGCCTAAGACAGCATCAACATCAAACTGGTTCGAATATATTCGGCAGCTTATCTGATCACGATTTTGGAACACAAATGCCAAAATAACAGTGTTCTAAGTAGACATGTATATTCCATGTACACGTTTTTAAAAATATTACGCCACCGCCACTATATAATGTAAATAGATTTACCTCCATATGCTATTGTATAGCCAGGAAGAAATAAAGAGAACTTGAACTTGTAAAAAGTTACAAAGGAATAGGATATTTCATATGTGAGGTTCTCTACATAAGTAGTAGTAGTAGTAGTAGTAGTAGTAGTAGTAGTAGTAGTAGTAGTAGTAGTAGTAGTAGTAGTAGTAGTACTAGTAGTAGTAGTAGTAGTAGTAGTAGTAGTAGTAGTAGTAGTAGTAGTAGTAGTAGTAGTTGTAGTAGTAGTAGTAGTAGTAGTAGTGCTGGTAGTAGTAGTAGTAGTGCTGGTAGTAGTGCTGGTAGTATTAGTAGTAGTAGTAGTAGTAGTAGTAGTAGTAGTAGTAGTAGTAGTAGTAGTAGTAGTAGTAGTAGTAGTGGTAGTAGTAGTAGTAGTAGTAGTAGTAGTAGTAGTAGTAGTAGTAGTAGTAGTGCTGGTAGTAGTGCTGGTAGTATTAGTAGTAGTAGTACTAGTAGTAGTAGTAGTAGTAGTAGTAGTAGTAGTAGTAGTAGTAGTAGTAGTAGTAGTAGTAGTAGTAGTAGTAGTAGTAGTAGTAGTGGTAGTCGAAGTGAACGCACGCGTTTATTTAGCTCTGCAATTGCTGCCCGAATTTGCTAGTTTCTAGCGCGATTTTGTACATAAATTTCATACATATATTTCGTATTAGTATTTCCTTTCAAACTTTATGTTTAATTTGTAAATTCTTGTCTTGGTTGGAGCACATTTTGTGTCTCCATTTTCTAAAGGCATTCCTCTTAGCTGACGGTTTCCGCCATTTAATAGGGCTCCTCTTACTGTGGTCAATGCAATACCTTTCTCCCTGCGCCAGTCTGCTATTTCTATAGTTCGTAGGCTAGCGCATTATATTTGGTAAGTTCGCTTGAGTGAGTGGATTTAATTCCTTTGTCATTTGTAAGCACAAGCCTAGTTCTTTAATTATATAAATCCTTATAGTCAGTTGGCTGTCCCCAGTCAACTCGAACAGACTAACAAATATATGACTGTACTATCTATTCATATATGTGTTAGTATACTTTAATCGGCTAGGTGTTAGTGAACCACTTAAAAAGTCGTTCAAACTAACAAATATACGACTGTACTCTTTATTCGTATATTTGTTGGTAGACGTCAGGGTTTCAAAAGGGGACACTATTTATTTAGTGTTTAGCTCTTTCCCTGACGTCCTGGTGTTATATAAGTATATATGTATTATATATTGTAGTAGTATGGGGTTCCTCCTTTTATAAACCACCATGGCAACCTATAAGCGTACCCTAAGCCTTAAAAGTGGGGTGTCACGTCTATCGACGTGTATCATGGGTTAAAGGACGTCGTTGGCGCGGGACCTGCTACTTTGCAGGGGCTTATCAATGTTACTAAAACTGTACGGAATGTAACAGTGTCAAATGAGAGGGGTCAAGGAAAAGCTTCTGGAAGATGTTCTTATTGTAAAAGGTGACGTTTGTAACGTAGAGGAAATCGAGTCAGATAGGTTGCTAGTGACGATGAAAGTTCCACTAGAAATTCCAGATGATAGAATCATGAGTGAACTCAAGAAGTATGGCAAAGTGAAAAAGATAGAACGGGAAACGTATCCCTTTGACAGAACGCTAGAAAACGGTGTAAGACGTATTTGGTTTGATAAAGTGGATAGCCCTTTACCAAGCAGATTGACGCTTGATGGCAGCTTTGTCCTGCCCTTATGGTATAGAGGGCAAATTAAAGAATGCCGGATCTGCCCAAGTACTGACCATTTGGCAACAGATTGTCGCAATCGAAACAAATGTTTGCTCTGTGGTTCAGTTGACCATTTTAAATGGCGCTGTCCAAAAAATCAAAACAAGCCCTCAGTATCAGGAGATAATCGCCCAATAAAGGATGCAACTGAGTCAAATGCTTCTGAAGCAACCGCTACGGAAGCTGTTGTTGTGGTTCATGCCACTGTAAATGACACAAACAAATCACCGAATCCGGTTAAACTAACTACAGTTGATGAAATTCATGTATTAGAGGAGGGTATAACCTTAAGTCAAGAAAATAATCAAAATGCAGTAGAGCCAAACGTTGCTGTCAAAGACACGCAGGAAAATGATGATCTTACAGAAGAGCCAGTTTACAATTCCTTAGAAGATGAATTAAAATTAGGACAGGATAAGTTTAGGACATTTTCCGCTAAGCCCACTTGATTTAAGTCAGCTTGAAGATATGCTCCTGCGACATGTTACTTAAGTAGCAATAAGCGACATAAAGAAGACAATAGCTCAGAATATGAGATTGAAGTAAATGATATGGATGATGATACAATGTCAGTTGCAGAATCAGATGTGTTCATTCAAACACAGAGTTCACAGATGAAAGATGAAATGGTAATGTCAGAAGGGGGTGAAGTGTTAGTGCCATATGTAACGGCGAGAGGCATGAAATATCGTATACTGCGCCATGATTCTGATATTTCCAAATATGAATATTTGTCTGTGAACGAGGAAACATTGAATTCGCAGGAAAATTAGGTAAATGGTCTAAGAAACGATCTAAAAAACCAAATCAAGTTAATTTATTGATGGCGGTTGTAAACATCATTTTACAAATTATGATTATCTGCACCATCAATTGCAGAGGATTAAATACCGAATTCAAGCAGCGCCACGTGCTTGAAGAATTAGCAAATGAGAGAGTTGATATTGCTTTTCTACAAGAGACCAAAATTCAAAAAACTGAAGTGTATGAATCTCTCAAAGATATTTCAAAAGGGCAGAATTTTTTTTCTTTATCACAAGATAATAGTGCGGGAGTGGCCATTCATATGCTGCCCCGCTGTCTCAACTATGTTGACGTTATATCGTCGTCATCAGACACAAATGGACGATGGATTTGTGTATGAATTGAGGTACTAAACACAAGTTGAAATTTGATGTGCCTTTATGCACCTACCTCTCATCAATTGCGCCGTGAATTTCTAAATGATGTTTCCACAATAATTCAGGACAGAACGCCTGAAAACCTAATTATGGGCGTTGACTTCAATTGCATATTAGACGAGGCTAAAGACAGAAACTCTAGGTCTAATTTTAGTGACACATCGCATAATATTTTGAAACACATTTGTGAAAATAAAAGCAGTATTCCATTAGGAAAGCACGTGAAATACGAAAGCGTAAAAAGGCGCTTCAGAGGTCGTTGTGTAAAATTAATAAGAAAATTAATGATGAGGAATATAATTATTACGAACTATTAGTTAATTAAGAGGTAGACTAAATGAAATAGAGCAATATCAGTTTGATGGCATCAAAATAAGGCCTACACGTTACATTTGTAACTTGGAAAAAGCAAGAGGTATAGAGAAATTAATGCGCTCACTGAAGACTAATGATGGAGTGTCAGTGTGCTCAAATGCAGAAATGATGGAAACAGTATCCGAATTTTACAAATCATTGTATAAATCTGAGGGAAGCGATGAAACTGCAACTAGAGATGTTTTAGCTAATATAACGAAAAGACTTCCAGATTCAGGTCGCGAAAGCTGTGACCAATCAATAACAATTGATGATTTGACAAAATCCCTCAAAGGTATGAAGTTAGAAAGGTCTCCTGGATGTGACGGACTTCCAGTTGAATTTTATCAAACATTCTGGCACATATTTGGGCCAGTATTAGAAGAAATAGCTTCGATGGCCCAAGCATATGTTCGGCTTATATACAAGAGGGGTGACAGAAATAAAATACAGAATTATAGACCAATCTCTCTACTCTGTGGGGATTATAAGATTGTTACTCGGGCACTAACATTAAAACTTGGCGCAGTCCTAGGCGAAGTCATCCATGATGGTCAAACCTGCTTTGTGCCATGAAGATCAATATTAAACAACACATTGCTTATACGGGATCTTATTCAATTAGTTGAAAAGGAGTGTATCCCAGCAGCAATAATAGCACTTGATAACGAGAAGGCGTTTGGCAGATTAGAATGGGATTTCTTGTTTATTTCATATTGGGTTTGGTTCAAGATGTATTAAATGGGTCAATATGTTATATACTGATATACCAAGTTGCTATTAAGTAAACAATCAGCTATCCAAACCTGTAGTGTTGGAACGAGGTGTCAGACAGGGTTGATCACTGTCCCCGATTCTATTCGTCATAGCTATGGAATCGTTGGGGGCCACATTGAGGCAACGCAGTGACTTTCAAGGAATCTGTATACGTGGTGTAGAAAGGCCACTAAAGGTTTCTCAATATGCAGATGATACGACGGTGTTTGCGGGTAAAAATACGGATTTTAGAATTTTAAATGGAGCATTAACAGATTTTCAAAAGGCATCAGGGCTTGAAGTCAATAAAGATAAATCTAAGGGATTATTTTTGGGCGATTGGAAGGAAAGAACTACTAATGTGATGGATATTAACTGCTCAAATGATGTCATAACAATTTTGGGTATTTACTTTAGTAGAGAACAAAATGTATTACTAAACTGGGAAGAAAGGATATCCAAGCTAAAGTGTGCATTACTAAATTGGAAACGATTTCGCCTAACTGTCTTTGGCAGGACATTTGTCTTTAATAATTTAATTTTATCTGTACTGTGGTATACCGCTTCTGTAGTTCATATGCCCAAATCAGTAGAGTCAAAGAGCAACACGTTACTGTTGTCCTTCTTATGGGAGGACAAAGCCCATTTAGTATCACAGTCAATCCTCACCAATGAAAAGCATGCCGGAGGCCTGGATTTGGTTAATGTTTCAGTAAAGTGTGCTTCTTTAAAATTGAAATTCTTGAATAAGTTACTTACATCAAACTCATCTAGGTCAAGTGTTTCAAGGGCACTTCTCCAAAGGTACGTTGACCCATTTCCAGTAGAATGTTTATTTATGTGCAATAAATTGCCACTAAATCATCAAAAGATTCCAAATGTATATAAGGAACAGCTCGAAGCCTTAAAAATATTTACATGATCAATGCCACAACCCAATTGTTGGGAAGATGCCTTAGAGCAGCGTCTTTTGGGCAACGAGTTGATTCGTGATAATGATGATGTATTATATTTGCCCTCCATGACCACAAATGGTATTCACTATTTACGTGACTTGGTAAATCCGAAATCTCGTAAATGTATTGCGATTAAAGATGTAGCAAGAATAACATCAATGAGACATATTGATGCTCAGCGCTTATTTGTTAGAATAAAGAATGCAATACCTGCTGTATGGTTTAAATTGCCGAAAGCACGTGACAACATTGATATGTTGCAACCAACATTAGTATTTATGTCAGAACATATAACATACAACATGGCATCTAGAGATTGGTATAGAATTCTAATGCAAAGTCGGAGACATACTCCTATTGGGTTTAGGCATTGGAACAATTTAGGATGCACACCAAAGAACTGGAAAAATGCCTGGAAAGCAATACATCTACCTTGTCCACCAGGAAATGCATGGGACCTGCCATGGCGATTAGTCCATCGAAGGCTATGGGTCGGCCATCTCACTTATATGTGTAAAATAACAAGTACAGACCTGTGCTTATTATGTAATACTGAGGAGGGAACGATAGACCATCTATTTACTCAGTGTCGCATAACTACAGGCTTTTGTGTATATATCAATATGCTCCTTCCTAAATTTACAGCCAAATATGTGAATTTAGTGGCTGAAACAATTTTGTTCAAAGATTGCTCAAATATCGGACGAATCACTAATAGCAAGGAGAAAGAATTGTTAATAACCCTGTTATCTGTAGGAGTGTGGGCCATCTGGGAGCATCAGTGTTCAGAGGCCAGAGATAAAACCGGCAACAACCATCAGAGAGCCATACAAGCTGTATTTCGATCATTGTTGATAAACTGCATTCATTGTGAATTTTACAGGCTAGTAGAACATGGGAGAGAAAGTAGATTTAAAGACGTATGGTGCAAAACTGGCCTAGTATCACTTGAATACGGATATCTAAAAATATCAGAAGCGGAACTTGTATAAGCTAGCACACTCGCTGCTTGCTGTATATTGATAAATGCTATTTTAATTTAATTTATTTGCCTTTATTTTAAAAATGTAACGCCTTAGGAGACTCTAATCTTGACGAATATCCTAACCTTGGGATCAGTTTATTTAAATATCAAATGAGCATTATGTCAATATTCGGGAGGTGATCCGATTTTTAAGTTAACAGAGTGTGATATCTTACAATTAGCTTCCTGTTGTAAATATTTACTGTAGGTGTATTTGTTCCAGGGTAATTTGCAAAAACTTACAATGAAGTAAATTTAGAATGTGAACCTAAAGCGCCATCTAGGTAGTCATAGTTTGTATACTTTTGCTTTGTGCATTATATTAGATAAAGGCTACTACGTCCGTTGGGTATTTAATAATCGGCTAACTGGCGTCAATGAGTGACTTTTTGTTACTTATTGACGAGTCACCTCGCCACTTGTTGGGGAGCTGCACTCGCCATTTGGCCCTACTACTATACGGTGTGCTATGTTAAACTACATATGATCTACGTAGCCTGCCGGTCATGAATCGGCTCAATGGCATCAATGATTAGCAGTAGCTTACTGCTAATTATTGATGAGTCGCTTTAACACTTGTTGGTTAGCTATGCTCGCCATTTGGGCCTACTACTATACGGTGTGCAAATAGCAATGTCTTTGTTGAATTATGTTATGTTATCAGCTCTTTAATAATTATGTTTTCTATGTAGTTATGCCATGGTTGTGGTATATGATAATAGAGTATTTTAGCTTGCACACTTTTGACATGTTAGGTTTGTATTGTTATTCTATTAATAATGTCTGCTATTTCAACCGATTTTTTAAGGGGGTTTGCAAGCCTTTTTAAAGGGGTTCCTCCGTGAAGTGTATCCGACTGCGTCAGCTTCGGATTTTCAAAAAAAAAGAAAAAAAAGTAGTAGTAGTAGTAGTAGTAGTAGAAGTATTAGTAGTAGTTGTAGTAGTAGTAGTAGTAGTAGTAGTAGTAGTAGTAGTAGTAGTAGTAGTAGTAGTAGTAGTAGTAGTTGTTGTTGTGCTGGTAGTAGTTGTAGTGCTGGTAGTAGTGCTGGTAGTTTTAGTATTAGTATTAGTATTAGTAGTAGTAGTAGTACTAGTAGTAGTAGTAGTAGTAGTAGTAGTAGTAGTAGTAGTAGTAGTAGTAGTAGTAGTAGTAGTAGTAGTAGTAGTAGTAGTAGTAGTAGTAGTCAATATTGTCAACGCGCTGGCTCAGAATCTTAAATAATTGAAAAATTGAAAAATTGAAACTATTTTGCTTTATCTTACTGCCTGAGATTTGTCATTTTGTTTGAGGAAAGCCATATGGCATTAATGTTAACCATTTACTGGTTAAATTTGTTCAGTAAAATCCAAATATGCGCTTACTTATTGCATGTACATTTGCAGGCACAGACAAGGTCATTCCCGAGAATATACCACTGAAACGACTGTCTCGGTTCCCGAGCCAGTCATTACAGCGGTAAATTTTCAAAAATACTCCAATCCCCGCCGGCAAATGGACATTGCCCAAGATCACTAAATTGACCGTTTTTGGCTGACCATCATGCAAGGGTTAATGGTGAATGATTGAGATGGATATTATGGATAGCTATTTGAGTTTTGCTTTTACCAAGATGTCACGTAGATTCGGATTTTTCTTGAACGCAATTACTGGACGCTTGTTAAAGGGTTGTTTCAGTTTCTCCTGTAGGTTTTGATACTCATCTTTCAAGATTTTGGAAATTTAAACGTTTTTCCGATTATAGGTCAGAATGAATGGAATTTTGTCACGTTGATCAGATAAGCCTGGGTCCGAGTTTATTCCCCTTGGCCACTGTGTTTCGAGTTCTTTAATCCAAAACGTTTCTCGAAGTTTTCTTTGTTTATCAGTTTCTTCTGCCGTATCTGAAAGGGCTGGCTGTTCAATCGGCATACTTTCAAAGTCACGAAGGACTAAATGGTCAGGAAGATTAAAACGTTCGGAAACATGTGTGTCTTACTCTAGCCTAATATCTGAGAGGTGTCGAGTTGCCCGCCATCTTAATGGACATTTGGTTTCGCCGACATACTGTTTTTGGCACCATTTGCATGAAATTAGATAAATAACATTTTCAGAGTCACAATCTAGATTAGACTGAAGTTGGAACTTGCTTTTGTTCTGAAAGCTCGTGAAAGTATTCTGGTTTGGGAGAAATTCATCTAACTTGCACCTTTTCTTTCCGCATTTGCGAGATTCGCCTACACCTATAATCGGACGATTGTGAGAAATTTTTGTAGGCCGACGATTTGAGCCATTATCTGGAATGGTTTCCAAGCCGTCCAATGTTTCAGATTTGATTTTGCGCAAGAATCGTGAGGAGTAACCTCGTGGTTTGAGGGCTTTGAATAGGGTAGAGCACGCTTCTTCAAAGTTTTTCCTATCACTCGAATTCCTGTGAAAACGGATTATTTGTGATTTTACTATTCCTTTAAAAGTATGCGGTGGATGGAAAGATTTTTTGTGCAATAGCTGATGCGAATCGGTTGGTTTGAAATACACTTTGTAGTCTAAGTAGCCAGTTGTTTCATACTTTAGACCTTTATATACAGTTACATCCAGGAAATCTACAGATATCTCGTCAATGGTTGCTTTTAATTTGATATTCGGATCGTGATTGTTCAGAATTTCGAAAAATTCATCAAACTCTGCCTTTGTGTGTTGCCAAATCGTGAAAATGTCATCAAGGTACCTGCGATAAATGAGGGGCTGTTTTGGACACTTTTCTAACGCTTCCTCCTCCCACTCTGCTACGTAAATATTGGCAAAACATGGGCTAAAGCGCTTGCCCATCGCGCAGCCGCAAATTTGTTGGTAAATTTCGCCATCGAATTCAAAATCATTGCCTTTCAGACTCAGCTCTAATAGAGCTATTACTTCTCTGTCTGGCCTGTTGGTGTCTGGGTAGTTCATGATTGCTTTACGGATAGAATTTATACCCTTCTCGATGTCAATGTTTGTATACATAGCATCGATGTCAAGCGAGACCAAGAATGAATTTGGAGGTAGCCAGGTCTCAGAGATCTGTGATAAGAAGTCTTCTGTGTTTTTCAAGAAGCTGGGGTGTCTATTTGCTATTGGCTGTAGATGGTAATCGATGTATTCACTGATTCTGTAGGATTCTGAGCCACAATCAGAGAGTATAGCTTGCCCGGGCGGTGACATTGGGTCCAACCACGAATCTATGGGTTTATGAATTTTTGGCAAAAGATAGAAAGTCCGTGGTTTTGACTCAAGTTTAGCAAATAGATACTTATGTTGCTTTTCGGTGATCTTCTTGCTATTGAGCAATTTTTTAAGAATCTCATTAAATTTGCTGCAATTATTTTGCCAAAGTGGTTTGCTTAGTTTCTGGTAATGTTTTGGGTTACTAAGTTGTCGTTGTTTTATCTCTAGAACATTTGAAGGGATCAGGCCGAAATTGAGCAGATATGATTAGGGCCTAAGGGCCATTAATGTTTGTTCAACTGAAGTTGATCCATAAAAAGAAACATGGCCGCTGTTGGCCAATCAAAATATAGTGTGTTTGGCGGTCATGGATTTTTTTATTTGGCGGATTTTGAGGATGAAATTGGTTTTATATGGGTTTTTTATTCTGATCTCAAATTTGCAATCTTCGAAACTAGCGGATAAACGGTTTGGCAGCCATCCTGGATTTTTCCTGATTTGTAGAAACGTCTAAAAATCTCCGAAACCACTTGCGGAATCAATTCAAGACTCGTGAATCATCATCTACAGCAAAGGTCCAAATTTGTTTAATAGCCATCATAAAAACTTTTTAGTTTTCGCAAAAACAACTCCAGAACCTCTACTTAAAGCCAGTCGCCTTTCTAGCTTAAATGCCTATGTTCCAGGTGAGCGATACGGGTCCCTTGGGCCTCTTGTTCTTCTTCTTCTTCAACTTCTTCTTCTTCTTCTTCTTCTTCTTCTTCGTATTATTATTATTATTATTATTATTATTCTTCAGGTGAAATTTTCAATGAAACGGTAATTGATTTGTGCTCAAAGATGCCTAACAATGCACAACGTGTGCCGTCAGAATTATCATTAATTGAAATGATTCCAGAAAATCGTCCTCTCGATGCTACAGATTCTTCAGAAAACGTTAAGACATTAGGGCTTAGAAATTATCCATCACAGAAGAATGCGTTAGAGCTACTTCATGAAATTAAACCAGGCTCTAAATTTAGCTTTGTTAAACAACATGGTCCGTTGCATGCACTGACATTTGTTATGTCTGTAGATTGCCTCAATGGTCAGACATATGAAGGATCGGGCCCATCGAAAAGGATGGCTAAGCTAGCGGCAGCTCAGACAGCACTCGACTTATGTTATCCATTTCCAAATTTAGCATCGTTGCAGAAAGATCTTCCCATGGTTCCAAACCAACCATGTCTCCGCAATCCAGTTTGCATTCTAGAAGAACTTCGACCAGGGACAAAATATAATGTTGTGAAAAGAAAGCACGAGGGTTCAGACACTATATCTACAATGGAAGTGACAGTTGGTGGAGAAAACTTTGTGGGATCAGCTAAGACACAGCGCTTAGCAAAGGCATATGCTGCTCAAGGAGCTTTACTGCGAATGTGCCAAACTAATCCAGGTATTGCATTTAAACTACTATTTTCATTACCATCAACCTCCCCCTCAACAGTATTACACAATCGTTTTCCCATCAACATTCTCATAATCATTGCCATTCCAGTCATCATCAGCGTCAGTATCACTGCCACCAGCATTATCATTATTAGGAGCAGCATAATTGGTATCTTCATTATCATTGTCACATCACCTGGTGTACACTGGATGATAGACTGATCTGGCCGTTTAAAAAAAACATCTTTAGAGAACAGAACATTTCTGGTATTAAAATCATTTGAAATGTTACAGTAGGTGTTTGGAGGAGATAGGGCACATCGGGCGGGGAAAGGCATCCGGGCTGGGAAGTGAATGACTTCTAACTTTATAGATCGGTCACTATGGAGCTATACACATGCAATAATATGGAGATATTTCGCCATTATGATCGCTCCGCCATCTTATAACCTTTGTATTTTTACTCGATCACTCATTAATGTTTACTCAAAACAGATGCATACAAACGTGTTTAAACATCTTCCTCATCCTGTAACCCTGACGCATTACGTGGCAGTGTTCTTCATATTAGAGGGCTTTGTACATCCTTCCTGGTGGCACCTGTGGCAAGGACGAATTAGACTTAACGCACTTTGCTCCATAGATAGACCATTCAGAACAGTGTGTGTTTGCTGTCTTTCAATTCCACTATCATGATTCGTTAATCGTGATTGCTTGATGTCTTGCGGTATTGTTAGTTTATAGGCTGATGGAGTAAGCAGCTCACCACGAGATTTGTTAAAATAATTTACTATGAACTTCTGCAACCCACACACACATCTACTTGTAGTAATTAAATATTGGTAGTGCTAGGCAAAAAATAATAACATGTAATTTGCATTTGTATCAGATGTGTTCAGTACTATGGCAGCGGTAGGAATAACAGCAGTAGTAATAGCAACAGCAGTAATGTCAGCAGTAGTAATAGCAGCGGTAGGAATAGCAGCAGTAGTAATAGCAACAGTAGTAATAGCAGCACTAGTAATAGCAGCAGTATTAATATCAGCAGTAGTAATAGCAGCCATAGGAATAGCAGCAGTAGGAATAGCAGCATTATGCATAGAAGCAGTAGGGATAGCAGCCGTAGGAATAGCAGCAGTAGTAATAGCAGCAGTAGGAATACAAGCAGTAGTAATGGCAGCAGTAGGAATATCAGGAGTAAGAATAGCAGCAGTAGGAATAGCAGCACTAGTAATAGCAGTAGTAGTAATAGCAGCAGTATGAATAGCAGCAGTAGTAATAGCAGCACTATTAATAGCAGTAGTAGTAATAGCAGCAGGAGGAATAGCAGCCGTAGTAATAGAACCAGTAGTGATATCAGTAGCAGGGATAGCAGCCGTAAGAATAGCAGCAGTAGGAAGAGCAGCAATAGGAATGGCAATAGTAGTAATAGCAGCAGTAGGAATAGCAGCAATAGTAATAGCAGTAGTAGTAATATGAGCAGTAGGTATAGCAGCAGTAGGAATAACAGCAGTAGGAATAGCAGCAGTATGAATAGCAGCAGTAGGAATAGCAGCAGTAGTAATAGCAGCAGTAGTAACATGAGCAGTAGGAATAGCAGCAGTAGGAATAGTAGCAGTAGTAATAGTAGCGGTAGTAACAGGAACAGTGGGAATAGCTGCAGTAGTAATAGCAGCAGTAGTAACAGCAGCAGTAGGAATAACATCAGTCGGAATAACATCAGTAGGAATAGTAGCAATAGTAATAGCAGCAGCAGTAATATCAGCAGCAGTAATAGCAGCGGTAGGAATAGCAGCAGTAGTAATAGCAGCAGTAGTAATAGCAGCACTAGTAATTGCAGCAGTAGTAATATCAGCAGTAGTAATAGCAGCGGGAGGAATAGCAGCAGTAGAAATAGCAGCAGTATGAATAGAAGCAGTAGGAATAGCAGCAGTAGTAATAGCAGCAGTAGGAATAGCTGCAGTAGTAATTGCAGCAGTAGGAATATCAGGAGTAAGAATAGCAGCAGTAGGAATAGCAGCAGTATGAATATAAGCAGTAGGAATAGCAGCAGTAGTAATAGCAGCAGTAGGCATAGCAGCAGTAGTAATTGCAGCAGTAGGAATATCAGGAGTAAGAATAGCAGCAGTAGGAATAGCAGCAGTAGGAATAGCAGCAGTAGCAATAGCAGCAGTAGGAATAGCAGCAGTAGATGACAGCTCAAGATCTGGGGTGTTTATGCTATAGAATATCTGAAGATACAATTGTTAATATTGTATAAATTTAGAGGCTCAAATTGCGTGACTAGATGTAATGAAACGAAATAAATCTTAACATAATTATGATGAGTTCATTCCGTATATAGAAAATCGGGAACGAGGTCACTTTTCATATCACTATTATGCACCGACTTGAAAATTATCAATTTGCACGAGATTTAGCGAGTGCAAAAATGATAATTTTCAACGAGGCTCATAATAGTCATATGAAAAGTGACCGAGTTTGAGATTTTATTCATCATATAAACTGTAATTTTGAAATATTTGCCTCTTGTTGCTGATGTGACTTTTATCTGCTTTCTCATTGTTGGTTTTCTTGAAATCGATACCGCCGCTGTGACGCACCACTACATGATAACAGATACTGAATGCGCAGCAAAATATAGTGACAAACACAAAATCTGGCGATGTCAGCCGTAAACTACACTTTTCTTCTAAGACTATCGCGTAGTCACGGCCATCAATTGTTACTTCGCTGCCGACTGATAAACTATCAAACGATGACATTTTGCGATGACGTTTCATGAATGACAAACCATAGTAAACAAATCGTAGTAAAACAGTACCGCGTAGTAATCCCTATGTGTCACACTCACATCAATCAATGTTTTAATTGGTCAATTTAAATAGGTTGCGCACCCAACAGCCAACGGAAATAATCCGTTGAATATGGTATGTGTGCTCATATCGAAAAATATGGAATGGGCTAAAAGGCTTGTTTATATGATAATTTTCGATATGAGCACACGTGCCATATTCAACGGAGTATTTTCATTGGCTGTTAGGAGCGGTAGTAATAGCACCCAACAGGAAAGGGCTAGAAGGCTTATGATAAAAATAATTATTCTATTTTTAGGCGTGAAGTTAAGATAGATATACGTACGTAATGAAATCATCGCATGTTAACATTTATTTCACATTATTACATCTAGTCATACAATTTAGACCTCTACCTCTAGTATTCACATTTTAATTTTATTTCCAAGCATTCTCCTGGGAATGTGCACCCTTAAACAAAGTTACAAATAATTCTACGCAGTCAAACCTGTCCATAACGGATACATCTAGGGGTTATGTAAACGTGGCCACAATATTAGGTAATACCATTATACAACTCGTGTTCAATAGTATGCCTAAATGATTCTAAGACCACATGATGGCGATTCCAAAGACATGTGGTCTTATGACCACCTATCTTAAAATATATCCATTATGTGGCGCGAAAGCAAGTGCCGATAATAGATATGTGTAATTGTACAATAGCCTATATTCCCCACGCAATCTCCGCGCAATGGCAGCCAGGCGTGCAAATAGTGTGGACCTTGCGAAGAGCTTTATATATATATATATATATATATATATCAAGCTCCCCGCTCAGCGCGCGCAAAGCAGATGCAACGCAATGTTTTGCGTATTCTTTATGAATAAGGCCCCATGTTGGTTCAAGATGCTGAGCAGCCAATTTGGGCGGTGGACATCATGGATTTTGGTAAACTTCTTTAACTGTCCTCTCCGAAACCGCTTGAGTGATAGATTCAAAACTCAAGAAACATCATCTGGGCAACAGCTGCCCCGAGTTTGTTGATGGAAGTTAATTGCCCAATCGCTTCGGCAACCATCTTGGGTGACCGAGATTTCGTGAAAATTAATTCTTCAGAATCACTGAACAGATCGGGCTGAAATGTGTGACGTATGATTAAGCACTAAGGGTCATTAAAGTTTGTTGGGCCTTTAAATGGCAGTTGATACGTAAAAAAGCCATGGCTGCTGTGGATCAATCAAAATTCAATGTGTTTGGTGGCCATTTTGAATATTCTGAAAACTTCTGAGAGAATCATGTAAAAGACTGCTTATTAACCACTGGGCCAAACGTTTTTCAAAGAAGTTAGATTAGTAAATCTTTTCCAGAGGTTATCCTGTTTTATTCGGTTTTGCCAGTCATCAATAATTCCAGGTGAGAGATACAGGCCCCATGATACCCCTGATATTATTATTATTATTATTATTATTTATTTTTTTATTTTTTTCACTTTTTATTATTATTATTATTATTATTATTATTCAGAGGGACTTTCCAATGAAAAGATGGCAGAATTGTGCTCACAGATGTCAGGCAATGCACACTGTGTGTCATCGCAATTATTAGTAATTGAAAAGCTTCACAAAAGTCAGCCATGTCCTCTCGATGCCACAAATTCTTCAGAAAATGTTAAGACACGGACTAGAAATAATCCACCTCAGAAGAATGCGTTACAGCTACTTCATACAATTAAGCCAGGCTCTAAATTTAGCTCAGTGAAACAACATGGTCCATTGCGTTCACATAGATTTGTTGCGTCAGTATATTGTCTCAATGGTCAGACTTTTCAAGGATTGGGCCCATCGAAAAAGATGGCATATCTTGCAGCAGCTGAGAAAGCACTGGCCTTATTTGATCCGTTTCCAAAGTTATCATCGGTGCAGAAAGATCTGTCCACGGTTCCAAACCAAACATGTGTCCGCAATCCAGTGAACATTCTAGATGAACTTCGACCAGGAACAAAATATAATGTTGTTAAAAGAAAGAGAGAGGGTTCAATTGCTATATTTACAATGGAAGTGACCGTTGATGGAGAAACCTTTGATGGATCAGCTAAGACTCAGCGCTTAGCAAAGACCTATGCGGCTCAAGGAGCTTTACTGCGAATGTGCCAAACTATTCCAGGTATTGCATTTTAACTAAAATTGTCATTGCTATCATCCTCCCCCTTAACAGTATTACACTATCCCTTTATCATCAACATTCTCATCATCATTGCCATTCTAGTCATCATCAGTGAAGTCAATCATCATTATCAGCAGCTCAGCATAATTGTCATCGTTATCATCATTGTCAATTCACATGATTTACAATAGATGATGGCTGTAGCGGAACTGACAGTGGGTTGCTCTCCAGATCCGCTACTGAGATTTTGGTGGTAATGTTAGGTACGCAATCGCAAAAAGACAGTTGGCTTCTTCACTTTGAATGAAGTGCGCTTTTGTCAGCGATATTAAATTGTGGCAAGAATGGCTGCATTAATTTTGTAAATTGTGTAGGGCAAGTATTCAGAGGCAAACATGGCACATGTTGACCTGGTGTTGGATGTTCGTCTACAGCATCGTGGCCTAGGGGTCCTCCCGCAAATATTCATCGAATTTTTATTCTCTCAGTGCGTCGTTTGCATTTATGTTGATAGCATTAGTTGAAATATTGCTTGATTTTGTTATTGATTGTGGAGAAGAAATAGCACAGGGCTCATCCTCTGGAAAAGCTTCTATCATAGTATTTCTCCTGGATTTCTGCTGCCTATATCAGTGCAAATCTACCATGAATATGTGTAGGTGTTGATGTATTTTTTCAAATACATCTTCAAGCAGATTTGCCGTAAATGTTCCATGCAGAACGAGAGAGATAGATAGAGAGGGGGAGGTAGGGGAGGGACGGAGAGAGGGAGGGAGAGTGAGAACGCGAGAAGGAGGGAGGGAAGGGTGGAGGGATTGAGAGATAGAGAGGAGTGGGAGAGAGGAGGAGGAGAAAGGAGGAGGAAGGGAGAGCGATATGGGGGGGGGGGAGAGAGAGAGAGATAGGGGAGGGAGGGAGGGAGGGAGGTAGAGAGGGAAAGAGGCGTTGGGGAGGGAGGGAGGAGAGAGATAGAGGAGAGAGTGAGGGAGAGAGGGAGGGAGGGCGAGAGAGCAGGAAGGGAGGGAGGGGAGGGAGAGAGCGAGAGAGAGCGAGCGAGATAGCGAGGAAGGGAGGGAGGGAGAGAGGAGTTGGGAGGGAGGCAGTGACGTAGCAATAGCCCCCGAAACCCCCGCAGCGGCGGGGAGGCCCAGAGATTCAAAGTGCCCCCTGATTGTATGAAGAAAACTATTTTTGAGAGAGAGAGAGAGAGGGGGCTGGGTGGGGTAGGGGAGGGGTGGGTGGGGTGGGGTGGGAGAGGGAAGAGGGGGAGTCTAAGATACAGGTATTGGGTTTTCCACGTGTCAATGCTTTGCTTTCTTTAATATGCCTGTCTGTAGACCATTGCTATACATTTTGTGACGGGATTTGTTATAAACATGGACATATTTGGATCAATTGATTAGAATAACGGCTACGTTTCCGCTAGGCATTGCTGCCATGTCATGCCTATTATGAGAAGTATCCTCGTTTTTCATATAGGCACACTAATATGCAATCAGAAATCATGAAATGAACACTAAAATACGTCTAGCACGCCATTTATTCTTAGCCGCGTCGCTAGCTGTGAGAATGGACTCATAGGCTGCTGCGTGTTGTTTCTCTTCAATCTCTTGCTTTGATGACGTTTTTGATATAATGATGCTGGTTCTACTGAAGTAATCGTCTCCAAACGTCGGTGGAAATTTAAACATGTATACCACTTACAATTTCTGTGCCAAAAACTATTCTTCCGCAACATAGTTTTTAAAATAAACACAGATGCATTTTCCAATAACACTGCTTCTACTGGAGCGATCTTATACACATTTATGTGAATGTTTGTCCGTGGCTCCCGAAGACATGTGCCATTTTTGTGTCACATACTAAAACGCAACAGCAACAGCTTTCGGCAACATCGTTTCCAAAACGGGCCCTTTTGACCTCACGGTAGCCAGATTGAAACTATATTAAATTCTTGGGTATTTGAGAAACGTGTCCTTGTAAGGCTTGTATATTGTTCTACTTGGTGTATGTAGGCATATGGGACCGACAGCTTAGCTATTTTGGGAATATTCAGTCTAGGAAGTGAAATAACCAATACCAGTTGCATATTCTGCTAGCTTGACTGCCTCAAGCAACAGCTTCCTGTCGAATTATACAGCATACTTCTATAGTGTCTTACAATTCATTTTAAGTATTCGTAGTTAGATTATGTGACTAACATACCTACATTTTGGTACGGCATGGGTCATTTGGCCACAGTTTTATTTATCCAGATAGAAAAAAATGATTTTGTAAACCATATAAATCTTCCACTGAATGAAAGACCAATATTTACCGCAGAGACGTCGGAGATGCCCTCTGAGATGATAACAGGTGCATTTCAAAATCTTTCGGCGAAGGAGCCGCGGACCCCTGGTCTTGGCTGCTTTCATCTTGCTTTCTTGCATGCGTGCGTGCGTGCGTGCGAGGGGGCGGGGTTGGGTGCCTTCAAATAATATTTGCAGGGAACCCCCCCCCCCCTCGTCACCATTGTTACGCCACTGGAGGGAGGGAGGGATAGAGAGACAGATAGGAATGGATGGATGGAGGTATAGAGAGAAAGAAAGAGGGGGTCAGAGGGAGAGAGGGGGAGGGAGGACAGAGAGAGAGAGAGATAGAGAGAGAGAGAGAGAGAGAGAGAGAGAGAGAGAGACGGAGAGGTGGAGGGGAGGAAGGGAGGGAGGGATGGAGGGAGGGGGAGATAGAGCATGGATGGCGGTATAGAGAGAAAGATAGAGGGGGGCATAGGGAGAGAGGAGGGAGGGAGGATAGAGAGAGAGAGAGAGAGAGAGAGAGAGAGAGAGAGAGAGAGAGAGAGAGAGAGCGATTGAGAGAGAGAGAGAGAGAGAGAGAGAAGGAGAGGTGGAAGGAGAGGGGAGGGAGGGAGAGAGAGGGAAGGAGGGAGTGAGGGAGAGAGGGAGAGAGAGAGAGAGAGAGAGCACAAGTCCCATGACCCTTTACCGTTGTTTGCATAATTAAACACAATAAATACGGCTGTCATTAACAAATCAAACATGAACGTGTAGCGGAGGATGGATTATATCAGATAAAGGTGTAATATGCTTTGATGTTTACTTAATACATATTTGATACCATTGAATCTAAGTAATCGATCTCTTCGGAGGTCATCTTGAATTTTGTTTTACACAAGGATTTAAAATTTAACACGAAGATGTGTGTGTTTCTTGTCAGAAATGTATACATTTAGACCATTTCTGTCACACATATTTACGTTTAAGCCCCAAATTCTAGCATTTCAGACACACACCCGTTGCATTTCCATAGGTAAAAGTCCATATATATATATATATAAGCTTACAATGGCATGGTACAATTTTGGCAATTCAAGACTAGTCATCATTGTCCTTGTCATCAACATCATCATCATCATCATCATCATCATCATCACCACCACCACAACCACCACCCCATTATTATTATTATTATTATTATTATTATTATTATTATTATTATTATTAATATTATTATTATTAGTAGTAGTAGTCGTAGTAGTAGTAGTAGTAGCAGTAGTAGTAGTAGTAGTAGTAGTAGTAGTAGTAGTAGTAGTAGTAGTAGTAGTAGTAGTAGTAGTAGTAGTAGTAATAGTAGTAGTAGTAGTAGTAGTAGTAGTAGTAGTAGTAGTAGTAGTAGTAGTAGTAGTAGTAGTAGTAGTATTAGCTCACCTGGCCTGCATGTGCAAAGTGCGCTTATTCCATGGCAGCCACTCGTATGCCGTCCGTCCGTCCATCTGCCCGTCCATCAAATCGCTTCTTCTCCTTAACCTTTTGACTAATTGCAACCAAATTTGGATGATAGGATCCTATGCTGGTACTCTCTAGACTTTTTTCCCCAAATTGTTGGTTGGTCAATTCTTTTGCGTGAAGACCTTAGATTTTATGAAAAATCCACCGGAAATGGTCAAAATGCTACTCCTCCTTAGTTACCTGACATGTATGTAATAGAAACATCATACAGCTGCAATCAGTCCTTCTTCGCTTTTGCCCAAACAATGGGAAATTTAAAATGTATTTTCGCGACATCTTGGATTTTAGTTGATTTTTAGAAAGGTCTTTAACGATATCTCCAAAAGCGATTGGGGGATCAATTCAAAACACATGACATATCATCTAGGACAAGAGCTGTATCAAGTTTGTTCAACGGAACTTGATCGGCCAAATGGTTTGGCGGCCATCTTGTATAGCCTATTTTTGCCAAAACAACTTCAGAACCACTGAGCGGATTGGGCCGAAATTTGGGAGATATGATTAGGCACTGAGTGCCATTAAAGTTTGTTCAAGGGAAGGCGCTTAGTCCGAAACATGGCAGAAGTGAGCCAATCAAAATGTAGCGTGTTTGGCGGCCATATTGGACGTGCAAAAATGACCACACACTCATTTAAGACTACTCCTAAACCACCCATCAACAATTTTGCACAGTGCTCCAGGTGAGCGACAACAGGCCCATTGGGCCTCTTGTTATTATTATTATTATTATTATTATTGTTATTAATAATATTATTATTATTATTATTATTATTATTATTATTATTCCCACGCTTTTCCAAGAGAGGGTGGGGAGTATTGGATGCGATCCGTGTGTATGTCAGCCGGCCGTCTGCGCACTTATCGATTGTAACGCATCTCCTTCTAGACCGTTTAAGACAGAAACTTGAAATCTTAGGGATGATTATACCTATGGGCGGGGATGTGCATGACACCTTTTGAAATTTTGTTCTGAGCCCCCCCCCCCATCCCACTGGCTGGGACACAGGGGTCAAAAGGTCAAAATTGACCAGTAATTATCGTTTGTAATGCAACTCCTCGACCATTCCAGATAGAAACTTAGTTTGGGGATGATTGCACATATGGACACGGATGTGCATGCCACTTTTGGGATTTTGGCCTGACCCCAGAGGTATGGCCCTGGGGTGGGAACTGTGGGGTAAGAAATAAAATATTTCCAAAGGTTGTTATGCCACATATCATTTTCAAGCCAATGCTGAGTAGACTACAGTACAAGGAATTATTTTGATCTTGGGTCAAACTGAGGGTAGGGGCGGGGTCCAAATTGGGCACCAATCGATTGTAACACAACTCCGCCTAGAGAATTTCACATAGAAACTTGAAACTGTGTGTATGCATATACATATAGCCAGGGATGTGCATTGCACCTTTGAAATTTTGTTATAACCGCCAGCGGTGGGGCGCATGGGGTGGGGGACTGTGGGTCAATAAATTAAATTCATCCAAATGTGGTCATGTCACATATCATTTTGAAGTCCATGAGTAGTAGACTACAATACACAAGATTATTTTGATCTTGGGTCAAACTGAGTGTAGGGGCGGGTCAATATTGGGCACCAATCCAATGTAGCTCAACTTTGCACACCATTTCAGATATAAATTTGAAACTTTTGGGATACATTACACCTATGGGCAAGGATGTTCATGAGACGTTGGAATTTTGATATCACCACCAGGGGAAGGGGTGGGGGAATGGTAGGCAAAAATAGTGTTATCAAATCTGGCCATGTCACATATCATACTGAAGCTTATGTCAACTGGTCGGATACCAGAATAGAACCACAATGTTGGTGAATGGGTAGGAGATATAGCTTTGAGTTTGCTTTTAAATTCATATAAAGAGGCTGATGAAGTTATAGAGGTAAAGTTATAAGGGTGGGCCAAGGAACGAACATTTGCTGGATAAAGGAAGTTTTGACAGAATTCAGTAGGGCAACAGATAAGTGTAACTGTGCTACCATGACGTAAGTTCTACGGGTGTCTGTTTTGAGTGAGCTGTGGGCGTTGGTCTAACAGAGTCACAGAAGTTGCGCGTCTTCTGGAAAGCGGTTTACATCATGTTTAGGCATACAAGTCATCGGTGCTCATAATACGAGGCAAGCCATGGATCGTTCTAAGCGTGTATTTTTGTATATTTCCTAGTCTATGCACCAGACATTCGGATATGTTGTCTCAGATAATGTCGGCGTATTCCCAAGGATGGTCTGATAAACCTGTATACATGATTTCCATGCACTTCCAGTCTAGAATAAACCTGAGATATTTAGGTATGGAAAGTTCGTGTTAAACGTGTGAGGATGTGTTATCGCAGAGGGTATGCGAGTTCCATCTATTATTAAGATTAGCAGCAAGATGCTTGTAATGATTTGATGTGGCAAATCCATAATTTCCAAATTTAATAGGAGATACGGACGATACGGTCGGATTATTGCAAAGTGGAATGCAAATGGTTGTTGTCATGGAGTGCTCACTGTGATATTGTTTGAAGTCGTTGTCGATCGCAGTTGTGTTTGTTATTAAGTTGTCTGGTGATACATAAGGGCATGTGTCGTCAGTAGACCATCTTATATTGCTTACGATCGGATAAAGATTAAAAATAGTAGGTGACCGAGGATTGACCCTTGGGATACTCAGACAGTTAGACTCCGAAGGGTAGATTAACCACAACTACTCGTTGGTGACTATTTGCTACATAAATCTCAAACTATGCTAGCAGGCTTTCATTTATACCATTAAAAAAATATATTTGAAGTAAACCAGTGTGCCACACTTGGTCGAATGCTTTGAAGTTGTCGAAAATGGAATATGCCTTCCTTGTGGTTGCCAAGAGCAAGCAGTATTTAATTATAAATTTCTAGAAGTTGGCTGACTGTAGCTAGAGATAGAAGGGAGGTAGGGTATAATGCCACTTCTAATTGTGTCGTTATACATATGTCCGTGCGTGTGTACGTTGGTGTATGTGTGCGTGTTACGTGATTCTGTGTATAAGTGACAAAACATTACAGTAATACCTCTGTTATATGTCCAATGCATGATGCCTCCTCATTAGGGGTCTGGTACACCACGGGAGCGGTTGTTGGTCGTTCGTGAAATTTGCCATATTTCAGTCACCTGATAGACAGATTCGATCTTACCACTTTAGAACTGGGATGCCCAATTGTAGAAAATAATTTCTAATGTAGACCTTTAGATATTGACTATTCAATTGTTCCCGACTGTGGTAAACCTATTAATGATTATAACATTAGCCCTTTAATAATGTACTTTATTATGACGTCAAATACTTGAGTGACAGATCGGATCTCTCCATTAGCAACTGTGCCTAATTTTAGACAGGCGCTATTCTGACCACCTGTCTTTGAGGCGCGCCGTTCTCTTGCTACAAGAGCTATGCGGCTCGTCACACAGGGCTGACTGTATATATTATGCAATCTCATGTTAAAATTATGCTTTTGTTTGTGTATACATTCTAGTTAAACTGTTATACTATGCCAACGTTCTATGCTACATTTGTTGATCACTGTATGGTCAAAACGTGTAATTTCGTTCGGTACCCATAAATTTCATTTTATTTCATTGTGGGAAATCGCACTGTTGACTACTTGGGGTGGGGCTAATTTCACTGGAAGCCGTAGCTATCGAATTAATTTCAAGATATAATTTTAGGACAATTTTACTTGAAGATGTTGGTGCCTCTGGTAGCAGCTGATCCGGTATGATGGTTTGTACGAGCGTAGACATCAAAGGGTCACTGGCGTTACAATCGAAACTTTAAAACTGTATAGAAAACGAATCCCATTTCAATATTGCATTCACCGCGTTTTCTATCCAATTTCTTATGACCACATATCTCTTATGCAACAGCTCTCCTTTTTAAATCCTGCCACGATCATGTGTAGGCCCACATAACCATAAGTAGGTACATACACATACACACAAGCAATACTACCCCCCCCCCACCCCCCACCACACTCCCCTGCCTCCCATCCTCCCCTCCATCTCTCTTCCTCCCCCATCCCTCCCTCCCTCTCCCCTCTCCCCTCTCTCTCTCTCTCTCTCTCTCGTGCGCTCTCTCTCTCCCTCCATCCCTTCCCCCCTCCATCGCTCTCTCTCTCTCTCTCTCTCTCTCTCTCTCTCTCTCTCTCTCTCTCTCTCTCTCTCTGTCTCTCTCTCTCAGCGTATAAAGACGATGGCACTATGCAAGCATATCTTTGAACAATATGCATTGTGTTGAATATTTTGAGGTCAATTACTTAGTGTACTGTCACTAATAATTTAGATTTATATCTCTGCAATAGTTTAGATTTATATAGAACTATTCCTTGTGACTAGGTCTGTCACGTCGCTTACTTAGTTTCAAAATATTCAACATCTTGGTCTATTAGCATCAGCCACAAGGTTGCCGTGAAATCTGGATTCTAGGCTTTAATGTTTTAAAGGGTTAAAGGTTTTGGCCACGGCTCCAGTGGGCATGCTGATGTCAATGACCCTTGAACCGTTCGACGGCTCTACAAAGATTCAATAACTTAACTGAAGTGAGCCACTTGGACATCGTACTCGTTAGACTCGGACCTATAGAATGAGTGTCAACCAGAGGCAGGTTGTTTGTACACAAAGGTGTTCTATTATACAAATAGCACTGCTTGTTTATATATGTCGTCCTCCCACGGCCGTTATGGGCAGATATATATCGTCCTGCCTCCGACGGTGTTCATGGGCAGATACATCTCTGAGTATACAGCATATCGTCTTACAACAGCGCTTATGGGCAGATGGTTTATATATAAGGCAATCTGCCTACAACGTTAACAGTCCAAGATCAGCAAAGGTCAACTACCCGCAATACAGAGAAAAAGACTAACTTGCTTAAAAAATGCTATATATGAAAATTGAAGCCATACGTAGGGAGAGGACATCAACAGCAACCTATATATATAGTGTGTATATATATATATATATATATATATATATATATATATATATATATATATATATATATATATATATATATATATATATATATATATATATATATATATATATATATATATATATATATATATATATATATATATATATGTAGTAGGACGTTGCCTTTCTAATACATTGAGAAAATAAAGAGGTACCTCTTTATTTCTGTGTATATAATTTTATATATATATATATATATATATATATATATATATATATATATATATATATATATATATATATATATATATATATATATATATATATATATATATATATATACCTCTTTATTTTCTCAATTTATTAGAAAGGCAACGTCCCACAAGGGTGGTCGGAGGACAATTGCCGACAAGCCATGGAATATCGGTATATATATATATTATTCGTGCAGCATGTAAACAGCTTGGACTACATTTTTCAGCCTTACAGTCTTAAAGGCTTTGTATAACTCGCGAATGCTCCAATATAATTCTGGATCTATAGACAAAGCCCGAAAGAAAGAGTATTTCGGTACACATTCTAATGCGTTTAAGTAATGTAATTCTACATTGTCAATATGTCTTAAGAAATAATCGATACCCATACACTGATGTTCTCAAATAGATGTAGCATTGGCACTGGTAGGCTGTGGAACACTTTCGTAGTCAAAACTCAGATATTCACATTCATTCATGAGTTCTGACTATGTCAAACCATGCCGCTTCGTCGACGATTAACTTTAAGCGAACTCTAGGGACGGAGAGTGAATGCACGTTACTGCATATGCCTATTTGTCTCTGACCATTATCCGAGCGACACAAACCAGCCAATAATAGCTGATCACTTTAAACTTTGGAGAGCATCGCATCCACCATTGAACGTTTTTGGGGTTTTTATCTAGATATCGATGATCGGGTGTAGATTCTTTATCAATATTGCGCGGCCGCATGAAAGCTGGTTAGAAATGTAATAGCCCTCTTCGGTTTATCTTTTTGGGTATAAAAGTGCTTACACTAGCGTAGAGTTCGTTATAGCTCTGATAATTTCGTGCAAGTTGGCCTTAAGAATTCTCCACGAATCATTAGGGAATGTTACGCTCCTGAACGACGGCTACCCTCGGTTTGACCTGGTGGAGTAAAGTACCAAGTTAGCCTGACGTACGGATATTCAGTGCTGAGAGTGACCTTTAATTGAGGTTCTAATTCGTATATTTAATTAATCTGCTCTTCTCTGTCGGAACACCTAGCTCTAAGCACAGCTTCTTCGAATGCAGACATCATAGTAGCGAACTTTCGAAACGTATTACCGTACATAAACACTCCTCGCTTGGTGGGGTAAACACTACCAACACTAAACTCGTGTATGTCTACTACAAATTCGTCATTACGTTTCAGAACATGCACGTGTACATTGTTATCGAGCACTACATACACGTCACAACCCATAAAATAAACTGTATTCATAATTATAATAAATGCTGAACAAACCGTTTAAATAAAAATTAAAAACCGTTAACTCTTAATGTATCAGATTTTTAAAACGCTGCTTTTACACTCTAACGCCTATCGATTAATGCTCGTCATGTGTCATTATGCTGATTACCCTTAAGCTCGGATCATTAGATACCTGGAGACCCGTGATTTAATGAGGGGGCAGGCCTTCATCATCGAACGAGTTCCCAGGAAAAGACGTGTTCAGACACCAATCAGAATCAAACCACCTGGCGGAAATATTGAATTTTTTATTTGATGGGATTTTAAGCCAAAATTGGTTTTGGGGTCGAAAAATTCAAGTCTGGCATTTTCGAATTTGTTCGATCGACGGTTTGGTTGCCATCTTGGATTCGTTTCCCGCCGAATTCCCCATAGTAAAGCAATTGGAAAGTTAAAATGCCTTCGCTTCGGAAACCACTGGGTGGAGTTCAATTATATTTTGCAGGAAGCATCGTTAGGTAATAGAAATCTGATTTTGTTCAAACTATGCTGGTCGGCCTATTAGGCCGGCGGCCATGTTGGATTTTGTAGTATTTCGGTAAAAGTTTTTAAAACTCTTCTCCGAAACCACTTGGCGAATTGATTCAAAACTCATGAAATATCATCTAGGGCATCTGCTGAACCAAGTTTGTTCAAGGCAATTTGATTGGTCTATAGCTTGGGTGGCCATCTTGAATGACCTAGTTTTCATGAAAATAAGTTCTTCTTCTGAAGCGCTTAACGGATCAGGCCGAAATTTGGGTAATCTCTAATTAGGGATAGAGGGTCATTATAGTTTGATCAAGAGAAAGCGATACGTCACAAAACATGGCCGCCATCGACCAATCAAAATTCAGCATGATTGGCGGCCATTTAAAATTTTTTTATTTGTTTAAATTTTACGCCGAAATTGGTTTCATATAGGTTTGTGGGTCTTCTGATGCCAAATTTGCCTTTGTCAATACTGTCGGACGAACGGCTTGCCAGCCATTTTGGATCGTTTTCCTGCCAAGTAATGCAATTGGAAATTTAAAATTCCTTCTCCTCGGAAACCAATGCGTGGATTTCAATTATATTGTGCAGAAAGCATCTGATTTTGTTCAAACAATGCTGGTTGGTCTAGCAGGGCGGCGGGTCATTTTGGATTTTGTAGTATTTGGGAAACGTATTGAAAAATCTCTTCTGAAAACACTGGGCGGATTGATTCAAAACTTATGAAATATCATGTAAGGCATCGGGTGAACGAAGTTTGTTCACGGGTATTTGATTGGCCAAACACTTTGGTAGCCATCTTGCATGGCCTAGTTTTCCTGAAAACGAGTTCTTCTCCAGATCCGCTAAATGGATCGGGCCGACCTTTGACTGGTATGATTAGGAACTGAGGGGCATTACAGCTTCTTCACGGGAAATTAATATGTAAAAAACAGGGCCGCCATCGACCAATCACAATTCAGCAGGCGGGCATTTTGAATTTTTTCATTTGTTGAAATTTTAAGCCAAATTTGCCCTTTTCAATACTATCGAACAAACAGTTTGGCTGTCAACATGGATCGTTTTCCTGCCAAATAAATCAATTGGAAATTTTAATTCCTTCTCCTCGGAAACCACTGGGTGGATTTCAATTATATTTTGCAGAATGCATCATTGTGTAAAATAGATCTGATTTTGTTCAAACAATACTGGTAGGCCTATCAGGGCGGCGGCCATTTTGGATTTTGTAGAATTTCGGAAAACGTATTTAAAAATATCCTCCAAAAGCATTTGGCGGATTGATTCAAAATTCATGAAAAATCATCTAGGGCATCGGTTGAACGAAGTTTGTTCACGGGTTTTTGATTGGCCAAAAACTATGGTAGTCATCTTGCATGACCTAGTTTTCGGTCAAACACTTTGGTAGCCATCTTGCATGACCTAGTTTCGTGAAAACGAGTTCTACAGAACCGCTGAATGGATCAGGCCGAAATGTGGCTGGTATGATTAGGGACTGAGGAGCATTGCAGGCTGTTCAACAGAAATCTATAGGTACAAAACAGGGCCGCCATCGACCAATCAAAATTCAGCATGATTGGCGGACATTTTGATTTTTTTTATTTGTGGAAATTTGAAGCGGAAATTTGAAGCGGAAATTTGTTTTACGTAGGTTCTTGGGTCTTCTGATTCCAAATTTGCCATTTTCAATACTGTCGGACGAATGGTTTGACGGCCATCCTGGATCGTTTTCCCACCAAAATTGCCAATGCTAAAGCAATTGGAGAATTGAATTGTCTTCTTCTTAAGAAGAACTGGGCCGATTTCATTGCTATTATTTTTATGGCCATTGTTGACACACGGTTTTTCAAAACCACATTCAATGATGTGTAGACTGGGCGGATAAAGAAGATTCTTACTGTAAACTTCTCACATAACTCAATAAAATTGGCAGCATTAATCCAAGTTGATCAAATCTAAGAGGCTATTTAGACTCTAAGCCACCTATATGGCTCAGATACGGTTCTCGTCTTAGTGACCGGGATGCTAGCCACTTGCTCACCCACCCCGGTGCATAGCCGCTTGCAGCTATATTTGTTGTTGCTCTTGTTGTTGCTCTTGTTGTTGTTATTTTTGTTGCTTTGGTTGTTGTTGTTGTTGTTGTTGTTGTTGTCGTTGTTGTTTTTATTATTATTATTATTATTATTATTATTATTGCCTCACCTGGCCTAAAAGGCCAAGTGAGCTTATGCCATGGTGACCATCCGTCATGTGTC
The DNA here is from genome assembly GCA_034401795.1 of Chaetoderma sp. LZ-2023a. Lineage (NCBI taxonomy): Eukaryota > Metazoa > Mollusca > Caudofoveata > Chaetodermatida > Chaetodermatidae > Chaetoderma > Chaetoderma sp. LZ-2023a. The sequence continues at coordinate 11,581,600 of CM067361.1, read as the reverse complement.
TGTCGTCCCTCCGTCTGCCCATCAACTTGTTCTTTAAATGACTTCTTATCGGGAACCAGTGGGTCGATTCTAATTATATTTGACAGGAAGCATCCTTAAGCCATACGGATCCAAATTTCTTCAAACGAAGACAATCAGCCCATTTGGCTGGCGGCCATCTTAGATTTTGGTCGCTTTTAGGAAACCTCTTTAAAAATCTTCTCAAAAACCGCTTGAGGGATTGATGCAAACCTCATGAAATATGATCTAGTGCAAAAGCTGAACCAAGTTTATTTAAGGGAACATGATTGGTCAGATGGTTCGGCAGCCATCTTGGTTGAACTAGATGTATTGAACACAACTTCTCCAGAACCGCTGAATGGCTCTGGCCAAAATTTGGCAGATTAGGGACTAAGGGCCCATTAAAGTTTGTTCAAGGGAAATTGGTCTGTCAAAAAACATGGCCGCACCTGGTCAATCAAAATATAGCGTGTTTGGCGGTCATAGTGGATTTTTTATTTGATGGATTTTGAGGCTGAAATTCGTTTTATATATGTTTTTGAATATTCTGATCTCAAAAATAAAATTTCCGAAACTGGCGGATAAACGGTTTGGCGGCCATCTTGGATCATTTGCAAGCCAAAAGCTCCCATACTAAAATTTAAACGGTCTTCTCGAGAATTACTGGCCGATTTCAATTATATTTGCCTTGAAGCATCGTTAGGGTGTAGAGATTTAAGTTCGTTCAAACGGAGCTGATCGGCCAACTTGACCAGCAGCCATCTTGGATTTTGGCCGATTTCTATAAATGCCCTTAAATTTCTTCTCCGAAACCACTTGGTGGATTGAAGGAAACCCCATGAAATATGATCTAGGGCAAGAGCTGAACCAAGTTTATTCAAGGGAACTTGATTGGTCCCATGGTTCGGCGGCCATCTTGGTTGACCTAGTTTTATCTCCAGAACCACTGAAGGGATTGGGCCGAAATTTGGCAGATATGATTAGGGCCTAAGGGCCATTAAAGGTTGTTCAATGGAAGTTGATCCATAAAAAAACCATGGCCGGTGTGGGCCAATCAAAATATAATGTGTTTGGCGGCCATGGATTTTTTTATTTGGCGGATTTTGAGGCTGAAATTAGTTTTATATGGGATTTTTTAGTCTGAACTCAAATTAGTAATTTTCGAAACTGGTGGATAATCAGTTTGGCAGCCATCCTGCATTTTGCCTGATTCGTAGAAATGTCTAAAAAAATCTCTGAAACCGCTTGCAGAATCAATTCAAGACTCGTGAATCATCATCTATGGCAAAGGTCCAAATTTGTTTAATAGCCATCATAAAAACGGTTTAGCTTTCGCAAAAACAACTCCAGAACCTCTACTTAAAGCCAGTCGCCTTTCTAGTTTAAATGCCTATGTTCCAGATGAGCGATACAGGCCCCTTGGACCTCTTGTTGTTGTTGTTGTTGTTCTTCTTCTTCTTCTTCTTCTTCTTCTTATTATTATTATTATTCTTCAGGCGAAATTTACAATGCAAAGTTAATTGATTTGTGCTCAAAGAAGCCTAACAATCCACAACGTATGCCGTCACAATTATCATTAATTGAAATGATTCGCGAAAATCGTCCTCCCGATGCTACAGATTCTTCAGAAAATGTTAAAACATTATGGCTTAGAACTAATCCATCACAGAAGAATGTGTTAGAGCTACTTCATGAAATTAAACCAGGTTCTAAATTTAGCTTTGTTAAACAACATGGTGCATTGCATGCACTGACATTTGTTATGTCTGTAGATTGCCTCAATGGTCAGACATATGAAGGATCGGGCCCATCGAAAAGGATGGCTAAGCTAGCAGCAGCTCAGAAAGCACTCGACTTATTTTATCCGTTTCCAAATTTAGCATCGTTGCAGAAAGATCTTCCCATGGTTCCAAACCAACCATGTCTCCGCAATCCAGTTTGCATTCTAGAAGAACTTCGACCGGGGACAAAATATAATGTTGTGAAAAGAAAGCACGAGGGTTCAGACACTATATCTACAATGGAAGTGACAGTTGGTGGAGAAAACTTTGTGGGATCAGCTAAGACACAGCGCTTAGCAAAGGCATATACTGCTCAAGGAGCTTTACTGCGAATGTGCCAAACTAATCCAGGCAGCGTCAGTATCACTGCCACCAGCATTATCATTATTAGCAGCAGCATATTTGGAATCTTCAGTATCATTGTCACATCACCTGGTGTACACTGGATGATAGCCTCATCTGGCCGTTTAAAAAAAAAATCTTTAGAGAACAGAACATTTCTGGTATTAAAATCATTTGAAATGTTACAGTAGGTGTTTGGAGGCACATCGGGCGGGGAAAGGCATCTGGGCTGGGAAGTGAATGACTTCTAACTTTATAGATCGGTCACTATGGAGCTTTACACATGCAATAATATGGAGATATTTCGCCATTATGATCGCTCCGCCGTCTTATAACCTTTGTATTTTTACTCGATCACTCATTAATGTTTCCTCAAAACAGATGCATACAAACGTGTTTAAACATCTTCCTCATCCTGTAACCCTGACGCATTACGTGGCAGTGTTCTTCATATTAGAGGGCTTTGTACATCCTTCCAGGTGGCACCTATGGCAAGGACGAATTAGACTTAACGCACTTTGCTCCATAGATAGACCCTTCAGAACAGTGTGTGTTTGCTGTCTTTCAATTCCACTATCATAATTCGTTAATCATAATTGCTTGATGTCTTGCGATATTGTTAGTCTATAGGCTGATGGAGTAAGCAGCTCACCACGAGATTTGTTAAAATAATTTACTATGAAGTTCTGCAACCCACACAAACATCTAATTGTAGTAATTAAATATTGGTAGTGCTAGGCAAAAAATAATAACATGTAATTTGCATTTGTATCAGATGTGTTCAGTACTATGGCAGCGGTAGGAATAACAGCAGTAGTAATAGCAACAGCAGTAATGTCAGCAGTAGTAATAGCAGTGGTAGGAATAGCAGCAGTAGTAATAGCAACAGTAGTAATAGCAGCACTAGTAATAGCAGCAGTATTAATATCAGCAGTAGTAATAGCAGCGGTAGGAATAGCAGCAGTAGGAATAGCAGCAGTATGCATAGAAGCAGTAGGAATAGCAGCCGTAGGAATAGCAGCAGTAGTAATAGTAGCACAAGTACTAGCAGTAGTAGTAATAGCAGCAGTATGAATAGCAGCAGTAGTAATAGCAGCACTATTAATAGCAGTAGTAGTAATAGCAGCAGTAGGAATAGCAGCCGTAGTAATAGAACCAGTGGAGATATCAGTAGCAGGGATAGCAGCCGTAAGAATGGCAATAGTAGTAATAGCAGCAGTAGGAATAGCAGCAATAGTAATAGCAGTAGTAGTAATATGAGCAGTAGGTATAGCAGCAGTATGAATAACAGCAGTAGGAATAGCAGCAGTATGAATAGCAGCAGTAGGAATAGCAGCAGTAGTAACAGCAGCAGTACTAACAGGAGCAGTAGTAATAGCAGCAGTAGTAATAGCAGTAGTAGTAATAGCAGCGGTAGGAATAGCAGCAGTAGTAATAGCAGCAGTAGTAATATCAGCAGTAGTAACAGGAACAGTAGGAATAGCAGCAGTAGTAATAGCATCAGTAGGAATAGCAGCAGTATGAATAGCAGCAGTAGTAACAGAAGCAGTAGGAATAGCAGCAGTAGGAATGGCAGCAGTAGTAATATCAGCAGTAGTAACATGAACAGTAGTAATAGCAGCAGTAGTAACAGCAGCAGTAGGAATAGCAGCAGTAGTAATAGCAGCAGTAGGAATAGCAGCAGTAGTAATAGCAGCGGTAGGAATAGCAGCAGTAGTAATAGCAGCAGTAGTAATATCAGCAGTAGGAATAGCAGCAGTAGGAATAGCTGCTGTAGTAATAGCAGCAGTAGTAACAGGAACAGTAGGAATAGCAGCAGTAGTAATAGCAGCAGTAGTAATATCAGCAGTAGTAATAGCATCGGTAGGAATAACGGCAGAAGTAATAGCAGAAGTAGTAATAACAGCAGTGGGAATAGCAGTAGTAGAAATAGCAGCAGTAGGAATAGCAGCAGTAGGAATAGCAGCAGTAGGAATAGCAGCAGTATATGACAGTTCAAGATCTGTTTATTTTATGCTATAGAATATCTGAAAATACAATTGTTAAAATTGTATAAATTTAGAGGCTCAAATTGCGTGACTAGATTTAATGAAACAAAATAAATCTTAACATAATTATGATGAGTTCATTCCGTATACAGAGAATCTGGAACGAGGTCACTTTTCATATCACTATTACCTAGTTGAAAATTATCAATTTGCACGAGATTTAGCGAGTGCAAAATTGATAATTTTCAATGCGGCTCGTAATAGTGATATGAAAAGTGACCGAGTTTGAGATTTTATTTATCATATAAACTGTAATTTTGAAATATTTGTCAATAGTTGCTGATGTGACTTTTATCTGATTTCTCATTGTTGATTTTCTTGAAATTGATACCGCCGCTGTGACGCACCACTACTTGATAACAGATACTGAATGCGCAGCAAAATATAGTGACAAACACAAAATCTGGCGATGTCAGCCGTAAACTATACTTTTCTTCTAAGACTATCGCATAGCCACGGCCATCAATCGTTACTTCGCTGCCGACTGATAAACTATCAAACGATGACATTTTGCGATGACGTTTCATGAATGAAAAACCATAGTAAACAGATCGTAGTAAAACAGTACTGCGTAGTAATGCGTCACGCTCACATCAATCAATGTTTTAATTGGTCTATTTAAATTGGTTGCACACCCAACAGCCAATGAAAATAATCCGTTGAATATGGCATGTGTGCTCATATCTAAAATATGGAATGGGCTAAAAGGCTTGTTTATATGATAAATTTCGATATGAGCGCACGTGCCATATTCAATTGAGTATTTACATTGGCTGCTGGGTGCGGTAGTAATAGCACCCAACAGGAACGGGCTAGAAGGCTTATGATAAAAATAATTATTCTATTTTTAGGCGTGAAGTTAAGATAGATATACGTACGTAATGAAATCATCGCATGTTAACATTTATTTCACATTATTACATCTAGTCATACAATTTAGACCTCTACCTCTAGTATTCACATTTTAATTTTATTTCCAAGCATTCTCCTGGGAATGTGCACCCTTAAACAAAGTTACAAATAATTCTACGCAGTCAAACCTGTCCATAACGGATACATCTAGGGGTTATGTAAACGTGGCCACAATATTAGGTAATACCATTATACAACTCGTGTTCAATAGTATGCCTAAATGATTCTAAGACCACATGATGGCGATTCCAAAGACATGTGGTCTTATGACCACATATCTTAAAATATATCCATTTTGTGGCGCGAAAGCAAGTGCCGATAATAGATATGTGTAATTGTACAAGGGCCTATATTCCCCACGCAATCTCCGCGCAATGGCAGGCGGGCGTGTAAATAGCGTGGACCTTGCGCAGCGCTTTAAACATATATATACAACACTTCGCTAAAGAGGCGTGCTCGCAAGCTCCCCGCTAAGTGCACGCAAAGCAGACGCAACGCAATGTTTTGCGTATTCTTTATGAATAAGTCCCCAGGTGGTTCAAGATGCTGAGCAGCCAATTTGGGCGGTGGACATCTTGGATTGTGGTCAATTTTTTAAATCTTCATAACAGTCCTCTCCGAAACCGTGATAGATTCAAAACTCATGAAACATCATCTGGGCAACAGCTGCCCCGAGTTTGTTGATGGAAGTTAATTGCCCAATCGCTTCGGCGACCATCTTGGGAGACCGAGATTTCGTGAAAATTAATTCTTCAGAATCACTGAACAGATCGGGCTGACATTTGTACCATATGATTAAGCACTAAGGGTCATTAAAGTGTGTTGGGCCTTTAAAGGGAAGTTGATACGTAAAAAAGCCATGGCTGTGGATCAATCAAAATTCAATGTGTTTGGTGGCCATTTTGAATATTCTGAAAACTTCTGAGAGAATCATGTTAAAGACCGCTTATTAACCACTGGGCCAAACGTTTTCCAAAGAAGTTAGATTAGTAAATCTTTTCCAGAGGTTATCCTGTTTTATTCGGTTTTGCCAGTCATCAATAATTCCAGGTGAGAGATACAGGCCCCATTATACCGCTGATATTATTATTATTTTTTTTTTTTTATTTTTTTTTTTTTTTTTCACTTATTATTATTATTATTATTATTATTATTCAGAGGGACTTTCCAATGAAAAGATGTCAGAATTGTGCCCACAGATGTCAGGCAATGCACACTGTGTGTCATCGCAATTATCAGTAATTGAAAAGCTTCACAAAAGTCAGCCATGTCCTCTCGATGCCACAAATTCTTCAGAAAATGTTAAGACACGGACTAGAAATAATCCACCTCAGAAGAATGCGTTACAGCTACTTCATACAATTAAGCCAGGCTCTAAATTTAGCTCAGTGAAACAACATGGTCCATTGCGTTCACATAGATTTGTTGCGTCAGTATATTGTCTCAATGGTCAGACTTTTCAAGGATTGGGCCCATCGAAAAAGATGGCATATCTTGCAGCAGCTGAGAAAGCACTGGCCTTATTTGATCCGTTTCCAAAGTTATCATCGGTGCAGAAAGACCTGTCCACGGTTCCAGACCAAACATGTGTCCGCAATCCAGTGAACATTCTAGATGAACTTCGACCAGGAACAAAATATAATGTTGTTAAAAGAAAGAGAGAGGGTTCAATTGCTATATTTACAATGGAAGTGACCGTTGATGGAGAAACCTTTGCGGGATCAGCTATGACTCAGCGCTTAGCAGTATTAGTAGCAGTAGCAGTAGCAGTAGTAGTAGTAGTAGTAGTAGTAGTAGTAGTAGTAGTAGTAGTAGTAGTAGTAGTATTAGTAGTAGTAGTAGTAGTAGTAGTAGTAGTAGTAGTAGTAGTAGTAGTAGTCGTAATAGTAGTAGTAGTAGTAGTAGTAGTAGTAGTAGTAGTAGTAGTAGTAGTAGTAGTAGTAGTAGTAGTAGCAGTAGTAGTAGTAGTAGTAGTAGTAGTAGTAGTAGAAGTCATATTGATTTGGCTCTGCTATTAACGTCGATTTAAGACGATTCCTACTACGCATATATGATTTATTTCTTGTCTTGCTTCCTTATAAATGTATATACGTTGGTTTTGCTGTTTTGATTTCTTGAAATTTTGTTGTGGGAAGTCGCATTTTGTTGCGAAGTTTTCCTGCCATTTCTTTTGATTTGGCTTTGATAGCCATTGTCTTGTCGGCGTCCTGTCTTCAGACCGTAATTGTACATTGTCCACGTTTAGTTGATGGTGATTAATTGCGCAGGCTAGTTATGTAAAGCCTCATTTACCTTTGGCACGCTAGCGATTATTCCCGTCTTTTCAATCGCGTGGCTACACGGGCGCTTTCTGTTGAGCTTCGCGCTTCGTGGCTGTATACAACTCGAGCTGTATGCAGGGTTTAAAAGCTGCGTTAGAATACTGCATATCACGCAGTAGCCGCGGCGTCTCCCTTTGGTCAATTATACCCGTTAATTAACCAAAGACTTCTTACTATCAACTGTAAATGTCACAATGCTCACACCGCTAAACTAAAAATGTCATCCGAATATAAGCGTATGATTAGTCTTAAAATTAGCACGAAAGGGTGGGGCGTTTCAGCTATTGGTGTGTATAATGGCTTGAAGAACACGATTGGCACTGGTTCTAAGGTATCAAAGGGCCTGATTAACGTGACCCGCAATATATGGAATGTGACAGTAAGCACCCAAGAGGCAAAGGATAGATAGGCTATTGGGGAGCGATCTTGTTATAGCTGGAGAAATATGTAGCATCGAGGAGATTGACTCAGATAAATTAATGGTAAAGATAAAAGTTCCTCTTGAAATCCTGAATGAGCGTTTGTTAAGCGAACTTAGCCATTATGGGCAAGTATTGAAAGTTGAGAGAGAGAGACTTACCGTTTTGATAAAACCTTGGAAAATGGTATTAGAAGAGTATACTTTGAGAAGCTAGACACGCCTCTGCCTAATAAGTTGTCTATAGGCGGTATTTTTATCCTTCCACTGTGGTACAGAGGTCAAGTGGAGGAGTGCAGGATTTGTTCCAGCACTGGTCATCTGGCGGGAGATTGTCCACAAAAAAACAAATGCTTAATTTGTGGTTCAACAGAACATTTCAAGTGGCGATGTCCCAACAACACGCGGACGCCTAAGCAAGATACACACAGTAGCTATGTGGCATCGCGTACTGAACATCAAATTGAGCGAGTTAACTCACTCCCTGCTCAAATTGTTACAGTTGTTGCTGAAACTAATTCAGAAGAGAGTGTAGTTACGGTGAACCCCGTCGTAGTGGAGATTCGCTGGTGACAGATGACGATGATGAATTTCCATTAAGTCCTTTCCCATCAACTCAGATTACATACCTAGATAATAAGACTCCTGCGAGTATTAATCTGGATGGCAAAACATCTGTACAAGATATCGTTGATACGCATGTCCATGCTGTTTGTGCTAGCCTTAAGCGTCACAAGGAAGAATTGTTTAGTTCAGAATCTGATGTCGAGGAAAATGGTATTGAAGATGATAATATGTCTACTACTGGGTCAGACTATTCTGTACAGACGCAATGCTCACAGACAGCAAAGGAAATGGTTTTATTTCGTTCAGAAGATGGTGAAGTGTTGGTGCCTTATGTAACAGCCAAAGGAGTACACTATAGACATCTAAGATGTGATTCCGCTATTTCTAAATACAAACATTTAGAAGTAGTTGATTTGAAAAATCATGATTTTAATAGTAAGCTGGGTAAATGGGCCAAAAAACGAAGCAAGACTAGTAAGAAAAATAAATCCAGTTAGATTAACAATGGCAGTCCTGTATACTATTCAACTATTTATGCTCATTTGCACGATAAATTGCAAAGGCCTAAATACTGAACTAAAACAGAGATGTTTGTTGGAAGTGCTTGAGGACAAAAAGGTCGATATAGCTTTGCTTCAGGAAACGAAGATTAAAGAGCATGCAATCTTTGATTCATTTAAACAGTTTTTTAAAGGTCAGTTGTTTTACGCATTATCGTGCGATAACAGTGCAGGGGTTGCTATTCTCATTCTTCCACACTGTCTTAAATCTGTTAATGTGTTAGCATCGTCATCAGATACAAATGGGCGTTGGGTCAATGTAACAGTTGATATATTTGACTTTAGCTTGACTATAATGTGTATTTATGCGCCTGTTTCACATGGTTCACGTCATACATTTTTCCATGATATCTCCGCCATTATTCAAGATAATATATCTGAAAATTTGATATTAGGAGGTGATTTTAATTGTGTTTTAGATTCCAACATTGACAGAAAATCGCAATCTGTATATACTGATACGTCACACGTTGAATTAAAACATGTTTGTGACAGGGAACATTTATTTGACATCTATCGCTTCACAAACCCTCACGACAGGCAATTTACTTGGTTCTCGTCTGATGGACGCATAGCATCAAGATTAGATAGAATTTATTTACAGCAGTCATTTAAGGGCAATCTTAGCCAAACAAGCGTATTTCCTGTAGCATTTTCTGATCACAATATGGTGTGTGTTACTTTAGATAATGCTAGCTGGATCAAACAAGGAAGTGGCTTCTGAAAATTTAATAATTCACTGCTGTATGATACTACCTATCATCATCGTGTCCAAAGTTTTGGCAGTATTGGCTTCGAATGAAGGATTCATATGAGTGTTTAGCCCTGTGGTGGGAGGAAGGTAAATCTGGCTTGGCTCATATTTCCAAGAGGTTTGCACTTAAGAAAGCAAGAGATAGGCGGACACGTAGGAAGGCATTGGACACATTTTTATTTAGGATATCTTGTAAAGTAAACAATGGTGATCAAAGCTACAATGATCTGCTAGTCAAGATAAAGCATGATATTAATGAATTAGATCAATATATCCTTAAGGGAGCCAAAGTAAGATCACGGGCTCAAATGCATGCAGAAGGTGAAAGAAAACAAAGGACGGTCTGGTTGCTAATTCAAAAGAGGAAATGCTGGATGCCGTTTATCATTTCTACGAATCCTTATATGCATCGGAAGGCAGTGATGATGTGGCATCTTCAATCATGTTAGGAAATATGAGGAAGACACTATCAGATTCTGATTGTGAACGTTGTGACAGCCATATTTCTCTTAGTGAATTAACAGAGTCATTGCAAGGAATGAAGTCAGGAAAATCTCCTGGCTGTGATGGACTAACAGTGGAATTCTATCGTGCATTTTGGCATGTGTTAGGTCCATCATTCCTTCAAGTTGTGAATGATGTCTTCGAAAACGGACATCTACCTCCATCTATGTCCCAAGCATATGTCCGAATTCTGTACAAAAAAGGGGACAGGGATGATTTGAAAAACTATAGACCCATATCTCTACTTTGTGTCGATTATAAGATCATATCACGAACATTATCATTGCGATTAAGTAGAGTATTGGACCACGTAATTGATCCTGACCAAACTTGTGGTATTCCGGGTAGAAGTATTCTAACTAATGCCTTTCCCATAAGGGATGTAATTAGCTTGGTTGAAAAAGACAGCATCCCAGCAGCTATTATTGGACTTGACAATGAAAAGGCATTTGACCGCCTAGAATGGTAGTTTCTGTTTAAATCCCTGGAGCACATAGGTTTAGGAGTACATTTTATTAAATGGGTCCGGATTCTGTATACTGGAATTAACAGCAGATATCTTTTAAATAATTGTCTGACTAATTCTGTGATACTAGCACGCGGTGTACGGCAAGGTTGTTCTCTGTCACCCTTGTTATTTGTCATAGCCATGGAATCACTGGGATCAACACTGAGGGAAGACCCTACGTTTAAGGGGATATCCATACATGGTATTGCGAGACCATTAACGGTATCCCAGTATTCAGATGATACTACAGTGTTTGTTGGACATGACAGCGATTTTGGCAGCTAAGATAAAATATTAAGTGTGTTTCAAAAAGCTTCTGGACTAAAGGTCAATCGAGATAAATCTGTCGGCCTATTTCATGGTCCTTGGATTAACAGGTGTGATACTATTATGGACATAAAGTGGTCAAATGACTATATCAAAATAATAGGCATTTACTTTTAGTCGCAAAAAGGACACGTTAATAAACTGGACACACCGAGTATGTAAACTGAAACACGTGTTAGCAAGTTGGAAGCGACGCTGTTTGTCTATATTTGGTAGAGCATTTGTTCTGAATAATCTGATAATGTCTGGTTTGTGGTATACAGCTTCTGTTGTCCATATGCCAAAACATGTAGAAGATGAGAGTAATCAGCTAATGTCTGCCTTTTTGTGGGAAGATAAAGCTAAACTTGTAGCTAATACAGTTTGTATCAATGCAAAATTGAAAGGCGGTTTGGACTTGGTACACATTCAAACAAAATGTGCGTTATTAAAACTTAAATTTCTGCATGATTTGATATGTTCCAATTCACCTTGGGCCATTGTTTCACGAACATTATTGGAAAGGTATATTGGACCTTATTCCACAGAGTGTATATTCCTTTCAAAGACACCACCTCTAAACGTCATGAAGATACCAGATGTCTTCAATGAGCAACGCCAAGCATTGAACATGTTTACTAAGGTAATGCCATCACCGTTAGAATGGGAAAGTGTGCTAGACCAGAGACTATGGGGAAACGACAATATTCAGATACGAAATAAAGGCCTTTACTTCCCATCATTAGCTAGTAAAGGTGTTCACAGATTTTCCGATTTAATCAACTCAGATACACGTTCGTGGATTTCAGGGCAAACAATATCAGAAAAATATGCATTAAGGAGTATTGATGCCCATCGTCTGTTAGGACAATTAAAGAAAGCTGTTCCCATCGACTGGTTCACACTACCAAATGCTGTTGACAAGGAGGAAATTTCTCCACCAGTGTTGCATTACGATGGAGAAGAATTCAAATGCCATATGCGTTCTCATGATTGGTATAGTATCTTAATATGTAGACACGCCAAAATGCCCAGAGCAATTGATGCATGGAATAATACCAATTATAAACCCTCTGACTGGAATAATGTGTGGAAGCATTTACACTTGCCATTTATACCACATACGGCATGTGATGTAGCATGGCGGCTCATTCATCGCAGACTTTGGGTTGCCCATTTATTACAGAAATGTCGAATTACAAATAGTAAGCTATGTCCTCTCTGTAAAAACGAGGAAGAGACATGTGTCCACTTGTTCATTAATTGTCTGGAAATTTTTGAATTCTGGAAATTTGTGGAAACAATTGCAGTAAAATTTGATATTCATTCTTTGAATCTAAAAGCAGAAATGATTTTGTTTAGGGATCTTAAATCTATAAAGTGGCATCTAACCAGCCATAAGCATGGGGTCTTAATCTGTCTTATCATGATAGGTATATGGACAGTTTGGAAATACCGATGTGCACAGGTGCTGAATCCCGACAGGTCAACCCATTTAATTTCCCTGACAGCGATTTTTCGTACCCTTTTAATGCATTGCCTTCAAGGCGAATTGCACAGGGCTACGAAAGAAAGGAGTTTGGAGAAATTCAAAGATATGTGGTGCGGGAACAACATAGTTGAAGTTCTGCCAACGAATTTAATAATGTTACGTCCATGAGCATTTTCTGATGAATACATGTTAACCGGTTCTCTACAATTAATTACATGTAAGATGTATTGTTGTGGTTATTTGTGGATTTGGTAACGTAGAAACTGTTGCTGTATCTACAAGTGGCAGGTGATCATATACGCAACTTTAATATTCGTTGGTTTTACAATGCAAAAAGTGACTCTATATCCCAATGTAGCTACTATTAGCCCTTGTTCCGGGGTAATTTTCGAAAATCCATTTGCAAGTAAATTTAGAATCCCATAAAATATTTAAACATTCATTTGAGCCTCTTTATACTAACAATGTTTGTAAACATAGCCAAATACACAATAAGCGTGTTTGTTCCGGGTTAATTCTGGAACACAATCGTGCAAGTAAACTGATTTGCTAATTTTCAACTCACATTTACCACACTATGCAATATTACTATGTCGCTAAACACATTGCAGATATTCTAGTATTTGCCTTTTTATAAATCATCCTGTGGGCCTTAATTGGTTTGTTCTTAATACTTATAAGCTTATGCTTGAACCGTGTGTTTATGTTATGTCCTTAATTACACTGTTGTCAATATGTATTATTACAGTAGAGTCAGTAGAACAATGGCAGACGCGAGTTTTGGTGGCGGTGTTGCTCTTATGGACAGCAACAACCTTGTGGCAAATTTGTTTTTCACATATACATAGCCGTCATATGAATACAAAGAAATTTTGAGTCTAAATTTCAGTGCACTAATTCTCAAATAAGTGTCTGATTTCTGAACGTGTGGATTTTTTAAGTTTTGCTGTTGCGCTTAATGGCAGGAATTTTTGATGATGTAATATAGGATTTTATAAAATGTCTTATGGAAATGTTTGTTAACCCTTTGAACCCTCGGTTCACATAATATTAATTTCAAACATCGGTACAAGAAAGCTGTTGTGTAATTTGAAACGAATTTGACAGGTATATGTTGTTGTCTACGCAGCAACAGCTCTAAGTCGGGTTGGTTTGAAAATAATATAGCAGAATTTTTATAAAATTAAAGTATTTTGGTGTGATTGCATTTCGTGTTGAAAGGGTTAAGACATAGCCTAGCTAGATGATGCATAGAATTTTTAAGAAATTATATAATTGAACTGCAAATATGTATTACTTATTTATACATGTGACAGATACGATAATTGTTTTCTATTGAGTTCTTCTTTGTTTAATGTTCTTTTTCAGTCAGTATATTTTTGGGTACGATGGATTTCCACACGATCCTTTGATCGTGCTACCAAAAAAAAAAGTAGTACTAGTAGTCGAAGTGAACGCACGCGTTTATTTAGCTCTGTAATTTCTGCCAGAATTTGCGAGATTCTAGCGCGATTTTGTAGATAAATTTTATACATATATTTCGTATTAGTATTTCCTTTCAAACTTTATGTTTAATTTGTAAATTCTTTGCTTGGTTGGAGCGCATTTTGTGTCTCCATTTTCTAAAGGCATTCCTCTTAGCTGGCGGTTTCCGCCATTTAATAGGGCTCCTCTTACTGTGGTCAATGCAATACATTTCTCCCCGCGTCAGTCTGCTATTTCTATAGTTCGTAGGCTAGCGCATTATATTTGGCAAGATCGCTTGAGTGAGGGGATTTAATTCCTTTGTCATATGTAAGCACAAGCCTAGATCTTTAACTATATAAATTCTTATAGTCAGTTGGCTGTCCCCGGTCAACTCGAACAGACTAACAAATATATGACTGTATTATCTATTCATATATTTGTTAGTATACTTTAATCGGCTAGGTGTTAGTGAACCACTTAGAAAGTGGTTCAAACTAACAAATGTACGACTGAACTCTCTATTCGTATATTTGTTGGTAGACGTCAGGGTTTCAAAAGGGGACACTATTTATTTAGTGTTTAGCTCTTTCCCTGACGTCCTGGTGTTATATAAGTATATATTTATTATATATTGTAGTAGTATGGGGTTCCTCCTTTGATAAACCACCATGGCAACCTATAAGCGTACCGTAAGCCTTAAAATAGCAACTAAGGGGTGGGGTGTCACGGCTATCGACGTGTATCATGGGCTAAAAGACGTCGTTGGCGCGGGATCTGCTACATTGCAGGGGCTTATCAAAGTTACTAAAACTGTATGGAATGTAACAATGTCAAATGAGGGGGTCAAGGAAAAGCTTCTGGAAGATGTTCTTATTGTAAAAGGTGAAGTTTGTAATGTAGAGGAAATCGAGTCAGATAGGTTGCTAGTGAAGATGAAAGTTCCACTAGAAATTCCAGATGACAGAATCATGAGTGAACTCAAGAAGTATGGCAAAGTGCAAAAGATTGAACGGGAAACGCATCCCTTTGACAGAACGCTAGAAAACGGTGTAAGACGTATTTTGTTTGATAAAGTGGATAGCCCTTTACCAAACAGATTGACACTTGATGGCAGCTTTGTCCTGCCCTTGTGGCATAGAGGGCTCATTAAAGAATGCCGGATCTGCCTAAGTATTGACCATTTGGCAACAGATTGTCCCAATCGAAACAAATGTTTGCTCTGTGGTTCAGTTGACCATTTTAAATGGTGCTGTCCAAAAATCAAAACAAGCCCTCAGTATCAGGAGATAATCGCCCATTAAAGGATGCAACTGAGTCAAATGCTTCTGAAGCAACCGCTACGGAAGCTGTTGTTTTGGTTCATGCCACTGTAAATGACACAAACAAATCATCAAATCCTGTTAAAGTAACTACAGTTGATGAAATTCATGTAGTAGAGGAGGGTATAACCTTAAGTCAAGAAAATACTCAAAATGCAGTGGAGCCAAACGCTGCTGTAAAAGACACGCAGGAAAATGATGATCTTACAGAAGAGCCAGTTTACAATTCCTTAGAAGATGAATTAAAATTAGGACAGGATAAGTTTAGGACTCAGAAGACAGAAAGTTCAGTCGATTTTCCGCTAAGCCCACTTGATTTAAGTCAGCTTGAAGATACGATAAATGATGCTCCTGCCAAATGTTACTTAAGTAGCAATACGCGTCATAAAGAAGACAATAGCTCAGAATCTGAGATTGAAGTAAATGATATGGATGATGATACAATGTCAGTTGCAGAATCAGATGTGTCCATTCAAACACAGAGTTCACAGATGAAAGATGAAATGGTAATGTACCGATCAGAAGGGGGTGAAGTGTTAGTGCCATATGTAACGGCGAGAGGCGTGAAATATCGTCTACTGCGCCATGATTCTGATATTTCCAAATATGAATATTTGTCTGTGGTAGAACTAGGAAATATTGAATTCGCAGGAAAATTAGGTAAATGGTCTAAGAAACGAGCTAAAAAACCCAAATCTAGTAATCTAATGATGGCGGTTGTAAACATCATTTTACAAATTATGATTATCTGCACCATCAATTGCAGAGGATTAAATACCGAATTCAAACAGCGCCACTTGCTTGAAGAATTAGCAAATGAGAGAGTTGATATTGCTTTTCTACAAGAGACCAAAATTCAAAAAGCTGAAGTGCATGAATCTCTCAAAGATATTTCAAAATGGCAGATATTTTTTTTCTTTATCACAAGATAATAGTGCGGGAGTGGCCATTCTTATCCTGCCCCGCTGTCTCAACTATGTTGACGTTATATCGTCGTCATCAGATCTAAATGGACGATGGAATTTTGTATCAATTGATGTACTAAACACAAGTTTAAATTTGATGTGCCTTTATGCACCTACCTCTCATCAATTGCGCCGTGAATTTCTAAATGATGTTTCCACAATAATTCAAGACAGAACGCCTGAAAACCTAATTATGGGCGGTGACTTTAATTGCATATTAGACGAGGCTAAAGACAGAAAATCAAGGTCTAATTTTAATGACACATCGCATAATATTTTGAAACACATTTGTGAAAATAAAAGCTTGTTAGACATTTATTGGATTGAAAATCCAGAAGGTCAGGAAGTTACTTGGTTTTCAACCGATGGAAGGTTAGCTTCAAGGTTAGACAGGATCTATGTAGAACGTTCATTGAAAGGTTACATGTGTAAAACAAACATAAAACCAGTAACCTTCTCTGATCACAATATGTTTTCCATCACATTAGACAATGCTGACTGGGTCAAACGAGGAGATGGATTTTGGAAACTTAATGTAGCATTGCTACGAGATAGTTGCTACCGCAAATGTGAGGAAAGTTGTTGGAGGCATTGGGATGAAAGAAGAGGTTCGTATGAATGTATAACAGACTGGTGGGAAGATGCTAAATCAGACCTGAACTATATTTCAAGGCAGTATTCCATTAGGAAAGCACGTGGAATACGAAAGCGTAAAAAGGCGCTTCTGAGGTCGTTGTGTAAAATTAATAAGAAAATTAATGATGGGGAATATAATTATTACGAACTATTAGTTAAATTAAGAGGTAGACTAAATGAAATAGAGCAATATCAGTTTGATGGCGCCAAAATAAGGTCAAGTGCGCAAATGCACACCGAGGGCGAAAAGCCTACACGTTACTTTTGTAACTTGGAAAAAGCAAGAGGTATAGAGAAATTAATGCGCTCACTGAAGACTAATGATGGAGTATCAGCGTGCTCAAATGCAGAAATGATTGAAACAGTATCCGAATTTTACAAATCATTGTTTAAATCTGAGGGAAGCGAGGAAACTGCAACTAGAGATGTTTTAGCTAATATAACGTAAAGACTTCCAGATTCATGTCACGAAAGCTGTGACCAATCAATAACAATTGATGATTTGACAAAATTCCTCAAAGGTATGAGGTTGGAAAGGTCTCCTGGATGTGACGGACTTCCAGTTGAATTTTATCAAACATTCTGGCACATATTTGGGCCAGTATTAGAAGAAATAGCAACCAGCATTTTTAAGCAAGGGCATCTCCCTACATCGATGGCCCAAGCATATGTTCGGCTTATATACAAGAGGGGTGACAGAAATAAAATACAGAATTATAGACCAATCTCTCTACTCTGTGTAGATTATAAGATTATTACCCGGGCACTAACATTAAAACTTGGCGCACTCCTAGGCGAAGTCATTCATGATGATCAAACCTGCTCTGTGCCAGGAAGATCAATATTAAACAACACTTTGCTTATACGGGTCCTTATTCAATTAGTTGAAAAGGATTGTATCCCAGCAGCAATAATAGCACTTGATAACGAGAAGGCGGTTGACAGACTAGAATGGGATTTCTTGTTCAAGTCTTTAGACCATATTGGCTTTGGTTCAAGATTTATTAAATGGGTCAATATTTTATATACTGATATAACAAGTTGCTAATTAGTTAACAATCAGCTATCCAAACCTGTAGTGTTGGAACGAGGTGTCAGACAGGGGTGCTCACTGTCCCCGCTTCTATTCGTCATAGCTATGGAATCCTTGGGGGCCACATTGAGGCAACGCAATGACTTTCAAGGAATATGTATACGTGGCGTAGAAAGGCCACTAAAGGTTTTTCAATATGCAGATGATACGACGGTGTTTGCGGATAAAAATACGGATTTTAGAATTTTAAAAGGAGTATTAACAGATTTTCAAAAGGCATCAGGACTTAAAGTCAAGAAAGATAAATCTAAGGGATGTTTTTTGGGCGATTGGAAGGGCAGAACTGATAATGTGATGGATATTAACTGCTCAAATGATGTCATAAAAATTTTGGGTATTTACTTTAGTAGAGAACAAAATGTATTACTAAGCTGGGAAGAAAGGATATCCAAGCTAAAGTGTGCATTACTAAATTGGAAACGACGGCGCCTAACTGTCTTTGGCAGGACATTTGTCCTTAATAATTTAATTTTATCTGGACTGTGGTATACTGCTTCTGTAGTTCATATGCCCAAATCAGTAGAGTCAAAGATCAACACGTTACTTTTGTCCTTCTTATGGGAGGACAAAGCCCATTTAGTATCACAGTCAATCCTCAACAATGAAAAGCATGCCAGAGGCCTGGATTTGGTTAATGTTTCAGCAAAGTGTGCTTCTTTAAAATTGAAATTCTTGAAGACGATACTTACTTCAAACTCATCTTGGTCAAGTGTTTCAAGGGCACTTCTCCAAAGGTACGTTGACCCATTTCCAGTAGAATGTTTATTTATGTGCAATAAATTGCCACTTAATCATCAAAAGATTCCAAATGTATATAAGGAACAGCTTTAAAAAGCCTTAAAAATATTTACATGATCAATGCCACAACCCAATTGTTGGGAAGATGCCTTAGAGCAACGTCTTTGGGGCAACGAGTTGATTCGTGATAATGATGATGTATTATATTTGCCCTCTATGGCCAAAAATGGTATTCAAGATTGACGCGACTTGGTAAATCCGAAATCTCGTAAATGGATTGCGATGCAAGATGTAGCAAGAATAACATCAATGAGACATATTGATGCTCAGCGCTTATTTGTTAGAATAAAGAATGCAATACCTGCTGTATGGTTCAAATTGCCGAAAGCACGTGGCAACATTGATATGTTGCAACCAACATTAGTATTTATGTTAGAACATATAAAATACAACATGGCATCTAGAGACTGGTATAGAATTGTAATGCAAAGTCGGAGACAGACTCCTATTGTAGTTAGGCATTGGAACAATTTAGGATGCACGCCAAAGAACTGGAAACATGCCTGGAAAGCAATACATCTACCTTGTCTACCAGGAAATGCACGGGACCTGGCATGGCGATTACTCCATCGAAGGCTATGGGTCGGTCATCTTACTTATATGTGTAAAATATCAAGTACAGACCTGTGCTTATTATGTAATACTGAGGAGGAAACGATAGACCATCTATTTACTCAGTGTCGCATAACTACAGGCTTTTGGGTATATATCAATATGCTCCTAGCTAAATTTGAAACCAAATATGTGAATTTAGTGGCTGAAACAGTTTTGTTCAAAGATTGCTCAACTATCGGACGAATCATTAATAGCAAGGAGAAAGAATTGTTAATAACCCTGTTATCTGTAGGAGTGTGGAAGCATCTGGAAGCATCGATGTTCAGAGGCCAGAGATAAAACCGGCAACAACCATCAGAGAGCCATACAAGCTATATTTCGATCATTGTTGATAAACTGCATTCATTGTGAATTTTACAGGCTAGTAGAACATGGGAGAGAAAGTAGATTTAAAGACGTATGGTGCAAAACTGGCCTAGTATCAATTGAATACGGATATCTAAAAATATCAGAAGCGGAACTTGTATAAGCTAGCACACTCGCTGCTTGCTGTATATTGATAAATGCTATTTTAATTTAATTTAATTGCCTTTATTTTAAAATTGTAATGCCTTAGGAGACTCTAATCTTGACGACTATCCTAACCTTGGGATCAGAATATTTAAATATCAAATGAGCATTATGTCAATATTCTGGAGGTGATCCGATGTTTAAGTTAACAGAGTGTGATATCTTACAATTAGCTTCCTGTTGTAAATATTTACTGTAGGTGTATTTGTTCCAGGGTAATTTGCAAAAACTTACAATGAAGTAAATTTAGAATGTGAACCTAAAGCGCCATCTAAGTAGTCATAGTTTGTATACTTTTGCTTTGTGCATTATATTAGATAGAGGCTACTACGTCCGTTGGGCATTTAAGAATCGGCTAACTGGCGTCAATGAGTGACTTTTTGTTACTTATTGACGAGTCACCTCGCCACTTGTTGGCGAGCTGCACTCGCCATTTGGCCCTACTACTATACGGTGTGCTATGTTAAACTACATATGATCTACTTAGCCTGCTGGTCATGAATCGGCTCAATGGCATCAATGATTAGCAGTAGCTTACTGCTAATTATTGATGAGTGTCTTTACCACTTGTTGGTTAGCTATGCTCGCCATTTGGGCCTACTACTACATGGTGTGCAAATAGCAATGTCTTTGTTGAATTATGTTATGTTATCAGCTCTTTATTAATTATGTTTTCTATGTAGTTATGCCACGGTTGTGGTATATGATAATAGAGTCATTTAGCTTGCACTGTTTTGACATGTTAGGTTTGTATTGTTATTCTATTAATAAAGCCAGCTATTTCAACCGATTTTTTATGGGGGTTTGCAAGCCTTTTTAAAGTAGTTCCTCGGGGAAGTGTATCCGACTGCGTCAGCGTCGGATTTTCAACCAAAAAAGAAAAAAGTAGTAGTAGTAGTAGTAGTAGTAGTAGTAGTATTAGTAGTAGTAGTAGTAGTAGTAGTAGTAGTAGTAGTGTAGTAGTAGTAGTAGTAGTAGTAGTAGTAGTAGTAGTAGCAGCAGCAGCAGCAGCAGCAGCAGCAGCAGCAGCAGTAGTAGTAGTAGTAGTAGTAGTAGTAGTAGTAGTAGTAGTAGTAGTAGTAGTAGTCATTCCCTCCTTGACCCACCCGATAAGGCACCCCAACCACCCCTACCAATTAGCCATGGTACCCACATAATTTGTAATATTAATCCGACTGTCGTTTTATCAACTGCCTGGATTTGTCCAATGATAGTCTACATATCAGATTAGGTGTGTTCTATTCATGCATGAATGGATAAATCCAGTTTTAGCTATGCCCAGACCAATCTCCAGCTAACCATCACCCACGTTTTGCATGTCTTGGGATGGAACGAACACCCCCTGAATTTCAATTTCCAGAAAACTATACAGGTAAGCTGTTGAATATTTTGAAACTACGGCCAGTTAAATTAGGTTCAAAATATTCAACAGAATGAGTAATTAAATATTAAATACATGCAATTCGTACAACTTGACTGATTATTAAGCATTTATGATGGACTTAGATGCATCATTCATGACGTAATCTACATGTGACATAGTTCAGTATTACGTCATATATATCTGACTGACAGAGTGATTCCTCTATTATTACGTGTCATTTTTTCCAGTTTTAGGATCAAAGTTCAATAGAGGGATTCATATTATAGCTATGCACCAAGTTCTAGCTAAGCCCTGTCCTCTTTACACTGGGTTTAGACTCAATTTAACATATTATTTAAACCCTGTATTACCAGAATCCCGGTACATGGTTATCTATTACTAGTATCATAATAACACGACCTCTCTTAGATTCAGGAACAAGTTTGGCTTCAGCTTCTGACATCAATGTGGCTTTCACATTTGTCTGAATATAAACAATTAACATCATATACATATATTAAAATGTCAGTTGCTAAAACGCACAGATACTGAATACAAATTGAGTGGTATAAATCAAGGTTGGAATATATCAAACACATTTTTATTCAGTCTAACAGATTTGTTATTAGCTTGCTTGAATGTATATTTCAATATCTCCGAATATGGTAAATACTGGAAATTACAGGTTTTGTCGAGCTGGTCCCTGGAAATTATGGAAGGACAAATCTGATTGAACTGAAATTTGCAGAATATATCATGATGCTGGCCATGATTACCGTAGACAAATCTCATCATCTTTCGTCAAGTATTTTCTCTTTTATTGACAGAAAACCTCTAACCAATCAGAATCGAGCATATCTCTTATTTTATTGTCAGGTTTTGTCCGTGGTACAAAATTTCTTTAAACGCTGGGTGTGTGATACACTCTCCATACCATGTGGCTAATCTGATTATTTATGGCTGCAAATACATGTATTTGTTTGCGAATACCTACTACAGCTACGTGTAGTCATCCTGGATAATTTGTATTGTTTTATGTATATGCGAGATTGCTAAAGACTTAATGATTCCACACTGATATGACAGGACCGCTATAGATAATCCATAATTAAAGCAACCTGTAAGTATACATGTATGTTACTACTAGAGTGCTACATGCTGGATTCTTAACCATTTCGACGATTTGAAAATGTTCTTCACTTCTTGCAGATGCTAGGAAGTCAGAACTGAGTTTGACTACTCAGTCAGTGCAATCATTTACAATGTTCAGCAAACGAATATAGTCAGTGGACATGAACGTGGGATCACGTTTGTGGTGTATGAAAGAAGAAGCAAGAATCAGGGTCAGCCAAATCATTATGTTGTTCTGAGCGTAATGCATTTATGTATAAACTAGATACCTGGGCTTTCCGAATCCAGTACCACATCGGTTATGAGGCACAGAGTGGATTGTCTAGTTTTGATACCAACAGACTATATGCTAATCCAGTTTTCTCAGCTACAGGTGTTTGTCCACTGAATAGTGCAAATTGAACCATCTCTCCCATGAGAAACCACCTATGACGCTGAGATTCTTTAACATCACTGTTTGGGATGAGGCGGTTTACAGTCTGATATTGGAACAGAAGATGGAACAACTGGAGGTCGTTCCATGTGGCGTCAACTGCTGATGTCCACCAATTGCTCTGCATGTATGTCATTAATGAGACAAAGTCACCATTTTTGACTACTTAAATGTGATGTGACTGTGTGTTTCAGTAGTTCCTTGATGTGCCTTTCAAACATGTCAAACAGACATTTTTTATGAATATAGAGTAGTTTTGCCACCTGCCTCGCTTTATGTAGTTCACTGGGTCACTTGAAAAGAAACAACTGAGTGTTAGTTTTATCTTCCAAATAGAGAACACAAGAGGTCCACGAATGCTTTGTAGTTGTTTTAACAAAGCCTCTGCTCTAGCGGGTTGAAGAACGGTGGCCTTGCATTTGTTCAGTAAGTCCAGTGCAGCGTGATGGTACTGGGTTGTTGGGACATGTAACTGCTGTTGGGCAAAAGATCATAATTTTACTGAAATCGAGTAAACAACATTACATCAGGTGATTTTGAGAAGGCAAGTGTTTCGATCATCGAAAAATGAGACAAAATATTATCACCAATTTTTGTGCAGACGACAGCCTGTCCAGAGTATTGTTCATGAAATTTCTGCGGAATCAGTACACATGCTGCTTTCAAATGTCATGTGTTTGATGCAGTTGTTTCAAATGCCATATTGACAGTGATGTCTGAGCAATGAGATGCTTCAAGCAGTTCAGCTGACAGGTTTGCAATGGTGCCACCTGTAGTGTGGTCTTGTCAGGCTGATAGGCTGATAACGTGGAGCACTGAGTAGTTTTAGTCGGTCTTCAATCTCCTGATCAATCAATACTTATTTGACATTTCACTTGCCAGTGAGTGCAAGAAATCTGTGTTCTCCTTTTTCATCAGTTCTTCAGCATTAGCTGGCCACAGCTGGATGTCTCTGCCAACTTTCTCCTCATTTGCTTAATCTTTATTACTGATGGTTCCATAGTTTGCCATTCAGATGGATTAACCATGATCTTCAAAAAGTAGAGGCTTTTTGACAATAAATGACGGAATAATTATCCGAGCATGCTGAAAAATGTATACACAGTAATCTGTATGAAAAGGAACATATACAAATTGCACCTGAATTGGAAATATCCTTCCCTTTTTACGAGTGACAGGGTGTCTAAAATGTGCAATTTTGAGTATTAAAATATTCAAATTCGCCGTGAACCCTATAGTTGAAGTTGAAATTTGGAAATGTTATTGACCAGGAACCTAAAAAAAATAGTACAGCTCATAAATAACATATTATCAAAACAAATTAAAACTTACCATTGACCATTTTGAAATCAATTGGATCAGACGACAGTTGTGCCTTAGGCAGCAATGTCCTCTTATTCAATGGACCTATCTAGTTTTAGTTATGACTCGCCCATCACTATCTAAGCTCCACCCACACTTCGCTGTGTTCGGATTGATCGATCTCCGAATGTCATGACAATCAAATTCCTGAAAACTATACAGTTAAGTTGGTGAATATTTTAAAGCTAATTTGCCTGGTTGTTGTTGCTGTCAAGTCAAGTTAGTTTCGAAATATTCAACATGATATTTATTAAATAATAAAGACATACAATTCGTACAACAACACATAGTCCATCTTCAAATATGCGGTCGTGACGTAAGTATCTACATCATTCATGATGTCGTAATGATGTCATTGATTGTGATGGCATTATACACCTCACGCAGCTAATTACGATGGATGGATAGAGTGAAAAGGTATATTATGTTCAAAATCTTCAACATAATAGTTCTTGCATCGTCTTTAAAATGGAGGTAGCACATAAAGCTGTACTGTATACGAAATGGAGTGAGATTTTTTATTTGTTTTCCTTTCAGGTGCTTTGCTCAGTAACTTTATCAAACCCGTCTACTTGACGAGCATTACACTGGGAAGTTTGTTTCACAAAGACCGTCTGTCATACGCAGTATTCTCTCGCATATCTGGCATCGACGCATTCATTTCTGATCCATTCACTCCAAAATTGCCTCATCTCAGTTGTACAAGTATTTCTGAAACTTGGCATCCAAGCATAACACCACAAGTAAGCACCAACTGGTGTATTGGTGACTCATATCTGGAGGTTCTGAACACAAGAACGGGGAAAACTGAACTGGGAAGTGATTCTCGCTTGTGTAAGCAGAAATATTTTAAACGCTTTAGCAAATTGTATGGTAATATTTCTTCCATGGAGGTCCACCTGCATGCACCAAACCTGCAGTTGTATTGTGGTGCAAAAGCCCTTGCTATGGACTACCAACTAGTTAAACATAAACTGTTCCAGACATTCCAAGCATCTGGGCTTGGGTCATGGGTGAAGAAGCCGATTGGGCAGGACCAATTTGAGTTGCTTTTGTCAGCATGTGATAGAAGCTAAATGTATTCAACAATTTGAGAGTTGTTTTAGCACATTATAAACATATTTTGCAAGAATGTATGATGATTCGTTGATACTCTAAGCTGCACAATGTCAGATGTTGTGAAGATAAGGTTTTGATAATTGCTTTACGATTTTGCATATCTCACAGTTTATATTGAGCACAGACCAAATGTTGTCCACAGATCACTTAAGGTTCAGGGTCGGGGATATAGCATTGGGTCTTTTCATAGACACAAATGTCCATATTTGATGGACCTTTGAAATATAAACAAATTGTTACGGTTGCCATTCTCATGTACTAAGTTTAGCTCACAGACTACTGAAACAAGTAAGACAGTTGTTAATTGTATGGCTGAAAACCTCACTGTTCATTTACACATTTACAGCCAGGATATGGCAAAACATATGAACACAAACTGATAATCAGCTGGATGACTCTATCGAATTTGTCAAACAACCACCATCTGAAGAAAGTGTTGCCTGCACGATCTAACAATCCCACAAAAACTGTACTTCATGTCTGACTTCCCATCATTTCTGGGGCCCAATCTAAATTCCGGAACTCTATGTTACACTACTGTAAGTGGCCTACGATTAGACAAGACAGATCAAAATGAAAGTTAGAATGTAATGCAACTTTTCTGAAATGGGTTCCATTACCTTTCCTAGATAGTTGCTGGAGTTGTGGCATGGCCGCTGAAGATCAAATGTTGTTTCGCCATCCACTGCTCTTTTTCACTGATTTTGATAATTATCATGCCCCAGTAACAGAATAGTGTATTGCATTGGGATCTATCTGTGCATGCGGTCGGTGCCGAGTTGTCTATGAATAAAAAGACTACTGATCCGGTTTGGCTCAAATTTGATCCCAATAAATGTTGTTACCATATGAAGTGATTTCCATAGTTTAGCCATGATCCAAATTAAAAAGAATCTGAACTCAACTCCGATCAAATACATGGTCTATGGTTATCATGGAAACAACCGCCATGATTTAGCTTAATTTTTAACACAAGAGTGTGGCCATACACCATGCTTCCACAACTTTGGTCCGGGTCCAAATATTATTATGTGACAAACAGACTGGGAGGGTGAGACTTGTAATCTGTGATTACTCTTTTTGGTTTGGGTTTCTATGTTTATATTGAATTATAAGGAGATTTGCGAAATATTCTGATTACTTGAATGTGCATATTCACACTAAAATGCTTGAAAATAATATTGTTTAAAATTGTATACATTTAGAGGCTTAATTGTGTGCATAGACGTAATGAAATGAAATAAATCTTATTATATGATGTTTTCATTCCATATAAATTAATATAATTTTTAAGTTGTGAAATTTAATTAGAGACATGAGTCACTAATTAAAATTCACAACTAAAAGAATGATATTAATGTTTACGAAATGATATCATGCTATGTTAAGATTTATTTCGTTTCACTACACCTAGGTACACAATTGAAGTCGCTGAAATTTGACAATTTTAACAATTTTATTTTCAAGCATTCTGGTGTGATTATGTACCGTGAATTCATCATTCATCTCCATAAACCATTGTCAACTAATTCATTTACTAATTTACTTGGATAATGTAATGAGACTAGGTGCCTTTAGAAACATGATATACCAAATGATTGATTGCTAATTGATTAAGCTTGTAAATTACTAATAGCTCTATGAAAAGCAATTACCAGCGTATTTGATATTTTAGCCCAGCCCGAATGGCGTGAGTACAATGGGTGTGTCGGAATCAGAATCAGAATTCTTTATATGCTCGCTGCTTGATCATATTATATGATGATGCTTTATGTCTGTCAATCTGTCTGGCCATCTGACACTTATCCGTCCAGCTCTAAAAAATATTAAGCTTACATTTGAAACTTCGTTTTGGATATATTAGACATGGATGAAGATTCATGATTTCATTTTGAAAAAATCTGCTCATGTTTTCCACAGTTATCTCTTTGAACGCTTTGGAATTCTTTGAAAAAACTTGTTTTATTCATGGCAGATCTCGAACAATTTTGAAGCTGCACTCACAATATTCCAAAGAGACGATGTTATTTCAGTCAGATACATCCATATTCCCTCGAGTAATCTCACTTGAAATACCTGCATTTGCCAACATTTTTTCTTGACCAGGACAGATCTTGAAGAGTTTTAACTTGACACTTCTAAGTTTGGTTCAGTGTACACATTTAGTTACATTAGATATATATATATATATATATATATATATATATATATATATATATATATATATATATATATATATATATATATATATATATATATATATATATATATATATATATATATATATATATATATATATATATAAGAATAACTCGGTGAAATCATTTCAAAGCTCTCAGAGCTATAACCCCTGAAAACCTGAAATTCACAAAGACATCTCATTTGTCAGAAAAAATACCGCTACCACAATTTATAGAGTGCAAACATATATAAAAGGATATCACAACAGATGTAAGCACCACAAGCTTACTAACCCCATCAAGGAAATTACTTAACAACATAGTCACAACATTATCTCTTATCGTGTACATGTACCCCGTAAATTAATCTAGACAGTAATGCCAACCATTATACTCTGGGGAAGCGAATGGTAAATTCAGCCACCAAATTTCTCTTGACATTTTTAATGCTTGTGGAATATTTAATTTACATGTTCCTTATTATTGACTCCATATATAATAGGGATCGATATAGTTCCATATATAGAACGTATAGATCTATCAGCTGTTGAAGAATCATATCATTACATAGTCTGTCAGCTTGTGTACCTTATATGCATTTTTGGGTATAGTAGCTGAAACTTTCAGGAAGTATTTTCATGATATCAAGATACATGAAACAACTTGATACCAATTTTTCCTATCTATTGATAAGCCGCCAACTTGGATTTCAAAATGGCCGCCATATTCAAGTTATTTTTCTACTTATATCGCCGGCTGTTTATTGGCATACATGATATCAACGTGCATGCCATACTCAAGAGCATGTGTTTACATTAGGGATTCATGTAAAATGATAGAAAATAAGATAACAAATAACAGTGTCCCCTAGAACGGCCATATTGGATTTCAAAATGGCCGCCGATATCGAAAAAACCATATTAAATTACACAAAAATTATCCAACTGGTCCTTGCCTTAAAATGAGTAAGACTTTACATTAATTGGTATATGTTTAGAGAAATAGAAAACATATATACATATATACATTGTATACACCAGTGGTGTAGCAATAGCCGGTTCAAGGAACATGGGCCCCTGACCATTAGGGGCCCCACCAGCTTGCAATATTATTTTATGTAGAAGTTTTGAGCCTTCTTTCTTTAATAATAATGCGACCAGAAATACCCCCTCCATCTCCTGCATTCTGATAAAACCTTTTTATCAGAATGCAGCCTTGCAGTAGATGACTTCTCAGATCAACTACTTTCCCAACTTTAATGGTGAGTAGCACTCAGAACCACTCCATACTGCAATGGCGTAGAGAAATGTGGCTTAAGCCCTACATATTTTGGCAAATATTTTTTAATTCTGCACAATCAACCAAATGAGAGTCTATATATATATATATATATATATATATATATATATATATATATATATATATATATATATATATATATACCTCTGAGAGCATCTAAATTTTAAAATAAACCTCTGGGGAGGACATCCAGAATTGGGGCCCACACACGTTCTGACCAGGGGCCCCCAAACGACATCGCTACGCCACTGGAATACATATTACTCACTTGTAATATATCCAAAATAGATACCTTTTTTTACCATTTTTAACATTTTAAAAATAATCTTTTGATCTTTTGGTTACGACGGCCGTTTGACACCTCGTCCCAAACTGCAAATTTGCTACTATTTCTTTGACCAAAACTGATGATTAAACAACAATTCAAATTCCCTTATTGTAAATATAATACACTGACGTCCTAATTTTGAGATCAGGTTGCATCATCTGGGTCAACATAACTACTTAAGTTCTGGCAATGGTCTTCCTCTCCTTCACACAGGCACAGTTCTGTACACACTAGACCTTTTAATCGACATGAACATCTACCTGAAGCGCACTTATTTGTTGAGCTTGGGTTAGTGGTACCACACGTATACCTCACTAACTCAACCACCGCTGCAGGGGCTGGTGCAACCTTGGATAACAGAGGTACAAGCCTGTGCTCTTCCTTCACCCAGCCATGCTGTATGGGATCTGGTGATAGTGGACTGACAACAAGGTCTTTTTCCCACACCGAAGCTTGGCAGTGAGCACGCTGGATATGCTCAACCCATGTTCTACGTGTCGGTGGTAGCATGTCGACACCTTTGTTCATGCCCTGTTGTTTGAATAGGTGCCATCTGAGGTGATGCGGTTCAGTAATGCGAACATTCTTCTTACAGAATAAACTACATAAAAAGGAAATGCACCCATTTAATGTATCATTAGAAGGCTGGGTGTCACAGCCGAGGCTGGATATTAAAGTTACAATCTTGGTATCTGCTTTTGGGAAGGCTTCTAAGCACGCTTTCTTAGACTTGCCTCTTATGTAGCCTGTGGTATCACAACCAGTGAGAGCATGCCATTTGCAGAGAGCATTTGCGCTCTCCGGTCCAAGAGCATCATAAATAGGTTGAAGTAGAACTAGTCGTCGTCGATCACCCGTGCCCATCACCAGGGCAGATTTCTTGCCAAGAAGAGCTGTACGTCTCAGCGCAAGAATCAAAACATATGCATCCTGACTGTAAATGTGAACAGTATATCCAGCTTTATTTGCTTCCATTGCATGCCAGATCATTAAGGTATCGGCTTCTTCTTGTGTACTGACACCAGGAGTGGCATTATTGGTGTAGTTGGACATCACTTCTTTGCGTGTGGCTGATATCATACACATTTTAGAATGGTCTATTAATCTCTGTGCAAGATAAAGTGTCAACGAATCTTTTGCAGCTACATTTCCAAGGAATGCTTTTAATTCAGTAATTTTGGTATTGTCTTCTACATTATAATCTTGTGGCTGTGCCTTTCCATCCCTGCGTCGTTCACGTGTTGATTCCTTTAATGATCCAAGGACAGCGTAATTGTCAAAGATTACCATTACAGAAATGTAATTACGTGATTTGATATCAATGAGCTCAACATAAGCTTTGCCAAGGGCTTTACCATTTTCAAATGACTTCACAGCCACGAGTTCTTGTACTACAGCGATACCGTCTACAATTAGACAGAGCTGTGCATATGTGGAACCGTATGCACCATCTGAAATGAGATTGTCTTGGAAATCCTCCATCGGTGACACTGGAAGATTCTCTAAGACAGTTATCAATGAGCCTTTATTTAATGTTGGGTGCACAGAACCATCTGGTCTCATTAATGTCCGATTAACAGTTGTAAATTCATAATTACCAAACACCTCTTCCATATCTATTTCACGAGATGAGCGCACTACAACAAGTAGTCGAGACATTAGACCAGACGTTGCCTGGAGGGTTAAAACATCATACTTTGCCTGTACGTTAACCTCCTTGGTTGAAGAAGTCCATGTAAACGACTTACATTTTGTCATCTTGTCCCAAAGATTTGTATTTCCACATATTCTTTCATCAACAAATGTCTGCATTGCAGATTTTCCCACGAGCTCACAGGACAGGATGCTTTCCTCAACAGCTTTAGGAACTATCTCATTAGTGACAAGCTTAACCATTGCTGTATTGCCACTCTTGAATATTCCACAAGGTGCTAGGACATCAAATAGCTTTTAATAGCTTGTTCTTGCCTGAGTGTTGTTGACTTATTGAGTTCATGGTGATCCATTTTACTCTGTTTCTTTAAGTCAGCCATGGCCTCTGTTTCATTGGCAATTCGTACTAATTCTGGTGCGCACATACACAACTTCAGAAGAGTAGCAAGAGACTGAGTGGTGCCACCAATAGCACCCTGACCTTTGAGATTTTTGTTTACATGTTCTTGAGCATGATCAATACCGATGCGGGAGAATGGTATCTGGTTGGAAGTGTTCACAGTGAATTCATGTGCCATAAAGTCCTTCCAGATTTCTGGATCAGTAGTTTGAAGCCGACACATTCATGCAATATATTCTGGAATATTCTGTGCATAATCATGCCTCCCATAAGCAAAGAAATACACACATAGTTTTTCAAGTGACGACAGGTGAAGGAACCAGTCACATAGCCAGGTAGCACGCTGGAATTGCAGTACGGTCAAGACCTGTTTCATGTACATTCGTGCCCATTTGAAAATGGGCTCTGTGTTGTTCTCAGCATCAAAGTCTGCAAGCTGTTTCTCTATATTAAGTGACTCAAGTGTGATTAATAATCCCTTATGTGACTCACGAATGCTCTGTTTCGATGTGCAT
Organism: Chaetoderma sp. LZ-2023a; assembly: GCA_034401795.1. Taxonomy (NCBI): domain Eukaryota; kingdom Metazoa; phylum Mollusca; class Caudofoveata; order Chaetodermatida; family Chaetodermatidae; genus Chaetoderma; species Chaetoderma sp. LZ-2023a. The sequence goes on along the minus strand of CM067361.1, from coordinate 11,549,901 downwards.
GCATCAGACAGTATTTTAATACTCTCTTCAAGAGCTACGCGGACAGCAGGACTTTCAGCAAAAAACTCTCCTATCCAAAGATCGAACAATACCTGCAGGGTGACTTCGCGAGCTTCCATAGCTCTGTTGTAATGATTCCCATTTTTAATTTGATTAACAGTCACAGAACTGTACAAACCTGCTTCGACCCAAGCCTCGTCAATCCTGCTTCCTTCTATGGCCTTTTCCAAACATCTGAGAGCACATAATGAAGTGTGGAATGCACCTGGACACACAACAAACTGATCCTTGAACCGTGAATCCAAATATTCCAACTTTAACACTCGTTTGTATAGATCCATGTCAAATGTGACAACAAGCTTCCGCCCATTACCAGACACCAGTCTGTTCAATCTACAAAGTTGGTCTAAAGTGGTAACCAGGGTTGACCATTCGTGTGCTGGGGCATTTATGATAGGTAGAGTAAATGCCTTATCAACAATCAAAGAGGAATGATTCGTGGATTCAGGTGTGTTTGAAAGACTGTTGTATGCAGCCCACACTGGTATCATTTGTGTTGTTCGCTCGTCATCTACTACTTGTGGAGACATTTGTACAGATATTTCACCTGAACTCAGTAAACACTCGTGCTCCTCACACACTGCTGGCATATTTGATATGTCAGTTACTGAAAGCATACCTTGTTTTAGGTTCTACATCAGACGAATTTAAATCAACTGTTTGAAATCTGTTGAAATATCTTGCCATCATCCAACACATATCATGCTTTATCGCTCTATCAAAATGTTCATCGTAGGAACCCACTTTATACAATGCATAATGGGGACTGAATTGAGGTTTGGGACTGCCTTCTAAGTCACATTTAAGAATCTTGATGCATGTGCTCGGAACACCTAAAAGGCCACCAGCAGAAACTTCATATAGATCAAGTGGTTCTACCAAGGTCTCTCCATCACATATTGGCTGATATACACAAGCTGCCATTGCATGGAAACTTGACTTTCCATCAAAAGTATCAACTTTCTTGTCAACATTATCTGCGGAAGCCCGAATAGCTCTACCTTTAACAATACCAACTGGGACAAAAATACCATTTTTTTAATGTTTTCTTGCACAGCATTGGCTATCTAACTACAAACCCTGGTCACCCGACTATATGATATTCCACAACATAAATGGCTAAGCAGATTTATAGCGGTCTGGCTGCGTAAATTGTGATATATCCACAAAGATAATCCGACTGCATATGGACTTTCACATTGGCGACGAAAAGTAGACAATTCAGACTGGGGATTTTGTTGTGTATGCTACTTGCTTTGAGGTTTTAAATTCCTGCATCATCATTTGAGAAATTGTGACACATGATTTTCTTAGAGACTGAACTCGCGACTCAGTAGTCGCAGCTTCAGAACCTAGCAAGATCCATCTGTTTAACATTAATACCTCTACTGGCAATCCAGATTCGCCAACACCATCTAGAGAGCCTGTAAATAGCCATGGTTTCTCTTTTCTGGCTTTAGTTATCTCTTTTCTGATGATTTTGCCACATTTAATCATGACTGCCCCATTCAGATCTTTTATTGACATTCGCTAAAAATGTATCATATGATTCTACATCTCGGGGGGGGGTCAATCTTTCTTTCTTATTATATTCTTGGCATTTAATACATAAACTGTAATCAGTTGGTTTATTTTTTGCCGGCAATTCTAATTCACTCTCCATCGTTGACTACATGTGTTACCAAATGGCAAAGATATGCAGTTTGTCTGTTTGTTAGCAGACGACAGCGCTTTTTATAAATACAATTTGAGGATAAACGCAAGATCGTCTTTTCAATTTACTTTGATCCAGAGATTCTAAAATTATCCTGGGCCATGTATTATTATAAAAATACGTTTTTAACCTTTTAAACAAGAAAGTTTGGAATATAACACTCATTTACGATTTAATAATTATTATGATCAATATTTTGAGGTTAATTTGACTAGGTTATGTTGCTGTCTATGGCAGCAACATGTTCCAGTTAAATTAATTATGAAATATAGTAGCCTTGAAATTAAGATTCTTGGTATTCAGGGTTCAAAGGGTTAAACATATTACTATAATATTACCTATCAACCATCATACATGATCTGACATCCATTAAAACATATACATAGACACTAAAATCAAGACACTAGGCGATTAATGAGTCAAAATGTTGAAAAGCTGCTTTTCAGATAGCGGCCATTTTGAAATCCAATATAGCCACCATAACGACAAATGAAAATTTGGTATCAAGTGATTTTGGATTCCCAGATGATTGAAGAATATTCCCTGAAAGTTACATGCATTAAAACATATACCTACACACTAAAATCAAGACACTAGGCGATTAATGAGTCAAAATGTTGAAAAACTGTTTTTCAGATATCGGCCATTTTGAAATCCAATATGGCCACCATAACGACAAATGAAAATTTGGTATAAAGTGATTTTGGATTCCCACATGATTGAAGAATATTCCCTGAAAGTTACAGCTTTACAGTTATAATCTTTAGATAATGGTATGTGTGTCTCCCGCATGAATGGGTGATGAATAAGATGTGAAACATACCAAAACACTCTTATGTCACACTATGAAAGTTAGTTTAATTATAAGTATTTGATGATCAGTGATGTCAGATGATTTTGATCAAGAAACAGGAAGGGCAAGATAAATGGCAAGTGCTGCTTTTTGTTTTCAGAGTGAGTTAATAACATTTTCTGATTTGTTTATTAATGTTGGCATTGTTGGCTGCTTTCATGTCAGTGTCTATACTGCCTTGAGTATAAAATATGATGTTTGTCCAAACATATCCTTTATTGTATATTAATCTCGCTAATATTGGGGTTTTTTAATCTGGTAGTATGGATACCATTATGTAATTATTGATGATAAAAGAATCTTAGCTGTCATTATTTTTAAATTTTGATGGAAATATGCCCAGTAAGAAGGACAGGTCACAATTATAATTAAGGAAATTAATATAATTGTTATTGTGCATTAATGCCATTGATCTTTAACCTGACAATACGATTATGTAATTACTGAGGATAAACGGGTCTTATTCTGCATTAAATAGCTGTTGTCCCTTTGACAGTGATATCAGCCAAAACGGCTTCTGCAGTGGTCTTGAGAAATGTCCATTTGCAGACGAAGAGAAGAATACTTTTGATAATTTACCACTGGAATGACTGGTTCGATAACCGAGCCAGTCATTCCAGAGGTAAATGTTCAAAAACAGTCTTCTCTGGGTCTGCAAATGGATATTTTCAATGAGAAAATTGAATTTTCTTCAATAAATTCGCTGGTTAAAGTGCTAAGAAGGAAAGAACAGAATTAAAATTAAGAGCATATGGTTTATATAGTTATTCCAGCTGTAAATGTTTAAAAAAGCTTTAAATATTTTCCCACAACCTGTGTGTTCTACGAATAATGGTGCTGAGAGGTTATCCATTAAATAGTAAAATGGTGTTTTGGAATTGATAGAGCTTGACAGGCCCAATATTTTAAAGAAATAATTTATGTTTTTTGTGAATTCATTCTTGTCAGTCGTGAAGGCTCTGCTTGTAATTCTGATTCATGTCTGTGGTTTAAAACAGATTTAATGACTTTCACCATCTCCATGTGATTCCTCTATTTTATTCCGGTAATCGCTATTCGTAGCAATTTTAATTTTCTGATTCGGTTTGTTTCTATAAACCTTGTAAGCATGATTATATATGGCTATTTTGCACGTGAAAAACTGACGGTTTACATTAATTTTGATGGCAGCATTTGTGGGCCATGATTTTGCGGATGGTGTTAGTCTATTCCATTGGAAAGTATTGTGTATATCTGCCGATAACGCATGTTACAGGGTTAATACTGGGCTGTACTAGCTCAGTAACCAGCGATATCAGAGTATGTTTGTACATGTATCATCTAAGGCATTGTAACCATTTTCTTGGTTCTGATTAACCGGTCTGGCTGTAACTGTTGGCCATTGACCTCTATATGAAAATAATATAATATTCCATTTTGTAATGTAATCACTTTAGTAAGTTTGTGTTTAAAGGCCTTAACCCATGTTGTGTCAACAGCGCCTCAAAGTGCTCAAAATACTAATGGACCTTTCGATGTTTAACTATGCCCTGCCCATCACTAGCTAAGCTCCACCCACACCTCACCGTGTTGGGATTGATCGATCCCCAAATGCCCTAGCTATCAATTTCCTGAAAACGATAAAGGGGAGCTGTTGAATATATTGTAGCTAATTTGACTGGGTGTTGTTGCAACAGCGCCCTGTCAAATTAGTTTCAAAATATTCAACAGAGTATTTATTAAATAGTAAAGGCATACAATTTGTACCCCAACAAATAGACCATCTTCAAATCATCCTCAATCATTCATGCCGTCATTCATTACGATGTCATTCTACATGCCACGTAGTTGATTATGACGTCATATGATGGATGGATGCTCTGGAAAGGTGAATTGATATATCAATTAAACATTTTGCTCTGGTCAATATTTTTCAAGATATTTTAATTTTACAATTTTTGTAAATTTATCACTGAATTTTTTTCGTCGGTTTGACCATTAATGGGTTAATGGTAAAGAAAATTAAAGTGTTTCAGTGTCTATGCCGGGATAAGAGTATTTTTGAAAATTCACCACTAACATGACTGGCTCGGTTACAGAGCCACTCATTTGAATGGTAAATATTGAAAATTCGTCTTCTAGGCATTTCAAATAGGCATGTCTGCAGACCATTGCAGAGTTGTTTTGGTCGGTTTGACAATTAACGTTAACAGAAGTGGGATTAATGGAGGTACATTATCCAAGGAGTGCCACAATAAGAGTTGTTTATACTGTTTAATTAGGAGAAATGATTTTATCCGCTGGAAGGACACACAAATTATGTCTTTCCCATGTATCCTTTTAACCACTCATATGCCTAGAAATGGAGTAAGATTGGCCTGTGTAATTTCCATTTTATTTATATAAAGCATTGGAATTGTATCACTTTTATGTTTTGTTGATGTGACTAAAATATATGATTTTTTATCAACATTTGATGAGCGCTTTTTGGTTAAGACCCATTCTGTAATGTCACATAATTATTTGATGAACGTTTATTAGTTAAGACCCATCGTGTAATGTCGCATAATTATTTGATGAACGTTTATTGATTAAGAACGATTCTGTAATGTCACATAATTATTTGATCAACGTTTATTAGTTAAGACCCATTGTGTAATGCCACTAATTATTTGATGAACGTTTATTGGTTGAGCACCATTCTGTAATGTCACATAATTATTTGATGAACATTTATTAGTTAAGACCCATTGTGTAATGTCGCATAATTATTTGATGAACGTTTATTGATTAAGAACGATTATGTAATGTCACATAATTATTTGATCGACGTTTATTGATTAAGAACGATTCTGTAATGTCACATAATTATTTGATCAACGTTTATTAGTTAAGACCCATTCTGTAATGTCGCATAATTATTTGATGAACGTTTATTGATTAAGAACCATTCTGTAATGTCACATAATTATTTGATCAACGTTTATTTGTTAAGACCCATTCTGTAATGTCACATAATTACTTGATGAACGTTTATTGGTTAATACACATTCTGTAATGTCACATAATCATTTGATGAATGTTTATTGGTTAATACACATTCTGTAATGTCACATAATTATTTGATGAATGTTTATTGGTTAATACACATTCTGTAATGTCACATAATTACTTGATGAACGTTTATTGGTTAATACACATTCTGTAATGTCACATAATCATTTGATGAATGTTTATTGGTTAATACACATTCTGTAATGTCACATAATTATTTGATGAATGTTTATTGGTTAAGAACCATTCTGTAATGTCACATACTTATTTGATGAACGTTCATTAGGAGAAATGATTTTATCCGCTGGAAGGACACACAAATTATGTCTTTCCCATGTATCCTTTTAACATAATGTAATGTCACATAATTATTTGATGAATGTTTATTGGTTAATACACATTCTCTAATGTCACATAATTATTTGATGAATGTTTATTGGTTAAGAACCATTCTGTAATGTCACATAATTATTTGATGAACGTTAATTAGGAGAAATGATTTTATCCGCTGGAAGGACACACAAATTATGTCTTTCCCATGTATCCTTTTAACCACTCATATGCCTAGAAATGGAGTAAGATTGGCCTGTGTAATTTCCATTTTATTTATATAAAGCATTGGAATTGTATCACTTTTATGTTTTGTTGATGTTTATTGGTTAATACACATTCTGTAATGTCACATGATTATTTGATGAATGTTTATTGGTTAATACACATTCTGTAATGTCACATAATTATTTGATGAATGTTTATTGGTTAAGAACCATTCTGTAATGTCACATAATTATTTGATGAACGTTTATTGGTTAAGAACCATTCTGTAATGTCACATATATATTTGATGAACGTTTATTGGTTAAGAACCATTCTGACATGGTGAGATGTGGGTGGCGCTTAGCTAGTGATGGGCGTGGCATAGCTAAAATGGAAAGGTTCATTACTGAGCATAAATGAGTCTTCTGCTTTAAATAGCGTTGGAAGAAGGAAAGATCATGATTATAATTAAGACCATATGGTGTATCTTTACAGTATTCCAGTTGTAATGTTTTGGAAAGCTGTCACTATTTTTCTACAACACGTACGTTCTACAAATAATGGTGTTGAGAGGTTATCCCATATTTTGGATTTAAAAGAAATCTTTAATATTTTGGCGAATTCCTTCTTGTTTGTCGTGAAGGCTCCGGTTGTAATTCTGATTTATATATGTTGCTTAATACAGATTTAATGATTCTCAACGTTTTATATATATATGTTGCTTAATACAGATTTAATGATTCTCAACGTTTCGTTGGGCTTCATCGATTTTAATGCAGTAATATATTTTTCTTAGCAGTTTTAATTTTCTGATTTTTTTTTTATTTCTATAGACCTTGTAATTATGATTATCCAGAGTTATTTTACATCTGAGAATGGGAGGTAAGCTGCATTTAACTCATTGATGGGCCATGGCTTTGTGGAATGTGTTTAATAGGTGTATTGGGCATTAGTCTGTATATATGCTGATAACGTTGATTAGTGGGCCGTATTGACCCAGTATTGACCCTTACAAGGTCGGCTCCATAACATGCGGTATGAGCGTATGTGTGTGCATATATCATCTAAGGCATTGCAGGGCTGGACAAGCTATATCTTTCCAGTTGTGTTTAATAATACCTTTTTCATGTTGCTTATACCGTTGCATGTGAGTGCATGTTGAGTTATGTTTGCTTCTTTATGAATATGATAGCTAGAGAGGCAGAAACGTCTGATGCAATTACGTCGAAATTAGTTGACCATGCAAAGGTCGTGTTGCTTAAGATGTTGTCAATCATGGTAGCATGAAATTGTGTTCTCCTCGTGGGTTTTTGTGATGCTAGAATACCACAACTATGGGATTAATGCGCCAATAAATTTATATGTAGGTACTGAGTTAATGAATTGAAGAGGCAAGGGCTGATATATCCAAATAATTCTTGAAATACTCGATCATCACCTGGAGACCATCCGGCATGCGTCTGTTGCCCGTACACTGTCTGTCGCCCGCCCATCATCCATCACATATTCCTTTAAATGACTTCTCAAGAACCCCTACATCCGTTTCAATTATATTTGCCAGGAAATATTCGTAGGCTATAGTGATTCAAGTTTGTTCAAAGAAATCCAATTCGCCAATTTGGGCACTGGTTATCCAGGATGTTGGTCAACTTATTTTAATGTCTTCAAAAATGTTCTCGAAAACCGTGTTGGGCATCAAGTTAAACAACTCTTGAAATACCATCTAGGACAAGTGCTTAACCAAGTTTGTGCAATGGAATTTGATTAGTCACATAGTTTGGTAACCATCTTGGATGACATAGCATTCATGAAAACGACTTCCCCAGAACCGATGAATTGATCAGGCCCTAATTTGGAAGAAATGATGGCTATTAAAGTTTGTTCAAGGGAAGCTGATACGCAAAAAAGATTGCCACCATAGGCCAATCAAAATGTAACATCTTTGGTGGGCATATTGGATTTTGCTTATTCAATGGATCTTGAAGAGGAAATTGGTTTTATATAGGTTTTTGTTTATTCTGATTTCAAATTTTCCATTTTTTAAACAAAAGCAATAGGAAAATTTAAATGTTTCTCGAGAAACACTGGGCCGATTTCAAGTATATTTGACAGAAACCATCCGTATGGCATAGAGATCCAAGATTCTACAAATGAAACTGATCAGCCAATTTGGCCGGTGTCCATCTTGGACAATGTCCGATTTTTAGAAATGTCTTTAAAAATCTTCGCCGAAACCACTTGGGGATAGAGTCAAACCTCAGGAAATATCATCTAGGGCTAGAGATGAACCAGGTTTGCTCAAGAGAACTTAATTGAGCAAATAGTTTGGCAACCATCTTGGATGTCCTAGTTGTCGTGAATACAACTTCTATTCCAGAGCCGCTGGATGGATCAGGCCAAAATTTGGGAGATACGATTAGGACTAGAACACATTAAAGGTTCTTCAATGGATGTTGATACACAAAATAACATTGGCGCCGTGGGCCAATCAAAATTGTAGAATGTTTGGCCGCCATATTGGATTTAGGTATTTGAAATTGGATTTATGTAGGTTATTGGGTATTTTTATTTCAAATTTGCCATTTTCGAAACTGTCGGATAAAAGATCAGGCGGCCATCTTGGATACCTTTCTGCGAAAACCTCCCAAACTAAAGCAATAGGAAATTTTAAATGTGTTCTCAAGAAGCACTGAGCAGAGTTGGCAGAAAACACCCTTAGGGCATAGAGAGGTTTGTTCAAACGAAGCCTGTTGGCTAATCTGCCATTTGCATCTTGGATTTTGGCCGATTTTTAGAATGTAATAATCTTCTCTGAGACCGTTTGAAGAACCTATTCAGCATCATCTCGATTAACAGCTTAACGAAGTTTGTTAAATGGAGATTGGCTGGCCAAATGCTTATGTTGCTATCTTTGATGACCTAGTAGCGTGTTTGGCGGTCATATTGGATTTTTTTATTTGATGGATTTTGAGGCCGAAATTGGTTTTAATTAGGTTTTTATGTATTCTGATTTCAAACTTGCCAATTTTGAAACTGTCGAATAACGGTTTGGCATCCATCTTGGATTTTTTTCCCAAACGCTCACATACTAAAAGCATTGGGAAATTTTTAATGTCTCCTTGATGAAATTTGTTCATGGGAAGTTGATATGTAAAAACACGGCCTTTGTGAGCGTGTTGCAATTCTGAGCAACTCATTGTTGTTCTCTTTATAGTTGATGGCGTTTCTCCTATGTTCTAGTTGAGCGATGCAGGCCCACTTGGACTTGCTTTTGTAATGCTCTTTTATACAGAAATTGTAGCCCTTTTACCCATATTTGTTCGTTTTTCTTATGTTTATGTAAGCCAAAGTGTGCATCCCCGATTCTTCGCATAAGAAATTGAAAAAAATGAAACATTCCTTTTGGAAGGAACTTGGAACAGTCTAAAATATATCTAGACAGTTGGGACATTTCATACAAAATACTGGAGCCATAAGCGTTACAGCACCTTGCAAAAATTGCAAAATCTATCAGCGTAGAGGATGCGAACTGCAAAGATATAGGGACGGTATGGAGGGATTCAGTTGCAGATATACCTGCAATATATCTTTGATAGTGTGCACCCACTTGACAGTTGACACATTCCATGCAAATATGTTGCTATGCTGTGGAAATTCACAGCTCTAGAGGATCCATCTATCAATCTGACGTCATAATTAGCAAAGCGGCGTGTAGGGTGACGTCAGAATCATTACACCATAAATGATTATATTTGGCCCATCTTTAACTCTTAATAGTCTGACAAGTTGTACGAATTGAATGTCTGTAATATTTAATAAACATGCTGCTGAATATTCTGAAACTAATCTTCTGGACTATTGAGTCCCAGAATATATACGAATCGATGATCAAATGCTGCTATTTTGTGCACGTAATTAAGTATATAGAATGTTTGGATCTATCACCCATTGCCTGATTGTAATACAATACAATGCTTTTCGTATTCCTTTTGAATATTTTTAGAGAATATAGTTAAGTGTTACGACCAATCCATCACTATTTCCCATTATTGTGTTTTAACTCTGCTGACTTGTCAGTCAGCTAAGCTATTGCCCATTTAACACTCATAAAAGCAAAAAATGGAATCTGCAATGCTCTTGAGAAATGTCGATTTGCAGACCAGGAGAATACTATTTTTGAAAATTTACCACTGTAATGACTGGATTGATAACCGAACAAGTAATTTCAGTGATACATTTTCAAAAATAGTCTTCTCTTGAAAACTATGAAAAAGTGACATTTTCTTGAACAGATTCTAGGGTTAAATTGTTAACTGGTGACTGTGCTTCCGGTGTCTGGAAATCTGTCTGTCCATCCGGTATTAACATACTTTTATACCTATGGAAATGTTAATATTAGCATCAAATGATGTTTATCTGATGTCAAGCATCAGTATGGACATTTCGAGTTTATCCATCTATCATATCACGTCATAATCAACTACATGACGTGTAGGATGACAGCATCATCAATGCCGTCATGAATTACGTAGATGAGTACGTCAGGAACGCATAATTGGTGACTTACTAAGCTTTGCTGTACGATTTATATATCATTACTATATACCTAAGCTGGTGTTGAATGTTTTGAAACTAATTCGAATGGGCGCTGTTGCTGCCATAGGCAAATTAGTTTCAAAATATTCAACTGTATTCTTACTATGCGCTGTTGATGCAGATCTGTTCACCTTGAAAGCCAACAGTGCAATGGCTGTCATTAATGTAACAGTAATAGATTTATACTGAGCATTATGCAAGAGCATGATCAATACAACACCAAATAATGGTGGCTGCAAATATCAAAACTGAAATGGAAACTACGAAGAAAAGCATCATCAGTGAATTATTCTAACAGTTTCATCCCAGCCTTATTGCTTCAGTCTAACTTTAAGAATTAGACCAATCCGGCCATATTCCTAGAGAATATACGTCAAGTGTTACATTTCGTATTAGTAACAATGATACAACATTCTACCAGTACATTGTGTATTAGGAACAATGATAACACATTCTACCAGTACATTGTGTATTAGGAACTATGATAAAACATTCTACCAGTAGATTGTGTATTAGGAACTATGATAAAACATTCAACCAGTACATTGTGTATTAGGAACTATGATAAAACATTCTACCAGTAGATTGTGTATTAGGAACTATGATAAAACATTCAACCAGTACATTGTGTATTAGTAACAATGATACAACATTCAACCAGTACATTTTGTATTAGGAACTATGATAAAACATTCTACCAGTGCATTGTGTATTAGGAACTATGATAAAACATTCTACCAGTACATTGTGTATTAGGAACAATGATAACACATTCTACCAGTACATTGTGTATTAGGAACAATGATAACACATTCAACCAGTACATTGTGTATTATTTACCTTTATTTACAGCAAACACTTGAGAATTACTTGAGAATTACTTGAGAATTACTTGAGAATTACATGAGAATTACTTGAGAATTACTTGAGAATTACTTGAGAATTACTTGCTTATAGACTCATGAGCTTTACCTCTTAGTCAGCTGAGCATCAAGGTCTTCCTGGCTTCCTGTTTCTTTATCAAATCTTATTTGAGGTTATTCTATTCAATCATTTATAGTTAACCAATATGCATGTATGGTTACCGTATCCTGCGGCTGTAGTAGTAGAAACATCCTACAGCTGCAATCAGTCTTTCTTGGCTTTTGCGCACTGTGTCTTGTCCTCCCTAACTTCTTCAGGTCCATTCTTGACATGAGTGTACCGAGTCCTGCTTTCGTGAGCTCACCTCGTATCACGCGTAGCAGGTTTATGCAAAGACGTCATCTCCTGGCTTTGTATATGCTGGCTCCGAATAGGGAAAATTCCAAGGCTCTCTGGTATCTCAGCTTTGCTGGGCCACCTTTACATTTAGATACACAATTTAGATGTCTAAAAGTATACAAATTTAGCAGTTTTATTTTCAAGCAATTTGGTGTGAATATGTACCTTTAATTACATAGAGCTGGCCTATCTACAATGTTTCCCTATTTTCCAGGATTGGAAAGGCTGGATATTTTGAAAATCATTAGCCTGCGGGTGGAGCAACAGCTTTAAGTCAAATTGAATACGAAACAATGAGCAAAATTTATGACAATGTTGATCGAAAATTTGTGAATTTACTACGAAGTCCAATTTGGTGCATTTTTTCGCGAAATGGCCATATTATTTTTCATTTTATTGTGAATTAGATTTTGTCGGTAGTGCCTATATACGACTTTTCCCTGTTTCCAAGAATTGGAAAGGTCGAATATTTTGAAAACCATTTGACTGCAAGTTGTTGCTACTTAGGCAGCAGCAGTTTTAAGTCACATTACATCCCAAACAATCGTCAGAATTTGTGAAAATTTGCATCGGAATTTTGCGAATTTACTATGAAAAAAAGTAATTAATTTTTTTTACATTTTTTTCGTAAAATGGCCATCGACATTTAAGCCTAGCAGCCAGAGTCGAGTATTGTTCTATAGACAGTAATAATCAAATGTTTGCTATGACTGACGTATCAAGCAATTACTTATATAAACATTCGCGTGCATGGACTATAACTCTGGAGGTACGGGATTGAACGTCAGGAATAGATGTTTAAACAGCTACCTGGCTAGAACAATCAAGACACCTATACATTAGCGGTATTATAAGACTAAACAGTAAATTATGCCTGATTAAAATAAATAATCGCTTTTTGCTCGATCAAATCGATTTGCCAGATTTTTCGATTGTTTTAGCTTATACTCGATTATATACTCGCCAGGAAAGAAATCGACTATCGATGACATATCGATTAACCGAACAGGGCTACACAGTATTGAGACTTGGGTATGTGGTCTTATGAAACTTGTACACCAAAATCTATCGTTACTTATAAAGGTTCATGTGCAGCTACCAGTGCATAGAGTTCTCAATTAATTATAATCTGCTGTATCTACACATTGTATATGTATATATGTCTTTGCGAGTACAGAACCAAATTGTAATCAGCATTACAATGAATCTAGATCTAATCATGGTTCAGCTATTGCTGCTAAATCAGAATTGTGATAACATAAATCATGAACACTTTTCAATTTATTGATGTTCCTCAGAAATGATTGTGTATTAAAAAAAGTAGTGCCATCACTATATTCTGAGTTTTATGATTTACTATAGTCATTGCATTCTGCCGTTGATGTATAATCGCAGTTCTGCTTTTGGAATAAGATATTACTCATTTAGGAATTCGAAGGTGATGATGACGATGACGATGATGATGATGATGATGATGATGATGATGATGATGATGGTGAGGGGGAGGAGGGGAGGAGGAGGAGGAGGATGATGAGGTTGATGAATGAGTGTTTTCTACGGCTGAAAGGAGAAAATCATCCATGATCTCAGTGAATATGGCGTCATCATACACGCCACGTAGTTAATTATGACGTCATGTGATTGAGGGAGAAACTGAAAAGGCCCATTACAATAATCTTAATTTGTACACGTTTGATATGCTGATATTCTTTCACCAAAATAAGTACATATATTCAGCATCTTTAGCACATCATCATTACGCAATGTCAGAAATAACAGTCTAGGAGAAGGATTGGGTGTCTGTTTCTAGATTAGAAGATTACATTAGAGTGGCCTATATCAATACCTGTTCTTGACAATGATACTAGATACATATTAATGCATGGCTGTTCAACGTGGTGCTGGATTATCACATATGGCATTGTCTATCCTGAATGGAGATTTTTCAATAATAAACTGCCTGCTTTCTTAAATAATAATCCTAATATTGCACCTTTACTGGTGCCACAGCGCCATCCATTTGACAGCCATATATAGAGTGGTAATTGATGGGGGAAACCCCTTACTTGATTTCTTCCAGGATCCAACTGTACTACTAAGGCGTTGGCAGGTATAGCCACATACTTAGAATACGTTTCTACAGGCGTCGGCAGGTCTAGCTTTCCAATAGCAGCCAAATAGTTAGAATATGTTTCTTCAGGCTCTGGCAGGTCTAGCTTTGCAATAGCAGCCAAATTCGTAGACATGTTTCCTCAGGCCTTAGTAGGTCTAGCTTTGCAATAGCAGCCATATACTTAGAACATGTTTCTTCAGGCGTTGGCGGGTCTAGCTTTCCAATAGCAGCCAAATTCTTAGAAATGTTTCTTCAGGCCTTAGTAGGTCTAGCTTTGCAATAGTAGCCACATACTTAGAATATTTTTCTTCAGGTGCTGGCAGGTCTAGCTTTTCAATAGCAGGCAAATACTTGGAATATGTTACAGTTTTTTATTCCGATGACTTCGCACCCGTATAGTAGGATTGGCTCAATTATTTGGCGGTACAATTTAAAATGGCAATCCGTTGGTAGGTCCAGTTCCATGGCTCGGCGATGTAGTGCAAATGTACGCTTGTTCGGAAATATTTTTCTCCGCAAAAAGGAGGCGGCTATTATATGAACAAATTATTCCAAGATATTTGTAGCTATCTACTATTTCAAGCTCTCTTAATTTATGGCGAAAATGCAGTTTTTCATAGAATCTTTTTGTACTGCCAAAGACCATGACCTTTGTTTTCTCTATATTAATTTTGAGCTTCCATATGTCGCAGTATTCATCAAAAGAATTTAGCGTTTCCTGTATGTCGCGTGAACTATTTGCTAGTACAGCGGTGCCATCAGCATAAAGAAGGATTCGTAGATTCAGTAAATTATTTAATTCTTCTTCTTCGCTATAGAGTTCTATTTGCTTACTGTTTGGGTTCTGAAGAAAGTTTTCTAAGTCATTACGGTATATTGCAAATAGAATAGGTGAGAGATGTTCTCCCTGTCGTACTCCTCTGGTACAGGCAAAGGGCTGTGACACCGCCTTATTGAATTTAACTGCTGATTTTATGTTGCTGCACATGCTTTTAATTATGTCAAAAATCTTGCCAGAGATACTATGCTGTCTAAGCTTATACCAAAGTCCATCGTGCCAAACCGAGTCGAAAGCTTTTCAAAATCCACAAAGCAGCAAAACAGGGTTTTTTTCTTCTTTTAAATATGTCTATTAATGTATAGAGTGTAAAGATGTGGCCAGTAGTAGAGTAGTAGCCATTTCTAAAGCCTGCCTGATTTTCAGCAAGTTTGTCTGAGTTTTCGAGGAATTAATTTTTTCGACTACTCAATATAGATGTAAAAAATTTTCCCAAACGGCTAAGTAACGTAATTGGTCTGTAGTTTTGGGAGGGGGGGGGGGGGGCGTTCGGATCGCCTTTTCGTTTGTATATGGGGATAATGGTGCCTTCAGTCCTGGAATCTGGTATTATCGCAGAGTCTAGGACTAAGTTAAAGAGAGATGTGTATACGTCTAGCATAATATGATCTGTTGATTTTATGTATTCATTTAATATTCCGTCTGGTCCTGCAGCTTTATTTGTTTTGAGAAGTTTAATGGATTTCAATATTTCTTCACATGTGATAGGGGAATTTAAGATGCTGTGTTCTGGTGGCGTGTCTGTTGCTTCATCATTTACCAATGTAAGATCTCTGTTTGTATTACCGTCTTCTTCATTTATGGATTTGAAAAATGTATACATTTCCTATGTTGTTACTGTGGATGGTTCTAATGTATTTTTCGGTTTTATTAGTTTCCAGTAATCTTTTTGAGTTACTGCTACTCATTGCTCTAATTTCCCTATGGCGATTACATTTGTATCCAGCAATTGACTGTTTCATGATAGTTTTATAATTCCTGCTAGCGTCTATCATGCGTTGTCGGTTTATTTCTATATTTCGACATCTGAGTTCATTTCTGGACCGATGATATTCTATACACGCTTTTTGCAGTTTTCGTTAAACCATTGGCACATATTTTTTCTGGGGTATGCACGCAAACAATCGCGAACATCCTGTTCTCTTCCTGGTCAGCGCTAGCATTTCATGCTCTTAATTGTAGCTCTATCCATCTGTGTCCATGCGATACTGAATCAGCAGGCGCATTCGTCATGCAGTATACCAGCAGCTACATCAACCGGGGTCTACCTTCTCAGGGGGCATGGTAACTAAGGTATATATTACGTTGTTAGACTCGTGATAATTAAACAAACGATGAATCTCGTGCATTAGAATTAATCGATTGCAAATGGAACACATATTAGTGTTAGTCCGCAGACGATTACTAGAGTAATCAGAAATGAATGTTATATACCTTATTCGTGATGCTTGTAAAGAGGTTGAAAGTCGTAAGCGTGTATTTTGGGTCAACATGTCTAGACATCACACACATACTTGCTACATGTTTATCGAAAAAAATATTACATAGGCCTACAATAAGTGTACGAACGCATCCTTGGCCCCCACCCATCTAAAAGTGATATACGGTTCAAACCGGTTTGCGAATTAACATCGTCACCGATTTGACAGTATGTCAAACGGTGCAGTCTTAGCATATGCTTGGTTTTGTCAACATGATACGTCATAAATGGCGTGTTTGATCACAGTATTGCTGTTTGGCTCATCACGAGGATGTGCTGAAATCATTGAGTAGCCTATGCGTCTAATCCCAGAAGACGCGAATTGATTACTCTGCTACCCTGCTTGATATAGATACAGTACGTTTTAATCAGTTTAAGTTGTTGATATAATGTTATTATGTATGTATATTTGAGAACTATTCATAAACATGTATACTGGTTAATGATTTTCAGCACGCGTCTTGGCCACATCACCCTTATGACATTTTAGGCATAACACCAAAATAGGTACAGTTCCACATGCACACACGCGCGCGCGCACGCACGCACGCACTCATATTAGACATAATTTGCAGCCATTGTGATCATGTCAAGATTGTTTATGGGGGCCGCTCTGGGGGAGTAGAACTACGCGTTTCTGCGTGTATGAGTCTACCCCCTGAGGATTTCTAAATAAAGCAGTCGTTCCCTTTACTTGGTTGTTGCCGTTGCTGGTGACGGAGGTGGTGGTGGTGGTAGTGGTGGTGCTACTGCTGCTGATGCCACCACATCCGGTGCTCGTATCGGTATACAGACAGTTTCAACAATTATTCATCAGACATGTTTGCCGACTGGGTATCTACGAAATATCTGCATGAGGAGAACAACTAAGGACAACTGGTACTTATAGCTGATAGCTGTATGGAACATTGTAAAAAACACTGATATCACTGCTGTAGCATAAATGATTTTGTATGTCTCACTTAGACAGAATCTATGTGTGCATATTGGTCATTTGTGTCCATCAAACCTCGTGTGTGTGTGTGTGTGTGTGTGTGTGTGTGTGTGTGTGTGTGTGTGTGTGTGTGTGTGTGTGTGTGTGTGTGTGTGTGTGTGTGTGTGTGTGTGTGTGTGTGTGTGTGTGTGTGTGTGTGTGTGTGTGTGTGTGTGTGTGTGTGTGTGTGTGTGTGTGTGTGTGTGTGTGTGTGTGTGTGTGTGTGTGTGTGTGTGTGTGTGTGTGTGTGTGTGTGTGTGTGTGTGTGTGTGTGTGTGTGTGTGCGTATATATATATATATATATATATATATATATATATATATATATATATATATATATATATATATATATATATATATATATATATATATATATATATATATATATATATATATATATATATATGTGTGTGTGTGTGTGTGTGTGTGTGTGTGTGTGTGTGTGTGTGTGTGTGTGTGTGTGTGTGTGTGTGTGTGTGTGTGTGTGTGTGTGTGTGTGTTTGTGTATGTGCGTGCGTGTGCGTCTGTGTGTCTATGCATGCATATGTGCGTATGTGTGTGTGTATGCGAGGGATCTGTTATTAGATACAAAAATGACGGAACTGATTTATGAAGCCTAAGTATTTAAAAACGCCGACCCAGGTATTTACATAGTTACCTATGCATACCTGCCAGTCTGCAAACTTCCGTCAAACCTCCTATGTGTGAGTGAGTGAGTGAGTGAGTGAGTGAGTGAGTGAGTGAGTGAGTGAGTGAGTGAGTGAGTGAGTGAGTGAGTGAGTGAGTGAGTGAGTGGGTGGGTGGGTGGGTGGGTGGGTGGGTGGGTGGGTGGGTGGGTGGGTGGGTGGGTGGGTGGGTGGGTGGGTGGGTGGGTGGGTGGGTGGGTGGGTGGGTGGGTGGGTGGGTGGGTGGGTGGGTGGGTGGGTGAGTGAGTGAGTGAGTGTGTGAGTGAGTGAGTGAGTGAGTGGGTGGGTGGGTGGGTGGGTGGGTGGGTGGGTGGGTGGGTGGGTGGGTGGGTGGGTGGGTGGGTGGGTGGGTGGGTGGGTGGGTGGGTGGGTGGGTGGGTGGGTGGGTGGGTGGGTGGGTGGGTGGGTGGGTGGGTGGGTGGGTGGGTGGGTGGGTGGGTGGGTGGGTGGGTGGGTGGGTGAGTGAGTGAGTGAGTGAGTGAGTGAGTGAGTGAGTGAGTGAGTGAGTGAGTGAGTGAGTGAAATCGTTTTTATCTGAGCTTCTACGAAATGTAGTATTTACAGTGAAATCCAATAACTATTAAATACATTAATAGGCCAACACAGCGGTGTATAAAAGATTGTTAAATATTAAGCAACTTTCATCTACAGTTATTTCAAAATTGAGATTTTGGATATTTCCGCATTGAAAGGAGTAATGGGTTTCACATCGACTCGGATCTTTTTATGAAGTAGACCTTTTGCTTACGCGGGCGTCCACGCCTGTATTTTTATGAAGATAATGCTTTTGCAGTGACTTTCGCGTAATTGTGTTATCTGAATACAAATGTTTTTCTTGATTATTCGTTTCTACCCAATCGATCTGGCCAACCAATGAATCCGTGCAACCAACCAACCCGCGCAACCAATCAAACCGTGAAGCCTACTAAACTGCAAAACCAACCAACCGGTAAAAGCAATCCACTTTTTTCAAGAAAGCAAGCTGCGCGCCCAATCAGCCCGTATCAAATTCATTCGCGCTATCATGATGGACTTGGTGAGAAAACCTCAACTCGGCAAGCTTAAGGAAGAGGTACGTAAGCCAAAACCTCTTTTATCTGGCTGCACGTATGCGTACGTGCGTGTGGTAGTGCGTTTGTGTGTGCGTGCGTCCGTGCGTGCTTCAGTGCGCGTGTGAGTATGTGCGTGTGCGTTTGTGCGCATGTGTGCCACTATGTGTGTCCCTGCGTGTGTGAGTGGTGATTTGGTGGCGGGGTGATGGGTGTGGGTGGGGTGGGGTGTGTGCGTGCGCGTGTCTGTGGTGGTTGCAGTGGTGGGGTGAGGTGAGTAGGTGTGCGCGTGCGTGCGTGTGTGTCGGTGGTATCCATGCACGCATATGCTTGAATGTATGCGCGGAATACTATATCATCATTCAACATTCTTGTTAACAATGTTTATATTCAAGCACGATAGCGCCGTATCCAGAATGTGCAACCTTCTTTTGACGCGTTGGTGATAGATAGGCATTGCTAGTACCCAATATAACCTGGGAAATTTCAAATGCATTATATTCATTCAAAAGCAGTATTCGCAGACGGGTGAATTTCGAGAGAAGAGATCTTTCCATTTTACCTATGCCCCACCAATCCCTAGTTAAGCTCTACCCACACCTCGCTCGTGGTGGGATCGATCAATCCCTGAATTTCTTGATAATCAATTTCCAGAAAACTATACAAGGAACCTGTTGAATATTTTGAAACTAATTTGACTGGAAGTTCTTGGCTCAGTCCAATTACTTTCGAAATATTCAACAGAATGTTTATTAAATGGTAAAGACATACAATTCGTACAACGTGTCGGACTATTAAGCGTTAAAGACGGACGATTATGACGTCATCCTACACGTCACGTAGTTGATTATAACGTCATATAATTAAGTGAGGAAATGGATTTATGAATTGATATCACCTTTGGCAGGTACGTTAAGCATAGCATCGAGGTCACCACCAGATAGAGACGTACCCGTCAAATACGACCAGTGTGCCAAAACACTGTTCTGTTCCACAAATAGTCTGACTCTATCTAGCCTTAGGAGACATCATGGAAAGGCTAATACACGGAAGACAGAGTTCGGCCTCAAAATAATTGCAGCAGAATATTTTTAATGGATAATGCATTTCTATTCGGGTTTCATGATGGCATCATTAAGCCTTTAACCCTTGAATGCGTTCAACAAAATTTCAATTTTCTCAGAGAAAATGCCCATTTGTAGACCAGTGGTAAATTTTCAACAATACTCTTCTCTTTGCCTGCAAATGGACATTTCTCAAGACCACTGCAGAAACCGATTTTGGCTGATATGAGGGTAAAAGTGTTAAAAGTTCAAAAGTGTACATGTGGTGGAGCTGACCTAATGGACATCTCCAGTTTTGATTTCTTTCATTGATTATGACGTCATCATCAACGTCGCGTAGTTGATTATGAGGTCATATGATGGATAGATAATTTGGAATCCTCCATTTACACAAATCAATACACCAAGCATATATACTAAATGTATCTTATATATAATCGCCGCTAGCACATCAGAGTTATTAAAACTCCAGAAATTCGGCTTTCCAGTTTATCCATCCACCATGACGTCACAATCAACTGCGTGACGTGTATGATGACGTCATAATTGATTATGGCATGAATGTCCCGATTTAGTCTGTCCTAAACGCTTAATAGTCCAACACGTTGTACGAACTGTATGCATTTACTATTTAATATAAACATTCTGTCGAATATTTTAAAACTAATTTGAGCCACTAAGTTGATGCTGCCTTAGGCAGCCACGGCTTGGAAGTTTCAGCTAGGATCTATTCTCAACCGTAATGCGTCAGGGTTGTGTTATTGAGGTGGGGTGGGGTGGGGTGGGTGGGTTGTGGGGGCTGGTATTAGAGTACTGTGTAGTTTTGCTACAACTGTCTTACACAGTAAAGCTAAGAAATAGCTTATAAATATTTTAAAAGACAAAATGAAGAATACTGTTGAATATTTTGAACATAATTGGAAGGGAAGACAGAGATGCTTAAGGCAGCAATGTCTTTCAATCCGATTATGTTAAGAAATTCATCAGAACATGTTTTGCATCGTGTTCAAAATTGTTTTCTTTTGGAGACATGTTGACTTATTTCTGAGCTGTACTATAGGTGTGGCACCTATGCGTATAACTTGAAGTTATGCAGGGGCCCCAGAAATGCAGCTTTCCATTTTAGCCATGCCCCACCCATCACTAGCTAAGCTCCGCCCACACCTCGCCGTGTTGGGATTGATCGATCCCCAAATGCCCTAGCTATCAATTTCCTGAAAACTATACAGGGAAGCTGTTGAATATTTTGTAACTAATTTGACTGGGCGCTGTTGCTGCCTATGGCAGCAACAGCGCCCAGTCAAATTAGTTTCAAAATATTCAACAGAATATTTATTAAATAGTACACCAACGCATAGACCGTCTTCAAATACGCGTTCGTGACGTACTTATCGACGCCATTCATGACGTCATTCATTATGATGTCATTGTACACATCACACAGTTGAGTATGACGTCATATGATGAGTGGGTACTCTGGAAAGGTGAATTAAGACAAAAAAGAGTTTTGGTGTCACTTTTTGGGACGCTGGAAAATTGGGGCATCTGAGTGTAAATCCACTTGTTATACCGCCGTAGGCTCGGCGCTGACCATTGGGATTTATATATCACTGACGGCGGAGCACATCTACATAGCATTGAATGAAGCACGCATTGGGGTTTTTTTTGCTCAAACATATTTTTTTATACAGGGATATTGTAATCGTTTCTGTCCGTCTGTCTGTTCATCCGTCCGTCATCTTTTACTTTAAAACGCTACCCCTCCTGAACCAATAGCTGAATCTTAACTAAATTTGGTCAAAGGATGCTACTATGCTCGGATCAGGAACTTCCATTTGGAATTTTGATTCATAAACATTTTGGGTCAAAAATTTAGATTTTATTAAAAATTTAACGGAAATTGTTAAATTGCTTCTTCTCCTTACCCTTTTGACCGATTTCAATCAAATTTGGCTGAAAGGAACCAATCCTTATAGGTTATAGAACTTCCATTCAGAATTTTGATTCGTAATTATTTTGGGTGAAAATCCTAGATTTTATTAAAAATTTACCGGAAATTGTCAAATTGCTTCTTCTCCTTTCCATTTTGACCAATTCAACCAAATTGGACTGAAAGAATCCTATGTTCATAGGGGTTAGAACTTCCATTCAGAATTTTGTTGCGTAAATATTTTTGGTGAAAATCCTAGATTTTATTAGAAATTTACCGGAAATTGTCAAATCTCTACTTCTTACCATTTTGACAGATTTCAACCCAATTGGACTGAAAGAATTCTATTGTGATAGGCTCTAGTACTTCTATTCTGCATTTTGATTGATCACTTTTTTGGGTGAAAATCTTAGAGATTACGACAAATTTACCGGAAATTGTCAAATTGCTATGCCTCCTTAGCTACTTGGCATATTTGAACCAAATTTGACTAGATGCATTCTATGGTGGTAGGCTCTAGAACTTCTTTTCACAATTTTGATTGATCACTTTTTTTGGTGAAAATCTTAGAGATTATGACATATTTACCGGAAATTGTCAAATTGCTATGCCTCCTTAGCTGCTTGGCATATTTGAACCAAATTTGACTAGATGCATTCTATGGTGGTAGGCTCTAGAACTCCTTTTCACAATTTTGATTGATCACTTTTTTGGGTGAAAATCTTAGAGATTATGACAAATTTACCGGAAATTGTCAAATTGCTATGCCTCCTTAGCTGCTTGGCATATTTGAACCAAATTTGACTAGATGCATTCTATGGTGGTAGGCTCTAGAACTTCTTTTCACGATTTTGATTGATCACTTCTTTGGGTGAAAATCTTAGAGATTATGAAAAAATTAGACTAGAATGACATGGTACACTCTAGAACATGTATTCAGAATTTTACTTGGTCATTTTTTTGGGTGGTAATCTTGGATTTTCCAGAAATGATCCACCATGTATATTTAAATGCTAATGGTTCAAATGCTAATGGTCCATATGAGCGCCATAGGCCATTGGGCCTCTTGCTTTTAAAAATTACCCAAACGTGTCAATATATATCCTCAATAACTGCTTAGAAGATTTCAACCTAATTTGCCTGAAAGGACGCTATCGGAGTAAGCTTCTGAACTTGTAAGCCGATTTTTATTGGTAAATGTTTTGGGTTACAATATTAGATCTTATGAAAAATTTACCGGAAATTGTCAAAACGCCACTCCTCATTGGCCACTCGGATTTCAACCTAGTTTGGATGGAAGGACCATCGGGTGTAAATTGGGTGTAGGTTTCAGAATGCGTATATACAGAATTTTAATTGGTCAATTTGTTGTGGTGGAAATCTTGAATTTTATGAAAAATTTACCGAAATCGTTTAAAACACTACCACTCATTAACTTCTTGGCCAATCTTAACCTGAGTTGGATGGAAGGACCCTATGATGGCAGAAGTTGTACACATAATTTTGATTTCTCAATTTTTTCGGCGCCC
Source organism: Chaetoderma sp. LZ-2023a (assembly GCA_034401795.1). Taxonomy (NCBI): domain Eukaryota; kingdom Metazoa; phylum Mollusca; class Caudofoveata; order Chaetodermatida; family Chaetodermatidae; genus Chaetoderma; species Chaetoderma sp. LZ-2023a. The sequence goes on along the minus strand of CM067361.1, from coordinate 11,526,182 downwards.
ATCTTGGCTTTGCCTACAGTTTTGTGGAATCATTTGGAAGGTCCCTAGGTGGGTAGGCTACAGAACGTATATGCAGCATTTGGTTTGGTCAATTTTTTTGGCAGTCATTTTGGATTTTCCAGAAATACTTTACAATGGTAGTCGACTTAAGACTTCTAATGAGTGTTTTGATTGGTAATTTTTTCGGCAGCCATCTTAGACTTTCAAGAGTTTTCAGAAGCCTTTAAATCGCTACCACTACTACTACGGCTCGATATCAAACACATTTGAGTGGAACGACCCTATGATGATAGATTTCAAGAAATCGAATGGGAATATTGTTTGGTCATGCAAATTTCTTGGTCATTTAGAATTTTCCGAAAATTCTCCATCATGACTATTTAAATACAAACGGGTCAAATGCTATTGGTCCAGGTGAATGCCACATACCATTGTGCATCTTGTTTAACTATTGACCCAACAAGATGATTAGTTAGGGATCAGATGGTTATTCATTGGCCAAATGAAATAAAAGTTGGATGCTTCAACATTGGCCCATTAAAATGTCTGTTGTATCATTGGCCTGACCTTATGCCAAGATAATTCTTTTTGTTTCCATGTTTGTTCAAAGTTCTGTACATCATAGTGGTTGTTACTTTGTTGGGCCTACATTTTCAGCGTGGAACGTTGGGCTAATGTAAAATGAACAAGCAAAACAAAAACCAACAAACATTTACTGCCTCAACTGGCCCAGCGAATAACCTATGTTCATTTTATGTTTGCCCAACGTGGCACTGTTTGCTGGGAATGCTTCCGTGAGGTTGTGTCTCTGTTCCTACATGGGTGTATGATTTGCAAACTGAGATCTGATGTGTCAATTTGGCAAGTGGTTATCTTGGATATGGTAAACATACCAAACGTAACACTAAGAAGTGTACACCTGAACCATTTATTGGCAATAAAATGACCAGTAGCATCATCAAATGACTCGCTTCAAAATGTAATGGATTTCACATCACTATGCAAACATCCCCAATCGAGAGTCTGCACGCTGTTTCAACATTCATTAAAAACATGGCCTCCGTGGTCCGTTAACTACCATGGATTACTTAACCTACTCAAATTAGTTTTAGACTGCAACAATTTTGTATGTAACAGTTCCATCCTTCTTAATTGTACTACTGTTGAATCGTGTTCATCTTTTCAATAGGCTATAGCTTCAACAAGAAACATTTCACCGCACAATATTTCACTTTGATATTTACTCCACAACAAATCATCATGACGAAAATCAGACACAACAAATGAAATCATGGTTTATAGTGCAAGAATGGACATTGGCGCACACGCGGCCATACCATTTGATTTTGTTGGGTCCACACATTTACTTTCATGCATGCACGGGTGCAGAATCCGCTGTCATTGGGGTGTGGATACGACAATCATGCCAAAACCATGATTAGATCAACATAAATATAAACGCTGTTTTCAATATACATCTATACCACAGATAGATGCTACATTTTAGATGAACTAATAGCTAGCTAACGGCTCAAAGGTCAAATTAACCTACTGTGTCCCAGAAAAGTGTAATGGTTATCTCGAAAATCACTTTTAAAAAGGTCAATTAAAAACTGACTACGGGATTGGCATCAAAGTTGAATGTTATAAATAAATGTCACTTATTATAAACAATAGCTACGGTAGAGACAAATATTAACAATCTGGCATGTAAATGGTGCACAGATTACATACTGTACTGATAGCGAATGAGCACACTATCTGGCACCAACACTCCAATTTAAATCCTCTCCGGCTTTGATATAACTACAAATACTAATGGGGTAACAGTGGTTACTATCTGGCAACAGAATACCGTGAGTACAATCCGGCAACGACTGCCAAATAGAAAATACTCTGACAATGTCCAAGCACTGACAATGTAAGGACTGGGCTCAGCGATGTTGTCCGGGTATACAAGCACCATGTACGAATGTAATCTGGCAACAAGTATCAATTGGAAAGCACTGACAACAAACCACTGTTCTGAAATCTAACAAGTGAAAAGGAAAACTAACTCTATAAATTAACTAGAACAACCCAGCACGGAAAGCAATCATGAGCCGCTGATGAACCATGCAGTGAATCAGCAGATTTCTTTGCCTGCAAAACTATTCAAACGTAATAAGAATGAGGATAAGGAAGCCAAAGAGATTTAAATCCTAAGGAAGTCGGTTACTGAATTGATTTAGTAAAACTAATCGATAGACTGTCTTGAGGCTAACGTAGGTTATAGAATCGCGAACTCACTATTGAAATAGCCTGGCCAAATACAGCAGACTTATAACCTATTTGTAAACCATTAATGGCGAGGAATATTGTTCAAATGTGTTCTTGAAAACACATTTAACCAACATTCATTACAAGAAAGAGTTTATACCCTGCTGCTTTACTTTCGCACTCCCTGCTAAGATTGGGGCCATGGTTAATTTGATACCAGACTAAGTTTTGAGCATCCAAAAGGGTGCTGACACCTTTGTGGCAATTTGGAACTAATTTTAATGTAGCCAGTCAAAGTTTTATTAAATTAATCAGAAACAGCCAAGACAGAACTGATAAGCACCCTAGGCTGCTATCTAATAAATCCTGTTCACCTATCCTAGCAATAGCATGAAATGTGTGTGGCCAACTTACTTTAATAGAAATCTCTAGACTATGACATTTTAGTACTAAAGCCATAGTCAAGAGGGGGGAATGCCCCTTTGACAATGACCTAGCACGTTAACAAACAGATTTGAAATATTCAATAAATGGCATCTTTTAATTGACAATCAGATAAACTCCTAGTGTCGTATATTAGATAATAACAATTATCGGTTCTGTACGTGAACTGTTGAAGTCTGACTACATGAATGTAATTTTCATAAACTGAACAATAATTGGTTGCGCGTCGTAGTGGTGGAATATCCGCAACAAGAAGACGTTTCGGTTTCTCTGTAATTTCTAAATCTTAAAGCGTGACTTGTATTTTTAGCTCCAAATGTTATTTTAACACAATGCATTTCAATTCATTTCCTACTGGACAATTTTAACATAATGCATCGCTTAATGAAATGTTACTGGCGAAATACATGACTATCCAATACAGTCTGCAAGCTATACTCTTACTGGATTTTATACAAGAATGGTTAAATAACCAAGATGGCGGCCGGTAGTAAACGCTTAGTTAGTTTTGTAATTGAATAAATCACGTACCAATGTGGCTGACAGCAGGAAATGAGACGTATCTGGTTCCATAAAGGTAGCCCATGGCCACAAGGAATAATTATGCGAACATGTACGAACAGGGAATCAAATAATGGTTTCGAAAAACCTGCTTAAAAATACAGGATTAAGACCTGATAACAATTTAGTACAAGAAGGCGGAAATGTCAAACTAATGTTACCTGCTATTACAGCAATGACACCCGTCTCCTTGGGCCATGACGTTGAGCGGTCCCTTTCTCCGACTGTGCAGCACTCAAACTATACACCTATCACAAATAAGTTAAAAATCAAATCTGTGATCAGAAAATAGGTCTTGTGCGCACAGTTGGCACTCGGTTCCAGCCAGCAAAAGCGCTTTCAAATTAAGTGGCAATACAGAAATTTACTGGCGTACAAAATAGAGCCACGTTTACAAATTAATTAGATGGCCATACAGAATCCGAGCCCACTAACATGTTACGTAAATACAACTTAGAAAGCAACACACTGCCATACTTGCACAACAGCCGGCGAAAGAGAACCCTAATATTTTGTAAACTTCAACGTCAGACCAACTGCAATTGCCAAAGTAGGTCTTTATATTAGGATTTGAAAACGTAAAGCTCACGGTCTAGTCAGAGGGTTACCCCAAAATTGACACGTAACCATTCCACTCTGAATTCCGTTTCGACACACACATCAGAAAGCATCGGTCTGAGAATCTGCGAGAAATTAATTGAATAACTACCGGAAACTGTTGCACTGCGCATCTGCAACAACTTCTAGCACCATCATTCAAAGAAAATCAAACACATTCCAGGACACCAACCGTATGATGAGAATCTCAAAAACAGGCTATCAGAATCGAGTGGTTAACGTCTCTGGCTAGCTATTACTTGATATGCAAATCTGGAACCTAACAAAAGCCACGCTGTCTAAAATGCAGGTTCGTCTCCTATGAATAGTCTTTGATAACTATTCCTCAAGTGAACACATTCCAATATAAATCTATCCAAGTAAATGCGTGCATCTGATAAACACTCAAATAAACTCCATCTATATTAAGTCCGTCGAACAGCAAATAATGTCATTCCAGAAAAATGACCGGTAAACAAACTGAAGAGGAATATCACTCCTTTGTAAGGAGCATCGCAATCGAATAATGAAAATTGGTTCAAGCTCACAGTTCAAATGAAATTTAAATTGACACAATCTCAAAATTCGATCCGGCTGCTGTCTGATTACAACTTTTACAGCTTACTAGGACATCATGTCCTATTACCAGCTGGCGCCCATCAAATATAGACACCTTTGCATGAGATATGAGATGCCTGTTGATTTTGGTTCAATTTACCCAGCATGCAATGCTACCCAGCATGCAGTTTCCTGACTCGGTAATCATTGTGACGCCATATTCGTTTAGTCTATTGTCTGTATAGGCTAGGATTTCACAAACACCACCAATCCGCATGCACGTGCATATACTCATTTGTCCTCCAGTTCAGGAAGCATAAGCATGCACGTAGGACGTATTCACAGCAGTGCATTCCATAGCCTGTATTTCAATACTGTACAGTGTCTGTCAGTTTTCAGGAGAAATTTAGAGAAAGCTTTTATATTCTTTGATAATAATTTACGTGAACGTTGTTGCTATCAATGACAGTAAGAATATTCAGGCAAATTTTTGTCAAAATAATTATTAGGTAATGCTCTTACTACTTCATGTAGATTTGATACTAATTTGAATGAAAATTGTTGCTACTGCAGCTTTCAATCTATATATTCTAAAATAATTCTCATAATTTTCAGCCAACTCTAGCTACGCATTCGAAGAGCAATTCGACTGTAAGTTGTCGATTTCTAAGGTACCAACAACACTATCGAATTGTTAGCCACACACGCGCAGTCAATATCTTACTATATAGGTAGAGTGAGCATATGCCTATATACGCTTTCTGGCCAGGAATAAATGAGTAACACGCAGTGTGTAAGTTTGATTGACGGATTGCGCATTTGAAATGCATTGGTTGAACAGAAACTTACACACGCTAGCTTGTCTAAATATTTCCTTCGTGTAGGCAAAGCATATTTTGGCCATATTACTCACTCTACTTAGACAGCAATATTGAATGCCACGTGATTCTATAGACAACAATTTGAGAATAATGTTGGTGCTTTAGTCAGCAACAACTTACTGTAAAGTTACACTTCAAATCCGTAGCGAGTGAATACTGATTATTATTTTAGAATATATAGATTGAAAGCTGTTGCAGAAACAATGCTCAAAAGCTTCAATTTTCTCATAGAAATTGACACACTTTCTCTGAACAGTTGAAATAAATCCTGGTAGACAAATGACATTTTGCACATGCACATGTGTTGGTTATACTGACTTGTGCAAACAACAGACTAAAGGAATATGGCGTCAAATAGTTACAACAATTATGGAGGCAGGGCATTGCATACGGGGTAGCATTGCACGCTGGGTAGATGTGCATACTGGGTAAATTGAATATAAATCAACAGGCATCTCATATCTCGTGCACAAGTGTCTATTTAATGGGACATGAGAACTTTAACAGCCCACACATGATTGTCAAAAATGGTTAGCCCTCTGATTAGTTCCAAAATGGAACGAAATGTCATAAGTCTGAATCATTGCATCGCTAGAAGCATAAACAACTCGTGGATGATTAATTTGGTGGAACAAAAACACCAAATTCTGAGATTTATCCATTCAAAATCAGCCCAGATCCACTTAGGGGAATATAAACAGCAAAATCACTTTTCCAGGGTTTGATTGTCCACAGCTTTCGACCAATCAATACACTCATACACTTTCGCCACAGCCTCATCCTCACTGTTTCACCTGTGAATTTTTTGCCTTCATTAACCTGCAGCAACTATGGCCACTGGAGTTGCTTTTGAAGATCCTCATAGACATTCAGGATGATGGATCTGGATACATTTCTGCGATATACAACACCCCCCCCCCCCCCCACCGAGGCCTTTTGCTAAGGAGTTGACATTCCAAATTTGAAATGGATCCATTCAAGCTAACTGAAGTTATTGAGCGGAAAGCACATATTTTACGATTTTTCAAGAAATCAATGGAGACAACCTCGGTGTCTCTGGACACATTTGGCCGATATGCAATCCTCACTGAGGTCTTGTTATAAGGAGTTGAAATTCCAAATTTTTAATGAATCCATTCAGGCTAACTGAAGTTATCTAGCGGAAATCACATATTTTATGATTTTTTCATAAACTCAAGGCCGATAACTCCGGTGGCTCTGAACACATTTCATCGATATGCAATCCCCACCGAGGTTGTGTCATAAGGAGTCGACATTCCAAATTTGAAATGAATGTATTTAAGCTAACAGCAAAAACCATATATTTCACGATATTTCAAGAAATCAAGAGGGATAACTCTGATGGCTCAAGATATATTTGTCCGATATAGAATTCCTACAGAGGTCTTGTTATAAGGCATTGTTATTTCAAATTAAGAATGAATCCAATCACAATAACTGAAGTTATCGAGCGGAAACCATATATTTTATGAGTTTTCAAGAAATCAAGGGAGATAACATTGGTGTCTCCGGACACATTTGGCCCATATGCAATCCTCACCGAGGTCTTGTTAAAAGGAGTTGAAATGCCAAATTTGTAATGAGTCCATTCAAGCTAGCTGAAGTTATCGAGCAGAAACGACATATTTCACGATTTTTCAAGAAATCAAGGGAGATAACTATGGTGTGTCTGGATACATTTGACCGACATGCAGTGCCCATCGAGGTATCGTCGTACAAATTTGACATTCCAAATTTGGAATGAATCCATTCAAGCTAACTGAAGTTATCGAGCGGAAATCACGTATTTTATGATTTTTCATAAAATCAACGGAGATAACTCTGCTGGGTCTGAACACATTTCGCCGGTATGCAATCCCCTCGTAGCATACCTATCTTTCGGGGAGTTGAGGGTCGGTGTTGTGGCGTGTTCTCGAATACACTATAGAGCTGCAGACATATAGCGAGTGAAGAACAATGGTGATACTATTGATATTTTAAACTGAACAGAATGCATTGATTTGACGCGAACATGTAGGTTTGTGTTTGTCAATAAAAGTCTCACCAGACGTAGTTCTTCATCATCGCAGCTAGTCTGGTGAATGAATTGAAGGATCATAGTGGTATCAAATACACGTAACATGTCGATTCCCATCTTACGGGAGTCCCAATGCTTTTATAGTACTATTGTTGTCAACATTATGTGTTCCCAAACAAAGTCAACGCAGCTACGTCCTGTCTTAAAACCACTCTGCCTGTTTCAAGTAAGTGTGTCAATCGCATCACTGATGAACGACAGTGTCACATTAGATACAATTTTCCGGATGCTGTTCAAAAGCTCTATTGGGCTGTGGTTGTACAGAGGTTCTGGTGGCTTCTTAGGCTTAGAGGGTGCGATGAGTGTACCTTCTCCTGTAGTATCGATAGGGAGGTGTTGCTCAAATGCAGATTTGGTGATGTGTGTGATTTGTGTTGAAGTAGTAGTATATGTGTATTTAAGGAGTTTGTAACCGCCATTAGGCTCGCATGCACCGCCATTCATCAGACCTCAAAGAAAGTAATTTAGTACCAGTAAGGACGAAAATGAAGCTAAACGAGCTTAGGGCACTGACAGTGGACAAGACACGTTTGAGAATGTTGATGAAAACCTGATTGCAGCTGAAAAGGTTTTTCAAAAATACAGTCATGATGTGCTGCAAGCAACTGAATTAGTTTCAAAGAAGTCGAGAAATTCACTGTTTTAATACTTACTATTATTATAAATAAATACATTCATAATTACTTAAATAAATGAATGAAGAGGTTTATGCGTGGATGAGTGAACGAATATATGAATGAACGAACAAATGAACCAACGAACGGACAAATGACTGGATGGACAGATGAATGCATGGATGATGGACGAACAAACATACAAACAAATGAGCGAATGAATGAATGAATGAATGGATGGATGGATGAATGAATGAATGGATGAATGAATGAATGACTGAATGACTGAATGAATGAATGAATGAATGAATGAATGAATGAAAAAGAACGAATGATTGAACAAATGGATGGATGAATGAACGAACGAATCAACATACGAATGAATGAACAAAGGAACAAACGATCGAAAGATGAATGAACAAATGAATGAATGAACGAACGAACAAGGGACGAACGACCAAACAAATGAACGAATGCACGAGCGAATGAATACACAAAATGAGGAATGACCAAACGAATGGATGAACAATGAACGAAGGAATGCACAGATGAACGACCGGACGAATGACGAGGGAATGAACGAATGAGCGAGCGAACGAATGAGTGAATGATCTAAGGAATGACCGCCCGAACGAATGAAGAAACGAAGGGACGAATGACCAAAAGAATGGATGAACAAATGAACGAATGAACGAATTAATGAATGAATAAAGGAATGTACGAATGAATGAATGAACGAATGAACGAGCGAAGGAATGAATGAATTATATCATAACTAAGAAATAAATGAACGAATACACAAAAGGATTGATGGATGGATGAACGGATGGATGGATTCAGGAACAAACAAATGAACAAACGAACGACTGAACTAATGACTGAATGAATGAATGCTAAAGACGAATGACGGAATAAATGAAAAATGAATGAACGAATTTTACATGCGGCCGGACGGACAGAGTGATGGATGGATGAATGAATGAATTAACGAGTGAATGAACGAATGAATGAATGAAAGGATGAATGGACGAATGAATTAATGAAAGGCCAACCTAATGAAGGAACGGGCGAGCAAGCGAACGGAAGAACGAATGAACGAACAAATGAATGAACGATTGAACAAATGAACACATAAACATACAATTGGATGGTCTAGTGGACAAATGAACGAACGAACGAATAAATGAATTAACAAATGAATGAATGAATGAATGGGCGAACTAATAAATGAACAAATGAATGAACGATTGGTTGACTTGTCGAATGAATGAATAAATGAATGAAACAGCAACTGAATGAGCAAATGAATGAATAAATGACGGAGCAATCAAACGAATTTATAAACGAATGAACGGATGAACACACGAATGAATGAACAAACGGCGAATGAACAAGCCAACGAACACATGAACAAACGAACAGCCGAAAGACCAAATAAATGAACGACCAGATAAACGAATGAATGACTGAACGAACAGACTAATAAACATACAATTGGATGGCCGGTGGACAAGCGAACGAACGATCGAATAAATGAATTAACAAATGCATGAATGAATGAATGAATGGGCGAAGTAATAAATGAACAAATGAATGAACGATTGATTGAGAAAATGAATGAATAAATGAAGGAACAATCAAACGAATTTATGAACAAACAAATGCATGAACAAACGGCGAATGAACAAACCAACGAACAAATGGATGCACGACCAGATGAAAGAACGAACGAATGAATGAATGAATGAATGAATGAATGAATGAATGAATGAATGAATGAATGAACAAACAAACAAATGAATGAACGAACGAACGAATAAACAAACGAAGGCACGAATGACCAAATGAATGGATGAACAAACGAACGAATGAACGAACGAACGAACGAACGAACGAACGAACGAATCAACGAATGGACGAACGAGCAAATAAACATACAATCGGATGGCCGGGTGGACAGATAAATGAACGAACGAATAAATGAATTAACAAATGCATAAATGAATGAATGGGCAAACGAATAAATAAACAAATGAACAAATGCGTGAACGATTGATTGAGCTGTGAACGAACGAATAAATGAATGAACCAGCGAATGAATGGGCAAATAAATAAATAAATGAAGAAACAATCAAACGAGTTTATGAACGAATGGACAACCGAATGAATGAACACACGACGAATGAACAAGCCAACGAACACATGAACAAACGAACAACCGAACGACCAAATGAATGAACGATGAGATGAACGAAGGAATGAATGAAGGAATGAACGAAGAAACAAATGAATGAATGAAGGAACCAAGGAACGAAGAAACAAATGAACGAATGAACAAATAAACATGCAATTGGATGGTCGGTTGGACAAATGAACGAACGATCAAATAAATGAATTAACAAATGCATGAATGTATGAATGGGCGAACGAATAAATGTACAAATGAATGAACGATTGATTGAGCACGATGAATAAGTGAAGGAACAATCAAGTGAATTTATCAACGAATGAACAGTCGAATGAATGGCCAAATGGCGAATGAACAAACGAACAACTGAACGCCCACATGAATGAACGACCAGATGAATGAACGAATGAGTGAATGGATGCATGAATGAATAAACAAACACACACATGAATGAACGAACGAATGAACGAACGAACGAATGAATTAACGACTGAACGAATGAACGAACGTACAAATGAACAAACGAATGAATGAATGAATTAATTAATTAATGAATTCATAGCAAAATGAACAAACTAGTGGATAGACAAACTGGTAAGCGAACGAGCCAATGAACAAATGAACAAACGAACAGCCGAAAGAATGAACGCACAAACAAATGAATGAATGAGTGAACGAGCGAACGAATAAATGGATGAACGCATGGACATATGGACGGATGGGCAGAGGGACGATTCACAGATCAATGATTGCAGGAATAAATGAATGAATAACTGGATCATCGAATGAATGAACGAACGAACGAACGAGCAAATGAACGAATGAAGGAACGAATAAACAAACGAAGGAATGAATAAATGAATGAACGAACGAACGAACAAACAATCGAACGAACTAATGAACGAGGGAATGAATGAGCACATGAATGAATAACCGAATTGACGAACTAACAAACTAATTTACGAATAATTGAACGAATGAACAAATGAATGAACGAATAAATGAGCGCTTGAACGAATGAACGAACAGACGAACGATTAAATGCATGACCGAACCAATGAATGAAAGAACCAATGAATGAAAGAACCAATGAATGAAAGAACCAATGAATGAAAGAACCAATGAATGAAAGAACCAATGAATGAAAGATCTAATGAATGAAAGAACCAATGAATGAATTAATTAATGAATGAGCAAACAAACAAACGATTAAAAGAATAAATGAATGGACAAACGATTAAATGAAATAGGAATGCATGAATGAAAACTATACAATAAAACACACACACGCGCGCGCGCGCACACGCAGGCACGCACGCACGCACGCACACTGATTTCAGCTGGTGTTGCCTAGATCCAGGATGCAAACGATAGATATGATGCTATTCGTGATGGGCATGGTGTCTGCGGTGCCAAGTAGGCATATACTTATTTGGAAAATTTCCGACGTTTGTTTTAAGATTATTATTCAACTAGAACATATTTATTAACGTTAGTAACGAGACTATACCTTGTATGAATGGAACTGTGTATCTGTCTTGGTTTAAACCATCTCAGTTTCGCTCATCATCCACATGCTGGAGATTTTGAATTTTCACTTCAGACAGAATAACTCCAGAATGGCAAACCTGATTGTAATTCGGTGAATGAAGATATTCTGTAATTTTCAGAACAAATTGCACTTTACTCCTGATTACATCATCTATCTGTGAACAAAGGAAACAATTGATAATTATTCTTCTGTCTGCAATCGTGAACACTTTGCTAAGGAGTGTATCTAGAACAACTATTTAAAGGTGCATATTCATGCCAGATTGCTCTAGATACACTTATTTAAATTGTATAAATTTAGAAGCTTAAATTGTGTGTGTCAATGTAATGAAACGAAATAAAGCTTAATATATGACGATTTCATTCCGTATAGATTAATTTTTAAGTTTAAATAGGGGCACATGTCTCTAATTCGATTTCACAATTTAAAAAAAAATGAATTTATTTATAAGAAATGTTAAGATTTATTTCGTTGCATTGCATCTAGCTACACAATCTAAGCCTCTAAAAGTATACAATTTTAGCAATTTTATTTTCAAGTAATCTGGTGTGATTATGCACCTTTAATCCGGCTCATTTCCCATGTCTCCCTTAAATCTCGCATCTCTACTCACTCGGCAAATATGATGCGGAGCATCGGTGGAAATATCGCATAATTCATTATATCTAACACCATTAATTCCAGCGAGCCCTTCATGTGGGCAACCCTGTCTCACAACGTGCGCTAGTTATCGGCCACAGTTCAAGTGATCACTAACTCTAGGGGAAATTTCAAATATCGCTCCCATACATTTGCTATATTTGACACGGAAAAAGCAAATTACTTGAAAACTATTTAAGAGATCTTTTAGATCAATAGAAGAAATTACTATCTAATCAAGTCAGATGAATAGAAAATGAAAAAGTTTCAAGATGAAATAAATAAAAAGATAAAAGATAAAAAAGATCAGATAAAAGGAAAATTGTGTTTTCAGGTTTTCTTTAAAAAAACATCAGAAAACCGTTAAGTTTGGCTGGAATACGGCGTCTGAACACGAATGCATGACATACAGTATCTTCTTGTATATTCATTGGACTGTATGAGTTTGGGAAGAACTGATTATTTTATGCCAGATTGGGTGACGTTAGGACTAAGTGTTATCTTGACTTTTAACAACATGTCATCGGGCTTCTCCTGTATAACACGTAGACAGTAGCCCGTGCAAATAGTGCAGCTAGTACGCGATTCTGAAGAAGTGGAAGGTAAAATGATACGTAGTTCTATAGAGAATACATAGAGAATCTGGAACGAGTTCACTTTTCATATCACTATTATTGACCGGTTTGAAAAGTATCAATTTGCACGAGCTTTAGCGAGTGCAAAATTGAAAATTTTCAACGAGGTTCATCATAGTGATATGAAAAGTGGCCGAGTTTGAAATTTTATTTATCATATAAACTGTAATTTTGAAATATTTGCCAATAGTTGCTGATGTGACTTTTATCTGATTTCTCATTGTTGATTTTCGTGAAATCGATACCGGTGCTGTGACGCGCAACTACTTGATAACAGATACTGAATGCGCAGCAAAATATAGTGACAACCACAAAATCTGGCGATGCCAGCTGTTAAATAGTATTTTAACTGGTCATTGAACATTATAGCCACGGCCATCAAGTGTTACTTCGTTGACGACTGATAAACTGTCAAACGATGACATTTTGCGATGACATTTCACGAATGACAAATCGCAGTAAACAAATCGTAGTAAAACAATACCGCGTAGTAATCCCTACGTGTCACGCTCACATCAATCGATGTTTTAATTGGTCGATTTAAATGGGTTGCGCACCCAACAGCCAATGAAAATAGTCCGTTGAATATGGCACGTGAGCTCATATCGAAAAATATGGAACTCTCTAGAAGGCTTGTTTATATGATAAACCAGAATATGGTTTTGTCCACCATTTTCAATATTTAATTAAGTAAAGTAAACAAACGCCGGCGTACCGGCTACTCGATCAAATGCCCTTGTTAGAGCTAGGTTTCGGGCCGTTCACAGCATAAATTACGTGTGCTACACACATTGCTTAATACATGTTCGATTTCAAAGCATGTTACCGTTCAAAAAGGATTATATAATTTATGGGCGTAAGCGATATTTGGTAGCAGCAGTTGCTAACCTAATTTAGTATTTAATGGTAATAACAATAACGTAGTTTATCTAATATTATTTGAACACTTAAACTTCATATCTCTGCCTGACTATAATTTTGGGGACAGATTCATTGCCGAGGTTATTACCGCAGAATTTGTATTACTCAGAATGCAGGATATGCTTTTGAGAACATATAATTAAAAAGTGTCTAATACAAATTCTTACTTAAATGTGTTCAAAATAATGGAGAGATGTGTGCGCTATGCGCGCCCTAATGAAAAAAAAAATCCTAGAATCCTAGATTGTGTCCCAGATGATTAGTGCGGCTGTCCCAGTCTCCTATCAATTCATCTGATTTTCAAAATGCCCAGGGGTACAACTCATGGACCGTCATTCCGAGTGAGTCAACTTTAATACAGGCCACATTATGATTGCTTAAAACTATGGCATGAGTAGTAGTAGTAGTAGTAGTAGTAGTAGTAGTAGTAGTAGTAGTAGTAGTAGTAGTAGTAGTAGTAGTAGTAGTAGTAGTAGTAGTAGTAGTAGTAGTAGTAGTAGTAGTAGCAGCAGCATGAGTAGTAGTAGTAGTAGTAGTAGTAGTAGTAGTAGTAGTAGTAGTAGTAGTAGTAGTAGTAGTAATTATGTTAACCCGTCTACTACGTCCCAGATACTATGTTAGCATGAATACAAATAGTTCATTACTAATTATATTTATGTTGATATTACACATAATAATAACACAGCCATATTTATGACTCGGAATAATATTAGAAAACTGCATACTCTTGGACAAAACGGTCAATCAAGCTCAATTAGTTATTAAATATCCCTCTGATCATTAGCCATAGTTTTAAGCAATCATAATGTGGCCTGTATTAATGTGGTCATTTGTCCAGTAACAACATATTCAGGAAGTGGCAGATTTACATCCACAAATACAGGATATACCACATGACAGTTGTAAGAAGATCTAGACACCTCCTGTAGAAACCACTCTCAGTTTAATCTTGTTCTGGTGCCTGGGAGACCGATACCCATAAGACGACTAGGTGACTCACTCGGAATGACGGTCCATGAGTTGTACCACTGGGCATTTTGAAAATCAGATGAATTGATAGGAGACTGGGACAGCCGCACTAATCATCTGGGACACAATCTAGGATTCTAGGATTTTTTTTTTCATTAGGGCGCGCATGTACATATATATATATATATATATATATATATATATATATATATATATATATATATATATATATATATATATATATATATATATTACAACCAGCCTTATATTACTGAGATAGATGTTTCTGTATCACACAGTGCATACTAGGGTGTCCTAAGTAAGTGTTAACCCTTTAATGGCTAAATTTGGAAAATCAAAACATTTGCTTATTACATATCCATTTGCAACCAAAAAGAATGCCATTTTTGAAGACGTGGCAC
Source organism: Chaetoderma sp. LZ-2023a (assembly GCA_034401795.1). Taxonomy (NCBI): domain Eukaryota; kingdom Metazoa; phylum Mollusca; class Caudofoveata; order Chaetodermatida; family Chaetodermatidae; genus Chaetoderma; species Chaetoderma sp. LZ-2023a. The sequence continues at coordinate 11,510,844 of CM067361.1, read as the reverse complement.
CGGAATGACTGACCCGTATATGGAGCCAGACATTTCAGTGGAATATTTTCAAATATAGTCTTCTCTTGGCCTGCAAATGGACATTGCTCTAGACCAGTGTAGAAATCAGTTTTGGCCGGCTTCGCCGTGAAAGGGTTAACACATTTGAACTTGTTTTAGTAACATGCTATCATAGTCTTCTTCGCATGCATTGCTATGTGAGAACGACAGCAATTTAATAATAGAAGGGTTTTTTCCTAATTTTATAATGTTTAAATTTTCTTTATTACAACAGTGGCCGTGCCTGTACTGTTGGGTGAGCCATGTACTAATTCTAATAAGTGTACCATGTCGCGTTCAACATGTAAGCGGATAAATGGAACAAGGAAATGCATCTGTGTCCCGGGATATCATCAAATCCCAGGGCATTATAACTGCACTGAAGGTATTGAAGAACACAGAGTTAGTGCAGTCTGCAATACTATATTATTACTAATACAAATTTGAATCAAGTGATAGAGAGAAATCTATTATTATTATTATTATTATTATTATTATTATTATTATTATTATAATTATTATTATGTAGTGGGACTATTATTATTATTATTAGTAGTAGTAGTAGTAGTAGTAGTAGTAGTAGTAGTAGTAGTAGTAGTAGTAGTGGTAGTAGTAGTAGTAGTAGTAGTAGTAGTAGTAGTAGTAGTAGTAGTAGTAGTAGTAGTAGTTGTAGTTGTAGTAGTAGTAGTAGTAGTAGTAGTAGTAGTAGTAGTAGTATTAGTAGTAGTAGTAGTAGTAGTAGTAGTAGTAGTAGTAGTAGTAGTAGTAGTAGTAGTAGTAGTAGTAGTAGTAGTCGAAGTGAACGCACGCGTTTATTTAGCTCTGCAATTGCTGCCCGAATTTGCTAGTTTCTAGCGCGATTTTGTAGATAAATTTTATACATATATTTCGTATTAGTGTTTCCTTTCAAACTTTATGTTTAATTTGTAAATTCTTGTCTTGGTTGGAGCGCATTTTGTGTCTCCATTTTCTAAAGGCATTCCTCTTAGCTGGGGGTTTCCGCCATTTAGTAGGGCTCCTCTTACTGTGGTCAATGCGATACATTTCTCGCTGCGCCAGTCTGCTATTTCTATAGTTCTTAGGCTAGCGCATTATATTTGGCAAGATCGCTTGAGTGAGTGGATTTAATTCCTTTGTCATTTGTAAGCACAAGCCTAGTTCTTTAACTATATAAATCCTTATAGTCAGTTGGCTGTCCCCGCTCAACTCGAACAGACTAACAAATATATGACTGTAATATGTTAGTATGCATTAGGAAACCACTTTAATCGGTTAGGTGTTGTGAACCACTTAGAAAGTGGTTCAAACTAACACATATACGACTGTACTCTCTATTCGTATATTTGTTGGTAGACGTCAGGGTTTCAAAAGGGGACACTATTTATTTAGTGTTTAGCTCTTTCCCCGACGTCTTGGTGTTATATATTTGTATCATATATTGTAGTAGTATGGGGTTCCTCTTTTTATAAAACACCATGGCAACCTCATATAAGCGTACCCTGAGTCTTAAAATCACGACAAAGGCTTGGGGTGTTTCGGCAATTGAGGTGTATCATGGGTTGAAGTATGTAGTTGGGGCAGGGCCACGGGTCCTTCAAGGTCTCGTTAATGTTTCCAAATCTGTATGGAATGTCACCGTAGTTAATGAAAGTGTGAAGGAAAAGTTGCTCGACGAGGTCCTTGTCGTGAAGGGTGAGGTGTGTAATGTGGAGGAAATAGATTCTGATCGTCTATTAGTCAAGATGAAGGTTCCATTAGAGATCCCAGATGAACGGGTTATCACTGAATTGATCAAGTATGGCAAAGTGGACAAAGTAGAACACGAGACCTATCCATTTGATCGAACCTTAGAAAATGGCATCAGAAGAATTTGGTTTGAAAAGGTAGAACAACCTCTCCCAAGCAAGGTCACCATAGATGGTCGATTTATCTTGCCATTATGGTACAGGGGGCAAATCAAAGAGTGTAGAATCTGCTTAAGCACAGAACATCTTGCAACAGATTGCCCTAACAAAAACAAATGTCTAGTTTGCGGATCATCTGATCATTTTAAGTGGCGATGCCCGCAGAACAAATATGTCAAAAAGGGTGCTGATAAAAGTGCAGAGCAAGTTGTCTCTAAAGAGAATGTCAGAGAACTGGTAGCTGCTGAGATTGTAGCTGAAATCCATGCTAATGGGAAGCACGTTGCTAAGGAAAATGTCATCGAACCAGTAGTTGCTGAGATTGTAGCTGAAGTCCATGTTAATGAGAAGCATGGGGAAAAAACTAAGAATCCAATCGCTGTAGTTGCAGGCGATGAAATAGAGGTTCTAGATGAGGGGCTAAGTCTTACTCCAGTAACAAGTCAATCCAAGTTTGATGACAGAGAGGCTAATTCCACACAAGTTGAAGATGATGATCAATACCCTCTGGAAGAGAGTTTTAATTTAGGACAAGTAAAATTCAGGTCGCAAGATACTGAAACTAACTTTGATTTTCCACTGAGTACACTCAATCTAGACGATTTAAATAATATAGAGAAAGTAATTGGTGTCTCGGATCGATTGAGTGGAACAAAGCGACAGAAAGATGGAGATAGTTCTGAATCAGAAATAGAGGAAAGTGATATAGAAGACGATAATATGTCAGTCGCTGAATCTGATATATCCATTCAAACACAGAGTTCTAAATCACCTGATGAAATGGTCATGTACAGGTCAGAGGCAGGAGAGGTGTTAGTTCCATATGTGACGGCAAATGGTGTTAAATATAGGCATCTGCGTCATGATTCAGATATATTAAAATATAAGCATTTGGAAAAAGTTGAGCTAAGTAATGCAGCGTTTGTGAGTAAAATAGGTAAATGGTCTAAGACAGGGTCGAAAAAAACAAAATCTAGTTAGCTTAATAATGGCGGTTTTACACAGCATTTTATTACCTTTTATGCTAATTTGCAAACTCAATTATAGAGGCTTAAATAGTGACATAAAGCAACGTCACTTACTAGAGACTCTGAAAAATGAGCAGATTGACATTGCTTTGATACAGGAAACAAAAATTCAGAAGTCAGAATCATACGATAATTTAGAAAAGATTTCTGGATCCAGAATATTTTATTCGTTATCTCAAGATAATAGTGCAGGCGTAGCAATTGTTATACTCCCTCGTTGTTCAGCCTATGTAAATATAATCTCTTCAGTATCAGGTGCAAATGGTCGCTGGGTGAGAGTCACTCTAGATATACAACAAACACGTATCACGTTGCTGTGTATATATGCACCTGCATCTCATCAACTACGTCGTAATTTTTTTAAGGAGATGTCTAAAACAGCACTAGATAACATCACTGAAAACTTAGTAATGGGTGGTGACTTTAATTGTGTCATAGACAAAGAAAATGACAGGAATGCAACTTCAACTTATACTGATACATCACATAGACTCTTAAAAGAAATATGTGATAATGAAAATTTAGTTGACACCTATAGAATATCAAAACCTCATGGTAAAGATCTTACATGTTTTTCGGTAGATGGTAAAGTTGGTTCAAGGATCGACAGAATGTATGTGAATAGTTTGTTAACAGGGTACTGGAGAGATGTTAATATTAAGCCAGTTGCATTCTCCGATCATAACATGGTTTGTGTAACCTTTGCCAATGCTGACTGGGTAACAAAAGGGGTCGGGTTTTGGAAATTAAACACAACACTGTTGGGAGAAGAATTTTATAAGAATAATATAGAGAGTTGTTGGCAACATTGGATTAATAGGAAAGCATCATATAAGAGCACATTGCAATGGTGGGAGGATGTAAAACTGGATTTAAAGTATGTTTCCCGAAAGTATGCTATTAGAAAAGCACAGGAAATACGCAAACGCAAGAAAACACTTCATCGATCACTGATGAAAATTAATGCTAAAGTAAATAATGGTGAAGATAATTATTATGAATTACTGGTTAAAATTAAAAGTAAAATAAGAGATATAGAACAATATGAGTTTGAGGGTGCAAAAATTAGAGCAAGAGCCCAGATGCACGCAGACGGGGAAAAGCCAACCCGATATTTTTGCACATTAGAAAAAGCATGGGCAATAGATAAGGTGATGTGCTCATTAAACATGCCGGGTGGTTCAACCGTCTTTACCAACAATGAAATGAGTACTATTGTATGCAATTACTATGAGTCATTGTACAAGTCAGAGGGAATTGAGGAAGATGCAAAATTGGATTTGTTAGCAAATATAGACAAAAATGTGTCAGACACAGGCAGTGAATTTTGTGATCAACCCTTAACACTAGAAGATTTAACTAAATCCCTTAAAGGTATGAAACTAGAAAAATCACCGGGGTGTGATGGCCTTCCAGTTGAATTTTACTAAACGTTTTGGCACCTTGTAGGTCCAATAATGGAAGAATTGGGCACTGAAATTTTTGAGAAAGGCCATTTACCACCAACTATGGCTAGGGCATACGTAAGGCTAATATATAAAGGAAATGACAGACGTCTAATTCAGAACCACAGACCAATTTCTCTATTATGTGTAGACTACAAAATAATATCCAGAGCACTAACATTGAAACTAGGTAGTGTTTTAGGAGAAATCATTGGAACAGAGCAGACATGTGCTGTACCCAGGAGGACAATTCTAACCAATACCGTGGTAATAAGAGACCTTATACAATTGGTTGAGAAGGATAGCATCCCTTCAGCTGTGATTGCCTTGGACAATGAAAAGGCATTTGACCGTGTGGAATGGGATTTTCTTTTTAATTCTTTGCAATCGTTTGGGTTAGGCTCAAACCTTATTAAATGGGTTAAGATTTTATATACGGATATCAAGAGTAGCTATTTAGTGAACAATCAATTATCCAGAGAAATTGTCTTAGAACGTGGGGTTAGACATGGGTGTTCCCTATCGCCATTAGTATTTGTTATTGTGATGGAATCACTTGCCATAGCATTGAGGCAAAATAATAACTTTCAAGGCATATGTATTCGTGGCATAGAAAGACCACTTAAGCTGTCACAATATGCTGATGACACAACTGTGTTTACCAGTTCAAACAATGATTTTGCAATTTTAAACCACGTACTAGAAAAGTTCCAAAATGCATCTGGTTTGAAAATCAATAAAGGAAAATCCAAAGGATTATTTTTGGTGCCATGGAATGAGCAGAATGACCGGCCACTTGAAATCAATTGGTCTAATGATACCATTAAGATTTTAGGCATCTATTTTGGCAGGAAACCGAATACAATACAAAATTGGAATGAACGAGTATCTAAGCTTAAGAGAATATTAGCAAATTGGAAGCGTCGTCGTCTTTCAATCTTTGGTAGAGTGTTTGTTGTCAACAACTTGGCATTATCTGGGCTATGGTATACAGCATCTGTTGTACACATGCCAAAACATGTAGAAAAGGAGGTTAATGAGTTGATATTGTCATTCATATGGGAAGAAAAGAATCATTTAGTTTCCCATCGTGTTCTCAATAATGCTAAGTTAGAAGGAGGACTTGATTTAATTGATATTAAAGTGAAATGTGTTTCTTTAAGGTTAAAATTTTTGGATGATCTTATTACATCAGATGAGACGTGGGCATGTGTTTCACGAGCTCTCATGGAGAGAATTGTAGAACCATTTCCGGCGGAGCATGTTTTTACCTCAAAGAAGCCACATCCGAATAGCCAAATGATACCAGATGTGTTTAAAGATCAAGTTAAGGAGTTAGAAATATTTGACAGATACATGCCTCCACCTACGTGCTGGAAGGAAGTACTAGAACAGCAATTGTGGGGCAATAGTAATAGTTATAACAATGCAGTACTTTATCTACCGTCCTTTGCAAAATATGGCATTCAACATTTATCTGATATGATACACCCTCAAACACGTAGATGGATTTCAATGCAAGAAGTAGCCAGAAAAACACATATGAGGCATATAGATGTCCAGCGGTTGCTAAATAAAATAAAACATGCTGTACCAATTGAATGGTTTCGTCTGCCAAATGTAAATAATAATAGTTTGACTCCACAACCCGCATTAGTTCTTGATGATGAGATGTTAAAATACAAGATGAGATCCAAGGAATGGTACCATATTATGAGACGAAAACAAGTAACACCTCCCATAGCAATTAGGAGATGGGATGACTCAAGCTATAAACCATCCAGTTGGAAAAATGTATGGAAAATCTTACATTCTCCATACATACCAAATATGGCTCGTGATTTATTGTGGCGATTACTACATCGACGGCTATGGGTGGGACACTTGACATACAAGTGCAATATTACGACTTCTGATAGGTGTTTCTTATGTCAAACAGACGAGGAAACAATCGAGCATTTATTTGCGGAATGTCCAATATCGTCACAATTTTGGGACTATATCAGCCCATTGTTCTAGACACGCATGTAGTCTTATTTAGAGAATTTGGTTCAAGCGGTGTAAATATCATAAAGTCTGAAAGGACTATTTTAATAACAATACTAACCATAGGTGTTTGGGCCATTTGGAAACATCGGTGTGCACAGACGAAAAATCCATCTATGGGCAATCATAATAGAGCAATAAAGGCAATACTTCGTTCATTGCTGCTGAATCATATTCCTTGCGAATATTTTAGATTAAAGCAGCATGGTAAGGAAAAAGTATTCGAGGACATATGGTGCAAAACAAACATAGTTTCAATAGAGTTGGGAGCTGTAAAAATAAATGAGCCTGCACTAGCTTAAATCATTTAATTACTACAGCTGATTTATCTGTGTCTTTTAATTAATCTGTGTCATGTAATTCATTTTAGTCTGCACTTTGATATTGTTATGTTTAATAATTCATGTTAACAAATAAACAGACTGGGGTAATTTAATAATCAATCGATAAAGTAAGTTGCCATTGAATTATAAAATTGTCCCAGGTAATTTTAGGAATTTGCACAGAGTTTTATAGGGTTATTTGTTCCCGGGTAATTTACAAAACCTTACAACAAATTAAATCAAAAATGGAAACAAGAGCGCCATCTATTTCCATCTATTTTTCTGTAATTTTCCTGCTGACTATATATGTTATGCTACCCAAATGCTACTACGCCCGCTGATCTTTAAAGACTCAGCCCACTGGCGTCAATGATTGACTTATTTGTCATTGATTGACGAGTCACTTTTCATTTGTTGAATAGTTGCACTCGCCACACGGGCCTACTACCACACATGGATTGAAGGGTAATTTACAAAACCTTACAATAAAGTAAATTGAAAATGTAAACAAGAGCGCCAATAATTTTTCTGAAATTTTTCTGCCGACTATATGTATTATACTACCCAAATGCTACTACGCCCGCTGATCTTTAGAGAATCAGCCCACTGGCGTCAATGATTGACTTATTTGTCATAGATTGACGAGGCACTTCTCATTTGTTGGATAGTTGCACTCGCTACACGGGTCTACTACTACACCTGGGTTGAATAGTAATTCCTTTGTTAAGTTTTGTTTTGCTATCGGAGCTTTATCAGCCTATTGTTTTGTATCTATACTTTTTAAGCCATATGTATTTATAGATTGTAATAAAGCTCATTATTTATCATTGTTTTGGTGTAATAGTAATCAAGATTGCTAGTTCACCAGGTTTTTTTCTGGGGGTTTGCAAGCCTTTTTAAAGGAGTTCATCCGTGAAGTTTGTCCGACTGCGTCAGCGTCGGTTTTAAAAAAAAAAAAAGTAGTAGTAGCATAAGTAGTAGTAGTAGTAGTAGTAGTAGTAGTAGTAGTAGTAGTAGTAGTAGTAGTAGTAGTAGCAGCATGAGTAGTAGTAGTAGTAGGAGCAGGAGTAGCAGTGGTAGTAGTAGTAGTAGTAGTAGTAGTAGTAGTAGTAGTAGTAGTAGTAGTAGTAGTAGTAGTAGTAGTAGTAGTAGCATGAGTAGTAGTAGTAGTAGTAGTAGTAGTAGTAGTAGTAGTAGTAGTAGTAGTAGTAGTAGTAGTAGTAGTAGTAGTAGTAGTAGTAGTAGCAGCAGCATGAGTAGTAGTAGTAGTAGTAGTAGTAGTAGTAGGAGCAGGAGTAGCAGTGGTAGTAGTAGTAGTAGTAGTAGTAGTAGTAGTAGTAGTAGTAGTAGTAGTAGTAGTAGTAGTAGTAGTAGTAGTAGTAGTAGTAGTAGTAGTAGTAGTAGTAGTAGTAGTATCGTCGTCGTCGTCAATCCCTTACACCACGTCGTGCTTACTCTTGCACAACTCGAATAAATTACATGATTCATTTGCTATTATTTATTTGACTGATCTGATATATGACGTCACACCTCAGGTTGTAATGTATGCATGTTCGATTCAGGTCCACTGGAGTGCACCGGTCCTTCAGACTGTTCCGCCCATGAGGAGTGTGTCGCTGGAGTGTGCAGGTGTATACATGATTGGTATCCTATTGGTGATGTGTGCTACAAAGGTAAATTATCCGTCCTATTATCTCGTTAGCCCCTCATGTGTCAACAGCGCATCAACGCGTAAAAACTTCTATCCATATTAATTAACGATTTAATGGTCGAGATCGTATGCAAGAAAATCTTAATTTTCGCATTTAAATTCCCTGCAAACGGACATTCGTCATGCCTCCTACAAGGTAACGTGTTGGCGGGTCAGACGAGTCATGGATTAATAGTCAAGGAAGTCAAAAATTCATCCTAGCCAGTGTCCATATGTAAGCCAAGAATGTCCTATTTTTGAAGAAACAGTCATTTGGTAAATTTCCAAAAAGAGGACACTCTTGGCCTGCAAATGGCCGTTTCTCAACACACATCATATTGTCATACTTTGACAATTAAAACGTGTGTAGCACGGATCGACCCGATGGGTACCAGCCATCCCAGCTAAGCTGGGTACGGAACGGCCGTCTCGCATTCGCTCTAAGTGCACCCCCTGGGTAGGATAGTACGCGTATATAAGCCCTATAGGAAAGGTTTTAAAGTCCGTTAGAACGTGTATTGCGCATGCGCGCGCCAGAGCTTCCCTGACAACACGTGTCGAGATTGGGAGCAAGTAAGTACTTATAGCGTACCGAGACGGTACCCGTAATTTCTTTAAACTTCGTTCCAGGGACCTATCAGGACCGGAATGAGACGCGGATTACAATACTTTTTGCAGTTTTAAAATCGGTCCAGAAATGGTCGAGTTATCATCGAATCTCCCCGCTAATTTATACTTGAAATATTGCCTTGACGTCCTAATCGCGTATATTTATATATATTTAACTAAATAGAGAGTGCTCTGTACACGTTATAACTATGACACCACCTCTGCAGTATGCTGATTGACTAGTGCTCGGCCACTGATTGGCTGATCCACCCAGCGCTGACGTCTCGGAGAGTATAAAATGGGCGTTGCTCGGTGCACCACAAGAGCTATAATGCAGGACGACTGGACCATCGGGATATACGTGTGGAACTGCAAAGCTACGGTGATGCCTCCTTCTTCCGGTGCCTCTCGGATGGCAGCTCATCCACGGTGCTAAGGACTCCTCGGCTTCCACAGATTTTGTACACCCTCGGACGGCCACCCGAGGGTAATAAACTAAATTTAAAGTTATAACTCCCGCATCTGAACCTTCTTAAGTGGGACTTCCTATGGACGGGCCGTGCGGGCCCGGAATGTAATCCTATGGAATGTAGAGCCAATGGTGGTTCTTGGTGGATGACTCACGGGATCTGCCAACCACGCTGAAAAGTGGACTTCAACTTCCACACTGCATGTCGTGTGTGATAATTTAACTTTCGACCAGTCTGGCTGAACTTTGGCCGGTGCACCGCAAGAGCTATGCGATGCACCCCGCATCGTGTGCCAGTGAATGTACATGCATTGGTATTATATAAGTAACCCTCCCTGTTAATGGGTTACTCTTAACTTTCATACCTCGGTCGCCGGGTGGAAAACTGTACAACCCCTTCTGTGATTATGTATCAGCTATAAGATTATCTAGTGGACATTCTTGAACTGTTCCGTTACCTGTCCTGAGAATGTACCATATCCTGCATGTATGGAGAAGTCATCCTGCGGAGACCTGCCTGTGGAGACCTATAGGGCCTCTTATATATATATATAGCAAGTTCTTGTCTCTTTCCACGCATTCACCAGCCTTACGGCTTATTAATTTTTTGGATTCCCAATCGACACGTTGACCAGATCCGACCCTGGGAAACTGTCGGAGGTTTCCAAGCCATGATAGTTAAAGTGCTGATTTACATACACGACCCCTTGGGTCTTCAGATACTTATTAGGTAGATTCCTCCACCAAAGTAGGAAGCACTGCAAAATAATAAACAGGTTAAAATGCTAGCTCCGCAGCACACAGTGACGGACGAGATGAATATCCGTCTCTCCACCCCCACCATAAGGACATGTCAGTATTAAAAATTGCGTAGGTGAACAGTGAAACTCGTCTGGTGATGTTATATGCGGTTGCGGAACCTTGTGACCGGATCGTTATTTGATTGGGGGCTTTGTTCAGTGACATGTACGCATGCTGTCCTTGGATATAGATGCCATGCGGGGAGACCTACGGGAAGCTGAGCATCTGCGCCCAACGGATAACCGTATCTAAAGTTAGGTGGTAATCTCTGCCACTTGCAGCCAAAGCTTGTTTTCATTAGTAACACCTAAATGGTAGGTTAGGGTGTAGCAGAAATATCCGCATATGTAAAGCGGCAACTTCAAATGCATCAACTTTGGAACTACATAAGACGGTGACCTGGGGAATTCTTTGGAAATCATTCGTCAAGTCTTCACGTAAAGCAGCATGCAATACCTTAACCGTAGCTTCACTAGGAGTTTCAGGACTTAACATTTTCTGTTGAACAAAAGAGTGGCCCTCTTTGCCAGGTCTTTTCCTCCGCTTTGGCATTGAAGGCATTTTCCTGTGACGGAGGCCCACGCGAGGCACTTTCCTCTCGCAACAACAATATTTTCTTTGTGTGTGTGTGTGGGGGGGGGGTATACTAGTTCATAGTAAACTACCTAGTGACTTCGTTGTGGAAACTCTCTCATGCAGGAACACCCCTGCGGATTCAAGGACCCATGTGGTACCGCCGGCGAAACCATGTGGAAAGAACACCGGCCCGGCTCCATGTTGTGTATTATGGTGCTCATTCACTGTCAAACATATAGAATTGTTTGTATAGTGGTATAAATTTTGCGACTGTTTAATTATTTTTATCATCTAGTCCATAGGTTTAAATTAAGATGAATCGACACACCGGTGACACCAACAATTGGAATGACATGGTGTGGTTCAATCTCAGCGGCAATGGTTGCTCGGCCCCACCGAATATTTTACGGAAGGACGCAATGCGGGATCCGCAACCCAGAGATCTGCAGCTAACCAGCCCTCCCATCTGTCGTGCACTTGCAGCATGATGGATGGGCACGTCATGGCGGACCAGCGCGTACCCCAGCGAGCTACAGGTTAACTTGACACAAGAGTTGGTTTAATGGATAAATCAGGCTAGGTAAATTTAAATATTTGCTTATTGAATGTACATTTGCAGCCTAAGAGAAGACTATTTCTTAGCGCTTGCCACTTGAATGACTGGCTCGATTTATCGCGAGCCAGATATTCCAGTGGTAAATTTACAGAAATAGTATTCCCTTGGCTTCTGCCATAGCACAATGTCAAATTTGCTTCACGTTATTCAAAAGCGTACTTCTATAGTTACCTTGAAACTGGGATTCTTGGAATTCCGGATTCAAAGTATATAAATGTGTTCTAACATGTGTCAAAATCGGGGAATCTTGGCTCTAAATAGGCGGCTATAACGAGAAATGCGCTGGTATAGCGAGAAATAGGCAGGTATAGCGAGATTTTATTCCAGATGTTTCTAAATACATACCAACAATGTTTTCATTTGAAGACAAGCACATATACCAGAAATATACTTATACTGGGCACTTATGTTTTACTAGTATGTATGTATTATGCTTTGTTATTTCACTCTCTGACTCTCTCTCTCTCACTCTCTCTCGCTCGCTCGCTCTCCCTCCCTCTCTCTCTCTCCATCCCTCCCTCATTCCCTCCCTCCCTCCCTGTGTGCGTGCGTGCGTGCGTGCGTGGGTGTGTGTGTGTTGTATGCATGCGTGCGTGCGTGCGTGCGTGTGTGTGTGTGTGCCCCTGTTAACATAATCTGCGCGGCATACCTGAACTCAACGTATGTTCTGATCATGGACGCATTAATTGGTCTGACCATGTTTTCAATGGCGGATGCCAGGCTGCTGTTAGTTGTGTACTTATTAAAGGTGAACGCTGCTTCCAGCCAGGCTGAGAATTGCATTATCCCCACTCTTAAACCCATACCTATGCTCCCACACAGATGCGCAGCGATCCACGCCAAATCACCCTTTTCATGTGAGGTGACATGTGTATACATTTATGATGACGTTATGGAGAGTGTGGGGAGAGAGGGAGAGGGGGAGAGAGAGTGAGACAGAAAGAGAGAGAGAGTGGGTGAGTGAGTGTGGAGAGAATCATTCTATTGTTCAGTCACGAGCAAGGATGTATTTCCGGTGTGCAATTGTTTGACGAGTGGAATCGTTATTTCGCATAATATTTTAATGTAATATAACAGGAAGCTGTTACTGCAAATTGTAGCAATAGCTTCTAATCAAATTATTTCCAAAATATTCAACAGAATTAACACTGTATATATAAATATTTAACGGCTTACTCGCATAGTTATCTTGAAGTTGGGATTCTTGGAATTCAGGGTTCAAAGAGTGTATTATTCTGACGCTCTATGGCGACAGGAAATCTTAATAAGTACAACCTGACTTCCTACCTGAATGTAATCTTGTTCCATGTCACTTCCAGAGGAGGCATCCATTATGATCAGGAAATCTCTGTTAGGATACGACAATGAAGTGGTACATACGGAGTTGATGCATGATCTTCCTTTTCTAGCGTTTGATAGACCCATGACACTCGCGGTAAACCTGATTACAAAGTCACCTGCAAATTATGCATAAGTGTTTGTTAAGTTTGTCCTTTTAGAAACACTTGATTATGTTGAAATCAATTTGCCTAAAATTGCTGCATGACAATTTCACATTTACCTACACATAGATCTAGATTTCACGATGAATGAGCACATTATGTACTTGCATTCCACTCGATTATAACATATTGAACAAAGGAGTTCTGGAATCCAAATTCCAATGGCATTATACAGGTAAATTGCTGACTATCCTGAAACCAAGGGAACGGACGTCTCTTGCAGCCTGTCAGCTCAAGGAGCATTATGCGATTCATGCTGAAATCTAAGCTCTGACAACCAAGATCGAAGTGTCAGCCGTTAGCAGTAGTCAAAAGAAGCAGCAGCTGATCTGTCGGTTCGCATATATCATGTCTCACTCTGATGATGTCAACGAACGAAGAAGGAAATGCCGAGGGGAAGACTGCCTGGCACAGGAAGAAGAGAAGATAAACCAGTCCGCGCCCAACTTACACTGATGGAGATGAACAAAGACGACTGGCGGGACCACACGACTATAACCCTTCATCACATGTGTGACAATCACCTAGAATGAGAGAGTATCCTGGATCACTGTCATATCAGTGACCTCAAAATCGGGGAAGAGCAAACAATGCATGCGATATTAGGCTATGCCCCAGTTTCAAGACGCCCAGCATTCCACTCGTATTCTAAATCAGTTGTTGGCATAACCCCAACATTATCATACAGGACATGCTGCAGATCATTGGTCAGATCAACTGCATTTACATCAATATCGAGAAGTGCATCGCATTCAGCCTCCACAACCTCTGGCCAATTCCTCTCGACAAGCTGTAGGCCAACAGTACAGTCTTCCTACTCACCCTGTACTAAGTGTGTGATCCTAAGCAGAGCTAGCCCCTGCTCTCACGGGTGTGTACCCATATGAGCACATGGACAGTTGGAACAGGTTCAATGAGACATGTCTGCTACAACGAGAGGCTTTATACAGTAAGGTGTCCTACGAGGACATCTCCGTCGATGATACATGTACAAACTCGATGGGAAAACGTGTTCGGCTGTCATAACTGGAGAACGATCAAATCACTATCCGCGGTTTGATATCATTATTCTCAAAGAGCTTTTCTAGTTATTCTGCATGGCATGATACCAAATATACCACTTGGGTCCGGACTATTACCATACACGCCCATGTCTAGCCTGAGATACACTACCCAATAAGACTAGCGTGTCTTTGAAGTTGCATTTCGATTGACATGCATCTTTTCATGGGTGAAAGGGTTCAGAGCTGATGGGTTGATGGTCAGTGAGTGACGTGCTAAGGACAACACACATAAACCTGGCTATTACCTGTAGCAGGCGACTAGCCATATCATGTATTTGTATGCTAATAATCTCTATAACTGGGCAAAGAGTTAGCACCTACAGACTGGTGGATTTGAGTGGATGGCGGATATGCATACAACATAGATTATAAAGTATCAAGATGTAATCAGCAAGGGATACACCCTAGGGTTGGTCATTGAGTAACCCAGAAGAGCTGCATAATACACACAAAGGCTACCCCAGGCGTGCCAATATAATAGACCAGAGGCGGAAAAAAGCGTGTACATAAAATAAAGAACAAACAATGCCATATGCTCCATTAGCATAACCTCGACCTCTATCTTATTCTAGGGATACCGTTTTACAAGATGCACCCTGGGTTCAGCTTTAATCAGTCACCATGCATGGAGCCATACACCAGGCTTAATATTGAACTATGAAAACAGTCCTTCAGCATGGGGCCATATACCAGGTTTAATACTGAAATATGAAAACAGTCCTCAAGCATGGAGCCATACACTACGCTTAAAACTGAACTATGAATAGAGTCCTCCAGCATGGAACCATACATAGACTTAACACTGAACTATGAATACAGTGTTCCAGCAACTTCAAGAAGAAATCTCTCTAAGCTGATAACCCGTACCCTGATAACGCAGCTTACTGGGAGGATGCTGGGCCGATACCGGACTGATAATGAAGGTATCGGCACAGTATGGGTCCGGCATCGGCCCAGTAAACTGTGTTAACTGGGTACCATCTTCAGCAAGACAAGGGAACACAAGGTCCTGTGTAAGCTGTTTGATGATGACATTGTCGCTCCTCGTACGTACATGACCAGTCTGACACTGAATCACCCTCTCCATGTGGACATACCTATACGTGACTTCTCGAAATATTTCATTTATGATGTCTCTTTTCTGCTTACTCTTCCAAGAGGAAGGGGAGTGTAGCAGAGAGCTTTCAGGGACTGGTTTATTCGACCCATTCCGACTGGTGGACACACTGAGGTTGTACGCGCACGCACGTAAATATACGAGACACACCCTTGAGGCTTACGAAATGGGTCCGCTGGGAGTGGAACCAGATCAGTCGATGCATCACCAGTAAAGTTTCAGTAAACAGTGTCGCCAGTACAGCCTCTATATTGAGAAATATTATGAACACCTGGTCGGCATTGCCATCTTATTCAAATGACACACATTTGAGATTATGCTGTCCAGACAGCGATGCTGGCTGATCCTATTAAGTTGCAGACGTGCAAGATGGGGACAACCGCTCTTCATAGAAGCATCAAGATAACCATTTTCCATAGTAGCATAATGCTATAGAAAGTTATTCGTCAGAGAACTATCAAATTCTTTAAGATGTTTATGGACCTTTCCAGTTAGCCCATCTATCATCTGACGTCATATGCGTCATAATATAATCAGCTACACGATGCGTAGGATGACGTCATAATAAATGACATCATGAATCACGTAGATAAGTTCGTCATCAACCCATACTTGGACTAAAGTGTTGTTGTACGAATTGTATGTCTTCACTATTTAATAATTGGCAGCAGTAGCACCCAGTCAAATTAGTTTCAAAGTATTCAACAGCTTACCTGTATAGTTTTCTGGAAATTCATAGTCAAGCAGTTCAGGGATCGATCGATCCCAACACCAGTGAGGTGTGGGTGAAGCATAGCTAGAGATTGGCGGGGCATATCTATACCTCGAGCGGTCCATTCGACCTTCTTTAATTAAAGCCCCTATGTTACTACAATGCCGCAGGTACGCCTTCTATACTGAAAACTTGTAGGAACACCTGGTCGGCTTTGCTATTTTATCCAAAGACCACCCATTTGAGATTATACTGTCCAGACAGCGATACTGGGTGTGGGTATGAAGCTGAAAACGTGTTTGTCACATAGCATCAAGAGATGGACTGGCACTCTTCAAGGAAATATAATGCTTTAGAAAATTACTTCTCAGATAACTATTAAACTCTTTAAGATGTTAATTCTAACTGCTTTTATTAAACCAACTATGTTGCTAAAGTTGCTCTATTATAATTACACTCTCCTAGTGGCATTGCTTACTTGGGCAAGGTCTGCCATTGCACTCCTCATCACCAGTACCATCATCAATAGTCTCCACACAATCTCTCCCTCCAGCAGATGGTGCTTTGTATGTAGTTTCGCTCACGGGTTCTTCTTCCCACCCCACATGTAACAGAACAAGGAGACCATGGATTCCAGGGTGACCACACACCGTCCTCTGAAATCAAACATTTATTGTTGGTATAAAAATGTTAGCATGCAGGTTATCAACGTTGCTAATTAAAATAGATAAAATTAGAAATCATTATGAGATTCATTCAAACAAGTTTTCTTTAAATATAGATCTAGTATGATTACACACGTTTCTAGTCACATTGCTTACCTCGACAAGGTCCGCTGATGCAGACAGCATCGTCAATACCGTCATTAATATTCTCTACACAATCTCTCCCTCGAGCAGATGGTGCTGGGTTTGTAGAGGTTCGCTCACGATGTTTTATTCCCATCCCACAAGTAACAGAACAAGGAGGCCATGGAATCCATGGTGACCACTCACCAGCAACTGAAATTAAATGTATATCTCTGTGATACGTTATTAAGCATTCCTTGATGAATCTGGCCAAAAACCGGCATATGCGGTGCACCTCAAAGCGCTTAAGATACTACTTGATGTATCAATTAAACATTGTGATGGTCAATATTTTTCAAGATATTTTAATTTTGGAAGAATATTTTTGTAAATTTACCACTGAATTTTTCGCCAGTTTGATGATTAAAGGGGCAATGGTAAAGACAAGTAAAGGTTTTACTTAGCCAGTGTCTATGTGCAGGCCGAGAGAAGATAATGTTTGAAATTTTACCATTAGAATGACTGGCTCGATTACCGAGCCAGTCATACTAGTGGTAAATATTAAAATATAGTCTTCTCTAGGCCTTTCAAATAACCATGTCTGAAGACGACCCTAAAGTTATTTTCGTAAGTTTGACCATTAAAGGGTGAAGTTGACACAAGAGGGCTTAAGGAGTGTCCATCTGCAGGACAAGTGCAGACTATTTTTAGTAAATTTCTGGTAAATTTTGCAAAATAGTCTCTTGGTCTGCAGATGGACATCCAATAAGCAAATATTTTGATTTTTTTTATCAAATTTAGTCTTTAAAGTTTTAATCTTAAACTCCACAATTTGCCTAGACATCTGGTGTTTTATATGGAATATATTTCCACGCACCGTTTTAACAAATGGGCCCGTGGGGAGCGGAACCGAATCCGCTGATGCATAGCGACTAATGATTCAGTGAACAGTGTCGCGAGGTACGGCTTGTATACTGGGAAATCCTAGGAACACCTGGTAGGCTTTGCTATTTTATTCAAAGACCGCCCATTTGAGATTATGCTGTACAGACAGCGATGCCTGGTGATGGTATGAAGCTGCAAACGTGTTTGTCAGATGGCATCAAGATATGGACAGGCACTCTTCATAGAACCATCAAGATAATGGCAGAAACTCTTCATAGAAGCAGCACGATATGGACGGAAACTCTTCACAGAAGCTTAATGCTTTAGAAAGTTACTCATCAGAGAACTATTAAAATCTTTAACATGTTAATTCTAACAACTTTTTTAAAGCAACTATGTTGCTAAAATTGATCTCTTAAAATTGCCCAGGTTTCTAGTCACATTTCTTACTTAAGCAAGGACCGCCATTGCACTGTTCATCACCAGTGCCATCATCAATAGCCTCTACACAATCCCTCCCTCTATCATACGGTGCAGGGTGTGTGCATGTTCGTTCACGAACTCTTCTTCCCATCCCACATGTAACAGAACAAGGAGACCATGGATTCCAGGGAGACCACTCACCAGCAACTGAAATTAAATAACCGAGCCAGTCATACCCGTGGTAAAATTTCAAAAATAATCTTCTCCTGCCCTGCAGATGGACATTCAATACACAGATATGGATGCATCATAGCTTAAATATGTGTCATATACTGATAATGGGTAACGATTTAGGCAGTTACCACGCCGCAAAAGGGCTTTACGAGTGTTACTCATCTAAATATGATTCGTGGAAACTCACCCTCGAAATTTAATTGCAGCATTTACGAAGCTTGCAAGAGGCTATTGTTGTCTTTTTTCATCTGTTATCAGAACCAGTAAACAGGTTGGATATTAATTGACCTCCTCCTTTATCTGGCTGCTGATGTTGAGATAAATCCGGGCCCACAGCCGGTAGTGATATTTCCATTGTACATATAAATGTCTGCGGCCTCAAAGACAAAATCCACCTAGTTGAGGCTAATCTGTCCACATTTAACATTGTAGCTGTAACTGAAAGTCATGTAACTCCAACTATTAATAACGATTTAATCCAACTGCAAGGATTTCAAGAGCCGTATCGTAGAGATCTCCTACAGGCGTGGGGAGGAGTTTGTATTCATGTATCAGACAAACTCGCTGCTATTCGTCGAACTGAGTACGGAAGCTTAGCTATTGAAATGATCTGGATAGAGATCCACGACCGCCCAGAGCTTCTATTATGAGTTATCTATCGCCCGCCCAATACAGCCATTGACAAATTACAGACTATATTAGATAATATCGATAATATGCAACATGTGAACCCAAATAAAACTATTATGATACTTGGCGAGCTCAATGATGATCTACTCGATATAGCCAAGCATAATTTACGTGACATTATCAATACACTTGGGTTCCACCAGCTAATCCAAGAGCCGACGCGACCAATCTCTAATACATTACTTGATCCAAGTAGCATTAATAACATTAGAATAGTCCAAGATAGTGGTATCTTTGCGCCATTTTGCTGCGACCACACTCCCACCTACGTGGTCCTACCCTCCAAATTACAAAAGCGGACATCTTACCATAGACGTATATGGGACTATACTAAGGCTGACTGGGGCAAACTTCACAACCAACTCGCTGATTCACCGCGGGATAATCTTTCCCATGACGATGATGTTGATACACGGTGCCAAACTATTACTGCGAATATTGTAAGCCACCATTAGTATACCAAATAAAACAGTTACCATAAATCCTGATGACAAACCCTGGATGACCAGTAAGATAAAACATGATGACAAACCCTGAATGACTAGTAAGATAAAACATGAGATGAGAGTTACGCAAAAGTCATTCAGAAAATCCAGCAAACTAAATTAGACCAAAATGTGGCAATTTTAAAGAAGCAGGGAAACTATGTTAACACATTAGTTCGAGCAGCTAAAGAAGACCATAAAACAACTTAGCCGAAAAGAAGCCACCATATAGGTTCTAAGCAATGGTGGAGGATAAACAAATCGTTCCTACACGGCAACAATTCTAACTTTAACGAAATTCTCCTTTTAAAACGTGCCGATTCTTCATTTGCTTAAGCTTATGATGAAAAGGCAGATCTTATTAATGAATATTTTACTA
Source organism: Chaetoderma sp. LZ-2023a (assembly GCA_034401795.1). NCBI lineage: Eukaryota > Metazoa > Mollusca > Caudofoveata > Chaetodermatida > Chaetodermatidae > Chaetoderma > Chaetoderma sp. LZ-2023a. The sequence continues at coordinate 11,491,019 of CM067361.1, read as the reverse complement.
GCACTGCTAGGCTGGATGATTCTGAAATGCATCTACCTCCCCTATCACCATATATTCAAGACACGAAAGACACTATAAGGATAACAACTACTGACGTGCTGGATATACTTACTAACTTGGATACATCCAAAGCAGTCGGTCCTGATAAATGAATCCCAAAGATATTGAAAGAGAGCAATGATATACTAGCCCCAAACGTAGCCAAATCATTTAATCATTCAATTACCAGCTCTCGATTTCCCACACCTTGGAAAACAGCTAATGTAACCCCAATATTAAAAAAAATGTTGAGCGAAACATATGTTCTAATTACCGTCCAATCTCACTGTTGAGTTGCTTAAGTAAAGTAATGGAGAGAGTAGTATTTAAGTATATATATACAACCACATTAAACACGCTATTAATCCATATCAGTCGGGGGTTCTCCCATCACACTCCACAGTAAATTAATTTTTAGCACTCTACACTGTAATTACACATGCCCTTGATGACCACAAAGAAGTTTTGTTTTAATTTTTTCACATCTCAAAAGCCTTTGATCGTGTATGGCATCGTGGCCTTCTCCGGAAATTAAAGCAATTTGGCATTACTGGAAGTCTTCTTTCTTGGGTCAAAGATTATCTTTATCGTCGTCAACAGCGAGTTGTCTTGAATGGTACAGAATCCTCACTGATGAATCTACAAGCGGGAGTGTCCTTGGACCGCTTCTATTTCTTATTTTTATTAACGACATGTCGAGTAATATATTAAATAGCATTAGATTATTTGCCGATGACGCATGATATATAATATCTGACAATTTAGAAGCACAGTCTCCAACAATTAGCCATGCCCTTCAGGCGATAACTTAATGGGCAACTAGATGGCTTGAAGAATGTAACACTCTAAAAACCACTTCCTTGTTTATCTCACTTCGAAATAATCCTACTGATTTTCTAATAACTTTCAAAGATTCTGAAATCCACTCTTCACTTTGAAATAAACATCTCGGAATTACTTTCGATAAAAAAGGTCAATGGAAAGATCATGTCGAACCTCTATTAACAAACGCTTAATGCAAGCTCTCGCTACTTAAGGACCTTAAGTATATACTAGACAGACAATGTTTTGAAATCATGCATCCACGTTTAATTAGACCGTCCCTAGAATATGCAGACGTTGTCAGGGATAATATACCCGAGTATCTTGTCACCAGATTGGAAAACGCCCAGAAGGACGCTCTTAGAACTATAAAGGGTCTTGCCCGCAGTGTTCATACTGCTAACCTGTATACAGAAACGGGCATGGAAGCACTGTCCCATAGGCGAAATATACATAAACTAGTGATCTTCAACAAAATTATTAACGGCATGACTGGTGAGGTCTTGTCCGATTATCTACCTCCTTTATCACAAACACGAAATCCTTACAATATCCGCCACCACCAAAATTACACCCCATTTAGATGTCGTACAGAGCTTCACCGTGGTTCCTTTTTTCAGGCTACTGTATGAGAGTGGAATATCCTTCGTGCTCCTGTCAAGATGTCCACCACACTTCCAGAAGTTAAAAACAAATTGAAAGCTATGTCCCCTACTCGAGTGCCTCCCCCCCCCCATGGTACTATGTAGGTACCAGACCGAGCAGCATAGCTCTATGCAGGCTTCGAAATGGTTGCAGTAATCTGAATAGACACCCCTATGATAATTTTCTGATAGACTCTCCTGGCTGCCTATGTGGTCATAATGATGAAAACAGTGGCCACTACCTCTTCCGCTGTCCACTCTATAACAACCAAAGAGCCTCTTTTTACAATGAACTTGCTTCCAACAATGTTCCTCTTACACCGTTAACAGCTACACAACTCATCTACGGCAATGACGATAATACTCCTGAGAGTAATCCCCAAGTAACTACCATGCTTTGTAAATATATTGCTGAAACTAATCGGTTTAAATAGCATCTGTTCTGCTCTGAACCAGCGATCTGCCCAATGCAAGCCAAGACGGCGCTGGCAGGCAGTGGAGAAGTTGCATCCTAAGCCCAGCTTTCGTATTCTATTCTATTCTATTCTATTCTATTATAATCTAGTCTAATCTAATCTAATCTAATCCATTCCATTCCATTCCATTCCATTATTATTATTATTATTATTATTATTAGTAGTAGTAGTAGTAGTATTATTATTATTATTATTAGTTTATCTTAGTTTCATTTGATTTATATTCTTGTTATGCTATTATAATCGTATATATTATGTAATATTATTATATTATATTATATTATATGCCGTCATTTGACGTATTGCAACTGTATGTGAGTGGGAGACACGGTAATAAGATAAGTCCTAGCGTGATCCCACTGAAACAAAAAAGAAATACTGTTTAAACCAAAAGTAGGTCAGCGTGATCTACATTTCCTGGTTCACTGAACATCAGAGTTTACGTTTTACTGCAGACAGTAACCACACTTGGTATATGAATTCGATACCATTTTTAGCACGGCCTACAGGTATGTCCTGTATTAAAAGTAGGTCAGTATGACCTACTTTCAACGATGCACTCAACATCAGAGATTATTCTTCCGGGATGTAGCTTAACGTGTTTTATACAGTAACCAAGCTTGATATATTTGAATTCTCGATTATTGTTGTATCGCATATCAAAAGTTGGTCAACCAGACCTACTTTTCACGGTTCACTGAGCATGATAGACATGTATTACTTTAAGATGCACTGCATCACTAACACTCTAGTTTTATTTTGATTGACCAACTAAAAATTCCCAAAGCTTTCTATTAAAATTAATCAAACTGTTTCATTCCATGTGTAAGAATAAATAAACCCAGGAACACAGCTAGTCGGGGCAACGAGTCTTAAAACATATGATGAATTAAACACATGTCTGAGTTCGGCAAGTGATGACGAGGCAAACACTTTAGGGGAAATTATTGACTGGTGGCGTCAATCGTGGCCAAATGAGATATTAGGGTAAGTAACTGAAGGCACCATCAATAGCGAAAATCAGAAGTTTTCCGTCCGCCCTAATAGGTTCAATCAGAGTAGCGGTTATCGCCTGGTCGACCAAATCAGGTGGGTCGCTCTGGGAACCAAAGTGTATTAAGACATACACAGCCAGAGTCACGGGGCGCAGGCTGGTTGCTCTCTGGTCTAGGCAGTATCTTTTCTTCGCTGAAGATCCATGCCAACCATACAAGAAGTATGCAAGGTGTATTTTTCAAAACCTAATTTGTATAGAAGCTGCCATTACGCCAATGACACTAACTAAAAAAGTCATAGATGCAAAGGTTGCAACATAAAATGGTAATCACTGGCTGGTTTCTATCATCCTGCTCAGGCCAAACTCTCGAAACTACGAGATGTTCGCATCTCATGTCTCGATTAAATTCAATATAAAATAACATAAAGCCATTGTATTATATCTGTTTCAGAAGTAGTTGAATTGGCAAGCCATAGCTAGGAGTTTTATTCATCTGAGGGCATCGTTTGATATTAAGATGTAGGAAAGATTGTGAATGGTTTGAATGACACAACAGGAACTTTCCACTCCTATCAGAGCTATTCTGAATGTCAAGAAGCCCTCACACCGCCAGGGCCACACCCCCAGGGTTATATTGCATAGTCCGACCTTGTATGTCCGATAGAGATAAACCTCCTCAGTGGATATAAGCCTTGCAACAATGATTACTGTAATATAACTTCGAGTGATGGCAAAGCAGACCTGCCTTAGAAGCTTCTCTAAAACGAAACAGCCGATCTGCACCAGATAAATATTCCACGCTGAAGAGGTTCAGAAGAGCCTCATCAAAGCACAAAATTGAGCGACGTTTCCAAACATCCCTAACGATGATACTAAGAACTCCCACAAGAAATGAGCTAACAAGGTCCATAGCACTGCTACTTCCCTCCCTCCCTGCTCCCACCACTCTCTACCTCACCCTCCTTTCTTCCGTCCATACTCTCTCCGTCTCGCCCATCCCCCCCCCCACTCTCTCTCTCTCTCTCTCTCTCTCGCTCTCTCACTTTCTCTCTCTCTCTCTCTCACTCCTCTCTCTCCCCCACTCTCTCCCTCTTTCCTTCGCTCCCTTCCCCCCTCTTTCTCCTCCCTCCCCCTCCCGCCTCCCGTCCTTCCCTACCACGCCCTCCTCCCTTCCCGCCCTACTCCCTCACTCTCTCGCTCTCTCTTCGCTCTCTCTTAGCCACTCTCTCTCTCTCTCTCTCCCTCCCTCCCGCCCTCCCTCTCTCGCTCGCTCGCTCGCTCACTCTCTCTCTCTCTCTCTCTCTCTCTCTCTCTATCTCTCTCTCTCTCTCTCTCTCTCCCTCTCTCTCTCTCTCTCTCTCTCTCTCTCTCTCTCTCTCTCTCCATCCAGCTCTTTATCCATCCCTCGCCCTCTCTTCCCCCCTCCCTCGCACACCCTCCATCCCTCCCCTCTCTCTCTCTCTTTCCCCCTTCCACTCTATCTCCATCCCTCCTCCCTCCATCCCTCTCTCTCTGCTCCCTCCATCCCCCCCACCGCCTCCCCTCCTTCCCTAACACGCCCTCCTTCCTTACCACCCTACTCCTTCCCTCTCTCCCACTCTCTTCGCCCATCTCTCTCCCTCCCTCTATCGCTCTCTCTCTCTCCGCTCTCTCCCTCTCCCTCCTTTCTTCCTTCCGCCCCTCCATCCCTCCGCTCTCTCTTCCCTACATCCACCTCCCTCCTCCCCTCCTTCCCTACCTCCCCTCCTTCCTTCCTGCCCTATTCACTCCCTCTTTCCATCTTTCTTCCTCTCTCTCTCTCTCTCTCTCTCTATCTCTCTCTCTCCCTTCTTCCTACCCTCCATCCCTCCGCTCTCTCCTCCCTACCTCGACCTCCCTCCTCCTTTTCTTCCCTACCTCCCCTCCTTCCTTCCCGCCCTACTCCCCCATCTCTCCATCTCTCTTCCCCCCTCTCTCTCTCTCGCTCTCTCTATCTCTCTCTCTCTCTCTCTCTCTCTCTCTCTCTCTCTCTCTCTCTCTCTCTCTCTCTCTCTCTCTCTCTGCCCCTCCTCTCTCTATCCACCTCTATATCCATCTCTCGCTCTCTCTTCCTCAATCCCACCCACAATCTCCCTCCCACCCCTCTCTCTCCCCCTCTCTCTCCCTCCTTCCTTCGCTCCCTTCCTCTCCCCCCCCCTCCCGTCTCGCCTCCTTCCCTACCATGCCCTCCTTCCTGACCACACTACTCTCTCCCTCCCTCCCTCTCTCTCTCCTCCCTCCCTTCCCCCTCCCGCCTCCCCTCCTTCCCTACCACGTCATCCTTCCTTCCCGCCCTACTCTCCCTCTCTCTCTCTCTCTCTCTCTCTCTCTCTCTCGCTATCTCTCTCTTTCTTTCTCTCTCTATCTCTCTCTATCTCTCTCTCTCTCTCTCTCTCTCTCTCTCTCTCTCTTTCGCTATCTCTCTCTTTCTTTCTCTCTCTCTCACTCTCTCTCCGCTCTCTATCTATCTCCCTCCTTCCTTCCTTCCCTCCCTCCCTCTCTCTCTCTTCCATCTCTTCTCCCTCCCGCCTCTCCTCCTTCCCCATTAGGCCCCCCCTTCCTTCCCGCCCTACTCTCTCACTCTCTCACTCTCTCTTCACCCCTCTCTTCCCCACCCCCTCTCTATCTCTCTATCTCTCTCTCTCTCTCTCTCTCTCTCGTGCGCTCTACCTCTCTCTCTCTCTCTCTCTCCCTCTCTCTCTCTCTCTCTCTCTGTCTCTCTGTCTCCCCTCTCTCTCTCTCCCCCCCCCCGTCCTTCGCTCCATCCCTCCCCTCTCTCCTCCCTACCTCCACCTCCCTCCTCCCCTCCTTCCCTACCTCCCCTCCTTCCTTCCCGCCTTCTCCCTCCCTCTCTCCCTCTCTCTTCCCTCCCTCTCTCCCGCTCTCCTCCCTCCATCTCTCTCTCTCTCTCTCTCGCTCTCTCTTTCTCTCTATATCTCTTTCTCTCTCTGTCTCTCTCTCTCTCTCTCTCTCTCTCTCTCTCTCTCTCTCTCTCTCTCTCTCTCTCTGCCCCTCCTCTGTCCATCAACCCCTATATCCATCCCTCGCTCTCTCTTCCTCTCTGCCACCCGCACCCTCCCTCCCACCCCTATGTCTATGCTGGCCCACATTATTTTGACGTGTTTTGGAATCGGCTTGAGAGTTTGACACCTGAATTACCAGAATCTCAATTTCAAGTTAACTGTACAATTGAGTTCTTGCATATTTTGAAACTAATTTGACTGGAAGCTATTACTGTCTAAGGAAATAACAGCTCCCGATCAAATTAGCTTTAAAATAGTCAACAAAATGTGGATTCAATTGTAAAATAACCAAAGATATACAATTCATACACATTCGTGATTGTCTATTTCCATCGTTTTTCCAAGTTTTCTGGCAATAAAATCACGACTTCCTTCCCAGCACACTTTGACTCCGCGGCCGATTGTTTGCGGATAGCATGAAGAGACACTAGCGTAGATACCGTGTCGATGCCGATCATATGTGCACCTCACTCATCCCAACCCAACACCAGCAACGCCCACCCCAGACACACACGCCACCCCCTTCCCATAATAACCCAATTTTACTAACCGAACTACCATCTAATCTGTTCTATTCTTCTCAGAAGTTCTATCTCCTAATAAGCAATACCAGCTGATAAATTTACAAGGTCAAAATTCAAATAAGTATATGTATGATTACTGTATTCGGCGGCTGTGGTAGTAGAACCATCATACAGCTGCAAGCAACCCTTCTTCACTTTTGCCCACTGTGTCTTTCCTCAGCCGAAATCCTTAGCTTCTTCAGGTCCATTCTTGACTTGCGTGTACCGAGTCCTGCTTTCTTGAGGTCACCTCGTAGCATGCTTAGCAGATTTATGCAATGACGTCCTCGCCTGGCTTGGTATTTGCTGGCTCCGAGTAGGGAGAATTCCAAGGCTTTCTGTGCTGGTGTCTCTTCTGGCATCCTTAGAACAAAGCCAAACATGGACCATCTTTGCTGGGCGACTTTTACAGACAACGGCGACGTATTACACATCTTGTATAGTGCATCGTTTGAAATTATGCTGTCTGGCCATCGGTGTCCAGTGATGGTGCGTAGGTGTTTGCGGTGGCAGGCATCGAGTTTGTCTAGAGCTGCCTTTGGAGCTACCCAGCTGTTACAGTTATACAGCATCAAGGATACACAGACTGCATTGTATAAACGAAGCCTCTTTATCAAGGGCATCTTTGATCTACGAATGCATAGCTTCCAGAAGAACTGGAAAGCTATGTTCCCCATGACGCAGCGTGCAGAAATGTCAGCAGTACTGCAAAGCAGTGAGTCCAGGATTTTACTTTTCCTCCATGGTTCGCCGCCACGAAGTGGATCGTCATTTTCTATAGTTTCATGCTTTGTCGATAGGTATATGTGGGTGAACTCTGTTTTTGATTCATTCATAAAGAGATTCTCAATTTTTAGTTTACTTGTAGCTATTGGGAGAAGTTCATCAAGGGGTTTCTTTTCTGCGTCTATGAAGTCCACATCGTCGGCATATGTCATCTCTAGTGACATGCCCAGTATTGACACTAGGGGGTTTGGTCCTGTGGAACTTTCCCGCACAGATTTCAATGCAGCAGCAAGGTAGCAGGTGAAAAGCACCGGAGATAGACCATCTCCCTGTGGGGAGCCGATTGATGCCTCAAACTCTACAGACTTCACTGACTTGACTCGTACTCTCAGCTTGGTGTCTACAAGCAGTAGTCTCACTAGTCGTAGCTCATTTTCATTGCAACTGGCCTGGCGTGGTACATCTAGGATCTTTGGGTGTTTAATTGTGTCGAAGGCTCGTGGCATGATCCAGTGAAATGATCGATCTTGTCTCGGATGCGGCATAGAGTAACATAGAATTTTCCGTATGCTGTTAAGGAGCACACTGGGCCACATATTGGCTGGGGGGAGGGGGCAGGTGGCTTCTTGGGCTTTGGTAGCGCGATAAGGGTGCATTGGCATACAGCGTCGATGGGAAGGTGGAGCATAAAAGCTGACTTGTTTTGCCCAACAAATAAAAATTCCTTCTTGAACCTGGGGTGAATGGAACCTGTTTAAAAGGGAGACGCCAACCAAACCAATCACCCAACAGCACACGTTATTTCGTTGACGCTTCGTATGTTTTATTCGTTGATCCAGTGTAGCCTTGCTCGTTATTAGCCTTACCTTTGCCCAACGTGTAGTTTCGTTTATAGTAAAGTAGTTAAGCTGGGCCAACATGGTTGTCTGATAGTACGTTAGTTCTAGTGGGTCAACCGTGTATTTACGTAGATAAGGCAACGTGATATGCTGGGCCAACGTAAACGAATTGTGCAAATATGTGTTAGGTCAGCGATTAAACACCCATTGGTCCAACGTAGGCCTAATGTAGCAGAGTTTGCTGGGTTATAAACATGTTTATCCCTTCAGTCTTCAAATTTGTTCAAGAAAACTTAAATTTTGACATAGAAAATGTCTATTCGCATAACAAAATAAGACATTTTTTGAAATTGTACAAGTGAAATGACTGGCTCTGTTACTGAGCCAGTAATTCCAATGGTAAAATTAAAATATATATTCTTCTTTGCGGCTTCAAATGGTCATTTCTCACGACCTCTGCAGACTCCGCTGTTCGGCTAGCTTGAGCGGTAATGGGTTCCCTTCACGAATCGAACACCTTCAATGTGGTAATCTGGATATAGGTGATGGCAAATATCATATCAAGATAGCGTATCTATATGCCATTTCCTCTAACCGACATTTAAACTTACATGGCCTAGCTTTTGACGCCACGTGATGTCAGTTCTTCCAGAAATGCGGTCATAAGGTAACATGTTTGACAGAACCAACATGATTTTTTTACCACAATGGACCTTTCCGGTTTCAGCTATGCCCCGCCCATCTCTAGCTAAGCTCCACTCACACCTCGCTGAACACCTGACTATCAATTTCCAAAAAACTACACATTTAAGCTGATGAATATTTTGAAACCAATTTGACTGGGCGCCTAAGGCAGCAACAGCGCCCAGTCAAATTAGTTTCAAAATATTCATCAGCTTAAATGTGTAGTTTTTTGGAAATATTCAACAGCATGTTTATTAAATAGCAAAGAATTATAAAGACATACAATTCATACAACATGTCAGAGTATTTGAGATTTGGTGATGGAACCCTTTGTGACGTAATGATCGTGACGTCACCATACACGCGCTGAGCTGATTGTGACGTCATACGAGGTCAGATGATAGATGGATACTCTGGAAAGGTGAATTGCCGTTAATTATTACACAAATTATGACATGCATCTATTTTAACCATTTCACCAATGAATTTCCCAAATCTCATTTTAAAGGCAACCGTACAGGAAAACTATTGAATATTTTGAAATTAATTTGACTGGACGCAGTTGGTGCCTTAGGCAGCAATGGCTTTCGGATAAATTGATTTCAAAATATTCACCAGAACAAGATTTATCTCGTAAAGAATTTGTCCATGGATGTGTCTATGAAAGGGTTAAGAGACCATCTGCTTTTCTGACCATCATGCGTGTACAATATAAGGCCCACATTCACACTAGAATCAAAGAGAAAGATATAACTCGTGATTTTGCACCACATAAAATTCTGCCTGCTTTATTTAAATTATCCGTGTATATTTCCCTTTTACTTAATTTTAAGCAATGCTAATGTGATAACTAACTGTGCATAGAAGTATTAACATATGCTTGAAAATAGGCGTTCGACTTGTATACGTTAGAGGCTTAAACTACGTACAACAGTGCAAGGAAATGAAATAAATCTTAACATACATATATGCTGATTTCATTCTATATAAATTAATGTAATTTTATACATATCCACAATTCAAATTCACAACTCCTTATATTAAATGTGCACTGCACATTCACATCGAAATGCTCGAAAATTAAATATTTTTAATTGTATACTTTTAAATTCTTAAATTGTGTACATCAATGTAATGAAACGAAATATATCTTAACATATGATGATTACATTGCGTATAAATTAATATAATCTTTTTTTGTTGTGAATTTGAAATAGGGTCTCGTGCCTCCAATTCAAATTCACAACTTATAGAATTATATTAATTTCTACGTAATGAACTTCCCATATGCTAAGACTTATTTCGTATCGAGATACACAAATTAAGCATCTAAAGTATACAATTTTAACAATTTTATTTTCAAGCATATTGGAATGAATATGCACCTTTAATATATGCCGGATGAAATCATAATATGAAACTATTTATTTTGTTTTATTTTCAAGCGCTCTGGTGTCAACGGGCTGTGAATATGAACATCAAAATGGATATAGCCAGTGATACATGGTACAGTTCTGACTTTGTGAAAAGTGGAGTATAATAAGTGGATACATAGACATACAAACATGCAGACAGACATATATATACATCCACGTGTCCATCCGTCGATGACACCATCTATCGGTTCATTCATTTACGCATGATCCCACACACATGACTTCCGGTTCATACAGTCATTAGAGGGATCCCGTTCTAGCTATTCTTCACCCATTTCTAACTATGTTCTGCACATTTCTCGCTAAGCTCCGCCCACGTTTTGCACGCGTTGTGTAGTGTGGATCGACGGGACGCATACTGGCCGTCCCAGCTAAGCTGGGTACGGAACGGCCATTCCATATTCGCTCTGAGCACAATCTCCTGGGTAAGACAGTACGCGTATGTAAGCCCTATAAGTGAGGTTTTCGTTAGAACGCGTAGTGGGCAGGCGCGCGCGTCAGAGCTTCCCTGACACCATGTGTCGAGATTGGAAGCAAGTGCATACTAATAGTGCACTGAGTCGGTACTTGTAATTTATTTAAACTATACCGTTCTCGTCGTCCCAGGTATCTATTAGGACCGAAATGAGACGAGGATTACAGTACATTTTACCATTTTAAAATCGGTCCAGATGGCCGAGTTTTCCTCAAAGCTCCCCGCTAAATTATACTAAAAATATTGCTTTGACGTCGTAATCGCGTGTATGTATTAAATGAATAGACAATGCACTGTGCACGTGATAGTCACGTCACCGAATCAGGTGCATCACCGGCGTGGAAACCGGCCCATGCAGGACGACTCGACCATCGGGATCAACGTGTGCAACTGCTAACGTACAGTGATTCCTACATCATCCGGTACCATTTGGATATCAGTGTATCCGCGGTGGAAAAGGAGTCCTCGGCTTCCACAATTTTTGTATACCCTCGGACGGCCATCCGAGGGTAATAAACTAATTTAGATGTATAACTCCCGCATCCAGACCTTTCTAGGGAAGTCTTCCTATGGACGGGTCGTGCGGGCCCACATGTAATCCTACGGAAGGTAGAGCCGATGGAGATTCTTGGTGGATGATTCGTAGGATCTGCCAACCACGCTGAAAAGCGGACTTCAACTTCCGCACTGCATGTCGTGTGTGATATGATTAACTTTTCGACCAGTCTGGGTAAACTTTGCCCGGTGTGCCGCAAGAGCTATGCGATGCACCCCGCACTGTGTGCCAGTTATTGTACATGCATTATCATTATATAAGTAGCCCTCTCTGTTAATGGGTTACCTTTAACTTTCATATCTCCATCGCTGGACGGAAAACTTTACAACTCCTGCTGAGATTATGTATCAGCTAGGAGACTATCTAGTGGACATTCTTGAACTGTTCCGTTACCTGTCCTGAGAGTGTACCGTATCCGACCTGCCTTGAGAAGTCAGGCTGTGGAGACCATCCTGAGGAGACCTGCCTGCAGAAACCTGCTAGCGGAGACCTGACTGCAGACGTTTTCCTTCAGAAATCTTTCCAGCATTGAGAACGTGTCACATCGCACTATGTGTATAATCGTGCCTCAATTTAAGTAACTTGTGAACTTGTTCCGTACCGATGACCAATAGGTACTCAAGTAGCTATACTATGGAACATTTAGTTATAAAACATTTAATTATTAATCATTTAATTATTTCCAATACATAGGTACTGATGACTAATAGGTGCCATACCAGTCCTAAGATCGTTTTTATAATTCTTAAGACATTCCTATAATTTCTGTTTCATACTGTGGATATTTTCCTTATTTACTGTGGGTGCTTTCAACTATCCGCACCGTAAGGTCCTGTGACCTGTGAAACTTTATCAATATCGTATTCATAATCATCGTTTCGGTTTAAACTGTGTATTGGTTAGTTGTGTATATGTAGCCATCTAGTTCATATGTTTTGTTTATTTATAAAAACTCTAGACTGCAGTACGCTAGGAAATACTATACAGCAACATATATATCCGCATCACGATTCCCGCCAGCATCAATTTTACACAGGTCGTTGATCAAGCTCAAATTGTTTGAGCCTGACACGTTACCGACTAAACCTGGCTCGATAGGATAGGTTTAAAGTGGTTAAGGACAATTTCTCCATTATAGACGCATAGTGTACGCCTCTTTTCCAGCTGTTGTGGTAATGTAGCCCCACGCACCAGCAAGGTTGTGTAAAATTGGCCAGTTACATATAGGGCCTCATATATATATTGAGTTATTGCCTCTTTCCGTGATCCACCAGCCGCAAGGCTTATTAATTGTTTGGATTTCCAATCGACACGTTGACAGGATCCTACCCTGGGAAACCATTGGAGGTTTCGGAGCAGTGATAGTTAAAATGCCGATTTTCATATTCGCTCCACCTCCCCCCCCCTCCCCCTATCTTTGGATACTTAATAGATCGACCCCAACCCCCACCCCCAAAGTAAGAAGCGCTGTGAAATAATAAATATTAATTAAAATGTGTAAAACTAGCCTGCAGTGCATCTCTGGACATCATGTAAAATAACCTTGACGGATGAGGTGCGGATCTCCATCCAACTCATTGTAGTGTCTGGGTGGAGCCTTAGAGCCCATCATGCACTCACGGGAAGGACGCTAGCGGTGGATACCCGTCTCTCCATCCCCACCATAAATGGCATGGTGCTTTTTAATATTTGCTTATGTGAACCGTAAAATTCGTCTTGTGATGTTATATGTGGTTACGTGGCTGGGTAACCAAATCGTTATTTGATTCGGGAGCCTTGTTCCGTAACATGTACGTACGTTATCCATTGGAGGTAGATCCTATGGGAAGCTGAGCAAATGTGCCAAATGGATAAACATATCTAAAGTTAGGTAGTAATCCCTGCCACTTGCGGCCAAAGCTTGTTTTCGTTACTAACACCTAAATGGTGGGTTCGAATGTAGCAGAAGGTCCGCATAAATAAAGCAGCAACTACCAATAGAGCAACTTTGGAACTACATCAGGCAGTGACCTGGGAATTCTTTGGAAATCGTTCGTCCCATCTTCATGTAAACCAGCATGCAACACCATAACTGTAGCTTCACTAGATTTTCAGCACTTAGCATTTTATGTTGAACAAAGGAGTCTTTTCCTCTGCTTCAGCGTTGAAAGCATTTTCCTGTGATTGAGGGGCGCACGAGGCACTTTCCACTCGCAACAACATTTTCTTTGTACGTGTGTTAGGGGTATACTAGTTTATATTAAACTATCTAGTGATCTCGTTGCCATGCTCTCTTACAAAGATACCTATGCAGATTCAAGGATCTGTGTGGTACCTCCGGCGAAGCCACGTTGAAAGAACACCGGCCCAAGCTCTATGCTGTGAATTATTGTGCACATTCGCTGTCAAACGTTTAGAATTGTTTGTAGAGTGTTAAAAAAATTCTGTGACTGTTTAATTACCATCATCTTGTCCATAGCTCCAAATTAGTATGAACTGACAACCAGTGACACAAACAGTTTGGACGACAGTGTGTGGTTCGACCTCGGCAGTAATGGTCGCATGGCCCCACTGGAACATATTTGTTCCACCAGCCCTAGAGGTCTGTCTTTGTATTTCATGGAGAGACGCAATATGGGAACCGCAACCCCAAGAACTGTAGCTAACCAGCCTTCACGCACATCGTGCACTTGCGGTGCGATGGACGGAATAACACAACGGACCAGTGCGTAACCCCGTGAGCTACAGGTGGCGCCCGATGAGGGGCTCAAACGAGAATTGTACCCACGCCAACCCTCATCGCCCGCGAGTTGCAGTCTCCTTCATCAGACAGTCAGCTCTCCTTAGACATGGATGTAGCATCATATGATGGACGAACTGCTCGCATGCTCACTGACACCCTCTACAATTTCTCCGGTGCAGAACGACCAGCACCGCCTTTACACGAGTTTTCGCCAATAAGCGAGGGGACATTCCGTGATGCCTTGCAGGCGGCGAGCCAATTTATAACCTTATCGGATATCTGCAATAGGCCAACACCACCAGCACTGGGTCGTGGACGATCATGCCAAAGACCACCATGGGGGCAACACTACAATCCTTTACAATCATATTGTTCGCCCGCATCATCAATAGGTGACCAGTGGCCGGACGCTCATGTACCATATCCTGCATCTCCTCCACGTCGTGCATCATCACCGTATTTTCAGTCAGCACCGCATTGTGAACCATAGCATGCCGGGACACCTTTTCAGTAATACATCGGAAGACCAACACACCACATGCATCATCCCCGTCATTCACCTGCACCGCCACCATATGAAGAACATCCGTCACAACTACCCAGGGAACGTCCACGTCGTCTATGGACCCGCATCAGGGCGGTATTTGGCAGAACCTACATATCATGTGCACCATCATCGACGGGAATCGCCTTCACAAACACGGCTTCATCCGCATTGTCAGGTACACCGACGGGAAACACCACCACCACCACCACCACCACCACCACCACCACCACCACCACCACCACCACCACCACCACCACCACCACCACCACCACCACCACCACCACCACCACCACCACCACCAACACGCAGATGAGCATCCGTGTTAAATGAGTCTCTTGAGCACCACCACCTGGATTCACGCCAATCCCTTCACCCTGAGGAGTTGGCTGGGTCATTCTACCCACCCACCCACCCCATTACCCCGCCCACCCGAATTTAGTGGGGAGAATGACTGGACTAATTATAAAGATTAGTTCGGAATCATTAACCGTACTAACTGGTGGACTAACAAACAAATAGCTGGCCGCGAAACTGTCAGGAAAAGTACTGCAAGCCCTGGCAGACCTCGGAACAGACTACACACCAACATACATGGAACTGGATAGCACGTTTTTGGAAAAATTCGGCGACACTGCTCTTGGGGAAACTAGTCGGCTTCAATTGAAAAATTTGCGCCGATGTGCGGAAGAAACATTACCAGAATTAGCTAGTCGTATACGGCGGCTAGTAACCCAAGCGTACCCTAGCACCAATCTCGAGGGCGTCACCCATTTACGTATGGACACGTTCATCGATGCATTGAAGCCTTGAAGGAAAACTTATTTCTCACGGATCACGGCAGTCTTCAACAATTAATGGCCACCATGGTTCAGATTGAAAACTTCTTGGAACGGGAGAAAAATAATCGCCACCAACTTCATCTTATTAATGAAATGAATGACATACATCTCGCCACCGCTACCGACAACAACACCGCAACTACATCAGCATCAGCAACCGACCCACATGCGCAACAGGAACACACTTACAGTCCGAATCACGCGCATAGAGGAAGAGGGCATGGCCAGTCCCATCGGGGAGGCCAAAATAATGCCCCAGGATGCGGGAACCATCACAACAATAACAATCGACAGAATATGCATGATAGGTTAGAAGAGATCACTAAGCAGATCTCCATGCTCACCAACCTTGTCACCACACTCAGCACTACAGTCGCCACATCCACCACAGGACCAGCCACCATCACAGTTTCCGCACCGTCACCAAACACATGTTTTGGATGTGGTCAGCCAGGCCACTTGAGGGAACGATGTTCCAATCACCCACATCAACAACTCCAACCGCTGACCGATGAACCCAACAGCCTGAAACTTTGTTAAACTAGCAATGGCACCGATTAGAGAGTCACTTCGGTGCCCGTCCTCACAACCTGGCTCAACTGCGACCTCCATACAGCAAGGGCAGGTGGTCTACCCAAATACACAGACTCCAGCACTACCGCACACCTATAACCACCCGGCTTCCAATACGCCAGTACCAATGATGCACCCTGAACCTGCAGCACTGACATCTCCCTCTAACATAAATTGTGACCCTGCAATTTCCGCATCTAACAACCCTTCTTTCCTATGTAAATCGACAGTGGTAGGTTGTAGCACCTCCAGTGAAACAACGTTTCTTCAAGGACCATGAATCACCACCAAGGTACTGAATCCTCAGTGTCCCCCGGTGGTCTGCAATACACCGCCCTGTACAGCATCATCCTCCTCATCTGCCAGCAGCAGCAGTGATACGGAGGGAAGTATACACGCCGCATCATAGATCTGAAAAAGGAAGCGCCACCGAAAGAATGAACGAATCCCACGACAGCACTGTTTCTTTTGTGCATCAACTAAACATCCTATGATGCACCGCAAGAAGTGGCTCTCCCAGGTTGCACTAATCAATGATTGTGAACATCCCATCCGCACCGCTGTCTACACCAATTCAGCATACACAGAGACTGCATCACAACCATCACCACTGCTACCCCCAGCTCTGTCTTCACCTAAGCAAGCACAGCAGCAGTGACAACGGGCTGGCCCTTTCCACACTCAGCCATCTACAGCACTCGCAGATGCGATTCAGAAACAAGCCGACTATAGACAGAATGGTACCGCACCCAAACCTCTTTCTCAGATCATCCTCAGACTCTTCCACAGGTACAGCGTAAATTTGTCTATAAGTGTGCCTGTTTGTTTAGCGGTGTTTACACCAGTGCCGTTGTTGACACTGGAGCTTCCATCACCGTCTTTAACAAGCGATTGTATCAGAGCATACCGCCTCATAAAAAGCCCCCACCCCCCTTAAGCCTACAAACATATTTTTTGCAAACAGCTAAGGGAGCCGATGTTCCCATGACTGGTCCAGTAAAGCTTGTCATACAGAGGAGATGCAATTCATTCAGCGAGTTGTCACCACCGCTATCCAAAACGATGCCCTGCTTGCCTCTGATTTCAATCAGTGCCAACAAAGTCGTCATACACTGCCGACAACAGGAATTGGACATACACGGCCGACGGATGCCTCTTGGACCGGAATCATCACTGTATGACACATGTGCGGTGATTTTGGCAACACCTGCCACAGTTGAGCCGAGACAGGATAAAATCCTGTGGGCCACCACACCACAGTTAGGAAACAATACTCACACAGCCATGCTGGAACATGGCCCTTGAATACATGCTCGCCTCACAATGCGCCAGTCCCCGCATGATAGTGGACACCACCAACAAAAACCATATACCCTTCCGGGTATTCAATGGCACAGCGGATCCAATAACTCTTGAACCAGGAGACCGTTGTGGCGATTTGGTGGATGTCATATCACTGGAAACATTCCCCACTGCATCTACACCAGCTACAACTTCCAATGATTTGCTGGAACACTTACATGAACTATATTTGCGTGCCACAGTTGGATTGATGCAACCTCAAGAATTACATATACGGTAATTACGTTACAAATGCTGCAATAGTTTCTCAGCCGGAGACATGGATTTAGGAGAAACTCATCTCGTGCAACACTCCATTACCACTGGAAACAAGTGACCCGTTCGACAACCGGTGCGACGTCTTCCCATCCACAAGGAAGCGGAAGCACACCGGCAAGTGGACGACATGTTGCAGACAGGCATAATAGAGCCATCAGCATCTCCCTGGGCGAGTAACATAGTACTAGCAGGCAAAAAGGACGGATCTTTTCAGTTGTGTATAGACTACAGCCACCTTAATGATCTAAACGTCAAGGACGCGTATCCGTTACTCCGGATAGATCAGGTCTTAGATTCCATGTTCAGATCCAAGTGGTTTTGTACCCTTGATTTAGCTAGTGGATACCTGAAGGTAGCCATGGATGAGGCTGAGATGAAAATGACCGTGTTTGTGTGTAGAGACAGTCCTAGCCGGTTGCGCAAGGTGCACTACGGCTTGTGCAACGCTCCTGGAGCGTTCGCACGTCCCATTGAGCAGGTATTAACTACCCTGCAATGGAAAATGTGTCTGTGTTACATTGGCAATGTAATCATCTTTGCAACTTAAAGCTCAAAGCCAAGAAATGTCATCTCATCAGACAGAACATCGAGTTCCTGGATCACGTCATATCCGGCGATGGAGTGGCTATTCAGGCGTCAAAAACAAAGGCAGTAGCAGAGGGGCAGATAAGTACTCTCCCTGTCCCTCCTCAGAGCGGGTCTACAAGATCTGGGAAGTCGTATCTGAAGACTTTCTCGTTTGCTTTGTAAAAGGGGAAGGACGGAAAAGTTGTTCCGCCAACCCCTTCCCACTCCCACCCACTTCATGCTATTATATTGTAGAGTTACCACAAGTGGAAGCTGAGGCTGCCCTTGGACCATGCTTCTTGTGGAATGGAACACATAATAAATAGCATGGAAGTGAAGAGGCCGGATGAGACTGTGGCTTGTTTTGAAGAACAGCAAAACCACACAACTCGGTGTACCCCTCCAATACTGAAAATCGCCAGATCAATCCCATCCCAAGGTGCATCCCATCCGTGAGCACCAACACTCCCACTCCAACTGGCGTCTCTAGTCTATGCACCAAGTTCGGACATCACCGGTCCTGTCCAGTTCACACTCCACTCGTTGTCTGTTGACTGTCACTCTTCAGATATGAGAGAGTCCACTGTTACAGAGGAGGTGGCATCCTGCACCGCAGCAACCACCACCACCCCCAACCACCCCACCCCCACTCTCCCCACACACACCCCCCCCCCCCACACACCCCCCCCCCCACACACACACACACACACACACACACACACACACACACACACACACACACACACACACACACACACACACACACACACGGGTTGTGTGCATGGAAGCAGCATGTTCAGCAGACGCTTGGCTCGAATTTTCCATTACTTAAAAACTACGACAGAGTACCAACCGTCGTGTAAATGGAGATGACCGCTCTCCATTCCAAAGGCATCCCCAACCACAACCGCCCAACCAAGCCCCACCCTCACCCCCGTGAGCAGTCAGAACATCACACCAGACACAGGAAGCCAGAAGCATACAGAACACACCTGCCAGCAAGGCTGGATACGCCAATTCACCATTTCATGAACATCACACACACACACACTCGGTTATACCAAGGATATAACGAAGACGTTCAACATCGGCAACAACACCATTAGCATCGCCTAGCATTTTTAATTGAAAACGTTAGAGACATCATTTGCTGGGACATTCCCTTCGGCATAGATGCGGAAAGCTCCAAAAACCCAACTTTCCTGCACTCGGCATTCATCAGCTTGGAAACCTGGATATGGCCACTCCGCAATACGACAGCATCACACAGCTGCCCGGACTTCCCTAAAACAGAACACTACCATCATCAACATGAGTCAACATTTTCCGCAAGCACCTTCTTATCTGGTTTACGGAAAACAGATATTATGGAAAGAAGGAGCATCACCGCAGCCATCTACAATACACGCTACAGGAGATCTCCCACGCCCCCCCCCACCCCGGAATCTTTGTATGGAAGCAATTAAAATTTCACACATCATTCACTCGTAATAATTGTCAATATTATTAAGAGAGCAAGACGCCCGCAGTCTGTCTTCCGTCTGAGTAGGCGTTTGCCACCGAAAAGAAGTTCGATAATGGATTGATTCAAGTTATGACAGCACCATTCTTTGATTGATTTTCCGCAAGACATGGAACTGTTTAAAACACACAATAAATAACATACAGTTTTACTGTCCTAATTTTGATTGAGAACACGACTGTTCTACCGCGTATACAAATCATTAGAGCATGGGCTTGTAAAGCAGCATCAACACTTCGACAGTATAATATCAGGGAGAATTTCAAATATTCTCTTACCTTCTTACCTTCATTCGAGCCAGCAGAATCAACACGGGCTTGGAAATACATATTACAGACAACAAGTGACGCATATACAAGATCGTGTGCAATACAGGGACGCTGTTCTGAGGAACAGAATTGAAAACATATATTTCCGTTTTTCACATCAACTTAAAATAACAAGCAGTATCAATACTCCGCCATTACATACAGTTTGCCTACATTTCCGATCAACCACGTGCTTTCAAAACAAGAACCATGTGATTATCACTTATCATTTCCAGTAAATTGGATCCAACAGATTTAAACAAAAGATCCACCCACAACGCTATCTACCACAGCATGATGTACGAGGCGAGAGGTGGTGGGTCGGGGCCAAGGCCGTTGACGTCATCTCGCTCTCCCACACCCCATCTGGCGTTCTAGCCTGAAATCTGAACAGGCGAGTTTATAAGCATCCAATCTGAAAAATCGCTTCACACTAATTAAAAGGTGAGCTTCCATGGATATAAGTAGTTCCAGATTTTCACGTCGATCGGAGACTTGGTTTTCAACCAAGTGGGGACGAAAGCGGCCATCCTTTCTTTTTATATTTATATTTACCTCGTTTCTATGGAGGGAATATTTCAACCGACTCCAGAAACTTTAAAATCAAAACTTTCCATATAGGGCATGACCGGTTCACCCTTCACTTTCGGCTGTGGTCATCCACCCACCAACAAGTACAAAAGGAGGAAAGCGTGCACTGAAACATGCTCTTCCCATCAAAATGCGACACAAGAGAAGATCAAGCATTAGGCTACTTTCGTGTCGCAAACCAAAATCCCGCTGTTTTTTCTTATTGTTATTTCATTTATTGGAGGCCAGGAAAGTTATGAAGAGGTAGGACAATTAGAGTAGGTTAGGCAGTTTCGCACATTCATTATCATGAAGAAATAAGATGTCGCTTGCGGAAGATCTCATCTTGTCCGACAGTTCAGAAGATTCAGCACCAGCCAATCCCGGGAAGAAGTATCCATGTACAGCCTTACAGTAAAACGGACAGCCGTGTAAGCGTGCGTTTTCCCGTAATTCAGTGTTGATGCTTCATGTCAATCGTGATCAACTTTTTCAACGTGCATTCTGTACGGACTGTAAATATCTATATACAGCTACTGGTTACGGAGTGGCACATGCGTTAACGGAAAAGCATCATGTGTCAGTGGCAACATTACCACCTAGCAACAAAGTGAGCACACGGAAGTTCTAGCTAGTCGATTTGAGACTAGACTTCCACTTAATGTGCTTCCTATGGGAAAGATGGCTAAAACTAAGCATACTAAATGGTGACAACATAACTTTGCGCACTTCATACTACCGCCAGCCACAGATTCCGCCACTCAGCCAGCATCCAGTCACCACATCGCAGCAGTCACCATCACAATGGCATCACCAGCACCAACCGCACCGGCAGCACCTGCAGTAATGGTACCAACATCGCCTGCAGCTTCCACTCTGGCAGCACCCACAACCACGCCACTGTGCATATCGTATGTACATCCCTTTATTTACCAGTGGTGCACATGTAATTTACATTGTTTATTTGTGATATTATAGTCACATATAATATATATTATATCTTTTTGTATGAGTAAGTGTGGTACGTTGGAGCTTGGGTGTTCTCTGCGGAAAAATAATTATCCACATCCAAGAGAACGCCCATGCGAGCTATTGATTACGTTAGTCATTGAACTGAATAATAAAAGTAAGCACGCACTGAAATATTAAAACAACAAAAAAAGAAAAGACTTGGAAAAATGACTCCAGGTCACAAATGAAACTAAAAGTATGCCTCCCTCCCCAAACTCTTTAGCACCGCTATGTGCTCTTCTCTGATAACACGCATCTCACGCGTCACTTGTCCTCTCGGCTACGCTCCTACCAGGGAATGTTATAATTCCCACCTAGCATGCTTCCGTGCATTCGAACCGCGATGTGATGTCAAACTAGGAGGGGGTGGTGCAGCACAGATCGACTGGATGGTTACCGGCCATTCTGGCTAAGCTGGGTACGGAACAGCCATTCCAGATTCACTCTAAGTGCAACCTCCTGGGTAGGATAGCACACGTATATAAGCCCTTTAAGAGAGTTTTTTGTTTAAAATGGCTAAATCCATTAGAACGCGTAGTGCGCATACGCGTGCATCAGAGCTTCCCTGACAACATGTGTCGAGATTGGAAGCGAGTGTATAAATATGGTGTACCGAGTCGGGACCCGTAATTTATTTAAACTGCGCCGTTCTCGTCGTTCCTGGTACTTATCAGGGGCGGAATGAGACGAGGCTTACAGAACATTTGACCATTTTAAAATCGGTCCAGAAATGGCCGAGTTATTTTTCAAAGCTCCCCACTAAATTATACTTAAAATATTGCCTTGACGTCGTAATCGCGTGTATGTATTAAATGAATAGAGAATTAATTCGCTGTGCACGTGATAGCCACGTCACCACCTCTAGCTGCACGCCGATTGGCTAGTACTCGGCCTCTGATTGGCTGAGGTGGCTGGCTCTGATATCACGACTAGTACAAAAGAGGTGAAAAATCGAGAATCAGGAGAATCACCGGCGTGAAAGCCGGCCCGCGCGGGACGACTTGACCATCGGGATCGACATGTGCAACTGCTAACCTACAGTGATTCCCAGATCATCCAGTTCCATTCGGAATTCAGTTCATCCGTGGTGGAAAATGAGTCCTCAGCTTCCACAGTTTTTGTATACCATCGGACATTAAACTAATTTAAAAGTATAACTCCCACATCCAGACACTTCTATGGGAGTCTTCCTATGGACGGGTCGTGCAGGCACATATGTAATCCTACGGAATGTAGAACCAATGGTGATTCTTGATGGAGGACTCACCGGATCTGCCAACCATGCTGAAAAGTCGACTTCAACTTCCGCACTGCATGTCATGTGTGATATAATTAACTTTTTGACCAGTCTGCGTGAACATTTCCCGGTGTGTCGTAAGAGCTACGCGATGCACCCCGCACTGTGTGCCAGTATTGTACATGCATTATCATTATATAAGTAGCCCTCTCTGTTAATGGATTAGCTTTAACTTTCATATCTCCGTCGCCGGACGGAAATCTTTACAACTTCCATGATGATTATGTATCAAATTTAAAGCCTATCTAGTGGCCATTCTTGAACTATTCCATGATCTGTCCTAAGAATGAACCGTATCCAACCTGCTTGAGAAGCCAGCCTTCGGAGAACAGCTTGCGGAATCCTGCTTGCGGATGTCTTCCTGCAGAAATCTTCCCTGCATTGAGAACGTGTCATCTCACTCTACACGAATGTGAGCACCTCAATTTCCGTAACTGGTGAACTTGTTCCGTACCGATGACAAATAGGTACTCAAGTAGCCATACTATTGTAAGTGTTAGCTATATAACATGTAATTACTACATATAAAGGTACTGATGACTAATAGGTACCGCACCGGTCCTAAAACTGCATTATTATGATTTCCGTTTCATTACTGTATATATTATCCTTGTTTTATGTGGGTGCTTTCAACTAGCCGCACCGTAAGGTCGAGTGACCTGTGATACTTAGTATTATTCCCATTATCATTATATCCGTTTAGATTGTGTATTGGTTAGTTGTACATATGGCAAGTAGATATCGATTTAATATGTTCTGTTTATTTGTAAAAACTGCATTACGCTAGGAAATACTATACAGTAACACTTATATACGCATCACGAACCCCGTCAGCACCAATTTTACACTGAGGTCGCTGATCATGCTCTAATTGTTTGAGCCTGACATGCTACTGAATAAACCTGGCTATTCAGCTCAATAGGATAGGTGTAAAGTGGTTAGGGACAATTCTCCATGTAGATTCCAGCTGTTATGGTAATGTAGCCCCACGCACCAGCAATGTTGTGCAAAATTTGAAAAGTGACCCATAGGGCATCATCTATGTATATATTGAGTTATTGTCTCTTTCCATGATCCTCCAGCCATATGGCGAATTAATTGTTTGGATTCCCATCGACACATTGACAGGTTCCGACCCTGGGACACTATTGGAGGTTTCCGAGTGGTGATAATTAAAGTGTCGATTCACATACCCGTCCCCCATATCTTCTGATACTGAATAGGTAGATCCCCCGCCAAAGTAGAATGTACTGCGAAATAACAATGATATATTAGTTAGAATGTGTATACCAGCCTGCAGTACATCTCTGGGCAACATGGAAATAGACCTAATATCAGGTCAAAGGTTAGCTCCGTAGCACGCGGTGATGGACAAGATGCGGATCTCCACCCAACTCGTTGCATGGTCTGGATGACACCTTTGAGCCCAGTATGCCCTCACGAGAAAGATACTCGTGGTGGATATTCGTCTCTCCATCCCGACCATAAATGACATGATCCTTTTTAATATTTGCTCATGTGAACCGTGAAACTCATCTAGTGATGTTATATGTGGTTACGGGGGCAGGTGGCCGGATCGTTATTTGGTTCTGAAACCTTGCACCGTGACATGTACGCACGCTATCCCTTGGAGATAGATGCTATGTGGGGCAACCTATGGGAAGCCGTATCTAAAGTTAGGTAGTAATCCCTGCCACTAAATGGTAGGTTAGAATGTAGAATAAAGAAGCTACTACCAATACAGCAACTTTGGAACTACATAAGACGGTTACCTGGGAATTCTTCAGAAATCATTCATCCCGTCTTCACGTAAACCAGCGTGCCTCACCTTAACTGTAGCTTCACTAGGTTTTTCAGCACTTAGCATTTTCTGTTGAACAAAAGAGTGGCCCTTTTTGCCAGTTCTGTTCCTCCACTTTGGCTCTTATAGGGATACCTCTGTGGATGCAAGGATCTGTGTGGTACCTCTGGCGAAGCTACGTAGAAAGAACACGGCCCCGGCTCTATATTGTGTACTATTGTGCTCATTTCACTGTCAAACAAATAGAATTGTTTGTATAGTGTTATATAAGTTTTGTGGCTGTTTAATTACTATCATCTTGTTCATAGCTCCAAATTAGCATAAACTGACACACTGGTGACACAAATAGTTGGGATGACACGGTGTGGTTCGACCTCAGCGGCAATGGTTGCATGACCCCACTGGAACAAATGTGTTCCACTGGCCTTAGGGGTCGGTCTTTTTACTCTGCGGAGAGAAGCCATATGGGAACCGCAACCCCGATCCCTCAAGCCCTCCCACACATCATGCACTTGCAGTGCAATAGAGCAGAATAGTACATTAGCGGACCAGCACATACCACCGCGAACTACAAGTGGTGCCCGATGTGAGGCTCAAACGAGAAGTGAACCCACGCTTTCTCTCACCACCCGCGAGCATCAGTCTCCATCATCAGACAGTCAGCTCACATTAGAAATGGAAGTAGCATCATATGATAGACCAACTGCTCGCGTGCTCACCAATAACGTCTACCAGTTCACCAGTGCAGAACAACCAGCACTGCCTTTACACAAGCTTTCGCCAATAATCGAGGGGACATTCTGCAACGCATCGCAGGCAGGAACTCATTTCTTAACATTATCGGATATCTGCGATAGGCCAACACCACCAGTGGATGATCATGACAAAGACCCCCATGGGGGCAAGCCTATTATCCTTTACAATCATATTGTTCGCGGATACTCATGTGCCTAATCTCGTATCTCCTCCATTTCATGAATCATATTTTCAAACAGCACCATGGCACAAACCGGAGGAAACGGCAACACCTTTTCAGCAATACTTCAGACAACCACCACATCACATGCATCACCCCCGTCAGTGATATGCACCACCAGCAGAACATCCATCACAACAACACATGGAATGACCACGTCGTCTACACAACATGCGACCTCCAGTCTATATACCTATGGCTGTCTATGGACCCGCATCAGGGCAGTATTCGGCGGAACCAACATATCATGTGCAACACCATCGACAGGAGTCACCTTTGCAAACACAGCAACATCAGCCTTGTTGGATACACCGACGGGAAACACCACGAGCACCAACACCGCAACCAAGATGCAGACCAGCATCCGCAGCACCACCATCAGGATTCGTGCCCATTACCTCACCACGAGGACTTGACCGGGTCATTCTCCCTCCTGAATTTAGTGGGGAGAATAACTGGGCCAATGATAAGCTTCAGTACAAACCGGTGGACTAACGGACAGATGGGCAAATTCTCGCAGACCTCGTAACAGACTACACACCGACGTACACGGAAATGGAAAGCGCATTGTTGGAACGATTTGGTGACACAGCTCTTGGTGAAACAAGTCAGCTACATCTCAAAAACTTACATCGACATGCGGGAGAAACATTACTGGAATTAGCTAGTCACATTCTTCGGCTCGTAACTCGTGCATATCCTAGCACAAATCTCGTGGGCGTCACCCATCTACACTTAGACACATTCCTCGACGCTTTAAGTGGGGAACCCGCTTCAAAAGAAAAACTATTTCTCATAGATCACGGTAGCTTACAACAGCTAATGGCAACCACGGTCCAGATTGAAACCTTCTTAGAGCGTCAACTAAATGAAATGAATGACATCAATCTCACCACCACTACCGACAACCCCACCACATCTGAATCAGCATCAACCACGGATCAACACGTGCAGTCAGAATCACTCACCTATAGGAAGAGGGCGTGGCCAGTCCCACCTGGGAGGCCACAGCAATGCCCCAGGACGCGGAAACCAGCAAAATAACAGCAATCACCAAAACATGCATGATAGGATAGGTGAGATCACTAAATAGATCTCCGCACTCACCAATCTCATCACCACGCTTAGTACAACGATCGCAATATCAAACACCAGGACCGCAACCACCACTACAGCTACAGCACCGCCACCTAATACATGTTTCGGATGTGGTCAGCTGAGCCACTGGAGGGAACGGTGTCCTAACCGACCACTGTCAACAACTACAACCGCTGACCGGTGAACCCCGCAGCTGGAAAATCCATTAAACTAGCGAGGGCACCAATCAGAGAGTCACTTCGGTGCCCGTCCTCACAACCCGGCTCAACTCCAGGTGGCCTACAGTAATACTCACACTTCTACACTACCGCACACCTACGAACACCTGGCTTCCAATATGACGGTACCTATTATGCACCCCCGCATCTGCAGCATGGACATTTTCTTCTAGCGGAAATTGTGACCCCACAATTTCCGCACCTAACGAACCTTCTTTCCTATGTAAAACGGCAGTGGTAGGCTGTAGCACCTCCACTGAAACGACGTTTCTTCAACCACCACGACCCACCACCAAAACACTGAATCTGTGGTGTCCCTTGGTGGCATGCAACACACCTCCCCATACAGCATCATCCTCCACATCCACCAGCTGAGGTGATTCAGAGTGAAGCATACATTTCGCTTCATGGATGCGAAAAAGGAAGCGCCACCACAAATATGAACGAATCCCATGACGACACTGCTTCTTCTGTGCACCAACTAAACATCCAATGATGCACTGTAAGACGTGACTAGCCCAGGTTGCATTTATTCATGATCGTGAGACTCCCATCCACACCGCTGTGTACACAAACTCAGCATACACCGAAACAGTACCACAGCCATCACTACTGCTACCCCCAGCTCCGTCTTCACCTAAGCAATCACAGCAGCAGCGACGACGGGCTGGCCCTTTCCACACTCAGCTATCTACAGCACTCACAGAGGCTATCCGGAAACAAGCCGACTACATACAGATTGATACCACACCGAAATCACTCTCTCAGATGGTATCATTGGAAACTCTTCCGCAGGTACACCACAAGGTGATCTATAAATGTGCGTGTCTGTTTAGCGGTATTTCCACCAATGCCACTGTTGACACTGGAGCATCCATCACCGTTTTTACCAATCACTTATCTGAGAGCATCCCACCTCATAAGAAGCTGCCCCTTAAGCCTACTAACATATTCTTGCAAACAGCTATGGGAGCCGATGTTCCCGTGGCTGGTACTGCCAATCAATTCATTCAGCGAGTTGTCATCGCCTCTATCCAAAATGATGTCCTGCTCGACTCTGATTTCCTCAGTGCCAGCGAAGCTGTCATACATTGCAGACAACATGAATTAGACATACACGGCCGACGGATACCTCTTGGACTGGGATCATCATTGTACGACACATGTGCAGTGATTTTGGCAATGACAGCCACAGTTGAGCTGGGACAGGAGAAGATCTTATGGGTCACCACACCACAGTTAGGAAACAACACACACACACACACCGCAATGCTGGAACCTGACCCCGAATACATGCTAGCCTCACAATGCGCCAGTCCCGGCATAATAGTGGACACCACCAACAAGGATTATATACCCTTTCTGGTATTCAATGGGATGACGGACCCAATAACTCTTGAACCGGGAGTCCATTGTGGCCACTTGGTGGATGTGATATCACAGGAAACACCACCTCCCGCAGCTGGAAACATGGATTTAGGAGAAACTCATCTCGTGCGACACTCCATCGATACAGGAAACAACTGCCCCATTCAAAATGTTGTGGACAGGCATAATAGAGCGATCAGCATCCCCCTGGGCCAGTCCCATAGTACTAGCAGGCAAAAAGGATGGATCTTTGCAGTTTTGTATAGACTACCGCGGCCTTAATGATCTCAGCGCTAAAGACGCATTTCCGCTAACCAGGATAGATCAGCCCATAGATCCCGTGTGGGTTTGTACCCTTGATTTAGCTAGTGGATACTGCCAGGTAGTCATGGATAAGGCTGACATGGAGAAGACCGAATTCGTATGCAAGGACGGTCTTTTCCAGTTCCGCAAGATGCCCTATGGCTTGTGCAATGCTCCTGGAACATTCGAACATCCAATTGAGCAGGTATTAACTACCCTGCAATGGGAAATATGTCTGTGTTACATCGACGATGTAATCGTCTTTGGTTCCTCGTTTGAGCAAACATTATCAAACTTGGAGGCCGTGCTTTCGCGTTTCCACACGGCCAACTTAAAGCTTAACCCCAAGAAATGTCATCTCTTCAGACAGAGCATCGACTTCCTGGGACACGTCATATCCGGCGATGGAGTGGCTACTCAGCCATCAAAAACTAAGGCAGTAGCAGAGTGGTAGACGCGCGCTTCGGTCATGGAAACTCGGAGTTTTCTCAGTCTCTGCCAGTACTATTGCAGATACATCCGTCATTTCAGTGAGATTGCATCCCCTCCCTACAAGATTACCGAAAAAGATCAACCATTCGAGTGGATGAGTGAGTGTGAAGGTTCCTTCAGGGTGCTGAAGGAACGCTTGACGACTGCTCCGATTCTTGCTCATCTCAACCCTAACCTCGATTTCATCTTGGACACTGATGCATTGGCTTACACCATCGATTTCATCTTGGACACTGATGCATTGGCTTACACCATCGCTACAGTTCTATCTCAGGTCATGAACGATGGAATGGAGCATGTACTGGGATATGGTTCCCGTACTCTGAACAAAATAGAGAGACATTATGCGACCACAAAGCGAGAACTACTTGCAGCAGTACACTTCGTCAAGCATTACAAACACTTTCTGTACAGGCGCTCATTCACCCTCCATACAGACCATGCCTCAGTACACCGGTTCAGAAATCTTAAAAAAACTGGAAGGCCATGTAGCGAGGTGGCAGAAGTCCCTGCATGCCTTTGACTTCAACGTTGTTCATAGACCCGGCAAACTGCACGGAAATGATGATGCCTTGAGCAGAATCGGGATCGAGGATGAACAAGAAGTGGCCACCACCGTGACACATACAACAAGCCATCCCCGGAGTTCCCCCAATTGTGGTGCACAGAGTGGAACATGGAGAAAGTCGCTCACGGACAAGCAATAGACGTGCAAACACGACACATATACGCGTGGATCCAGGAGGGGGTACATCCTCCCAGGGAAACTGTTACACCTTTATCCGCAATGGCAAAATACTACTACCAGCGATTCGAAGAATGTCACATCCATGATGGCATTCTCTAAATCAATAACTGCATGGTGATCCCTGAACGTTATCATCAAACCATTCTTCAGCAACTACATGATAATGCAGGACATCCGGCCGTTGAACGAATATTAATGCAGATACAAAAAAAAGATTCCACTGGATCGGGATTCGCGATAGTGTCAATGCATGGGTCACCAAATGTGCCCCATGTCAAAGACGCACTGCTGGCCAGCAACATTCCACACCTCTTCAGATTAATATCGTTGGTGAACCATGGGAGCGAGTGGCTATTGATGTGCTCGGACTCTTGAATATGACAGATGAAGGAAACAAATACATTCTTGTATTGCAAGACTATTTTAGTGGGTAGAAACATTTGCTCTGCTGGACCAAGAGGCATCCACAGTAGTGGAGGTCCTGGCAAGCAATGTGTTCTACCGATTCTGAATGCCCTATGAGTTACACTCCGACCAAGGAAGTAATTTTGAGAGCTGATTGATCTCCTAGCTCTGCAAAATGTTTTATATTGTTAAAACAAGAACCACTCTGTATCATCCGTGGAGTGGCGTCATGGTGGAAAGAATTACCCGCACCCTTGCTGACATGTTAACGAAGGAAACATGCGTTGATTTTCGGGACTGGGATCTATGACTCCCGTATGTGCTCATGACTTACCGTACTTCGATACATTCCAGCATGGGTTATACCCCTGCTTGGTTGATGTTAGGCCGTGACTTAGTCTTACCCCTGGATCTGGCCATGCCCAGGATACCAGGAGAGAAAAATTCACCATCCCTCTATGGAGAGCTCATGCAGCAGCGGATAGAACAGACCCATGAGCTAGTGAGAGCAACTTTACCCACTGCATACTGGCGGCAAAAGACGGGGCACTACCGGCCAGTGCATGGAGAATCGTATGAAGCTGGAAAAATGGTTTGGGTACACGATTCGCGACGGTCTGCAAACATGCCAAGTAAGTGGAGTTACCAGTGGAAAGGCCCCCATGTGGTAGGTAGTACGTAAGAAGTCGGACGTGACCTACCACATGCGCACCTCGGATGGCCTGACCTAAGTCATTCACTTCGATTGACTTAAACCTTGTGTCAGTGACGACCCAGTGCCAGAGCGCGGGCTGGGCGTTCCACGTGACACCGGTACCCAGACAGATGTCTCTATGAAACAGGTATTCCCGACGTTAGTCCTGAGTACCGTGGTGCCAGATCGACCCTTCTCCTACCAAGCCAGGAGACCGGTGAACATTTAACTAACGCTGAGGACGATGACGAGATATGTACTCGCCCTCTTCCTCCTTAATGCGAGTCTACAAGATCTGGGAAGTCGTATCTGAAGACTTTCTCGTTTGTTTTGTCCAAGGGTAAAGACGGAAAAGTTGTTTCACCAACGTCTTCCCACTCCCACCCACTTCATGCTATATCCCCCCACCCCCCACCCCACCCACCCCCACCCCCCCCCCCCCACACCCCCCCCCCCCACCACCCTCCACCCCACCCAAATTATAGAGTTACCACAAGCGGAAGCTAAGGCTTCCCTGGGCCATGCTTCCTGTGGAGTGGAACATGTAGTGAATAGCGTGGAAGTGAAGAGGCTCGATGAGGCCTTGGCTTGTGAAGAACAGCAAAACCGCATAACTCGGTGTACCCTTTCACTACCACCCCACCCCCCGAAAGCACCAAACCAATTCCCTTCCAAGTGGCAACCATATCCACAGGCGCACCAGATTCAAGGATCCAACTGGCGTCCCTCGTCTATGCACCAAATTCGGACATCACCGGTCCTGTCCGTTTCACACTCCCTCGTCGTCTGATGACTGTCACTCTTCAGATATGAGAGAGTCCCCTGTTACAGAGGAGGTGGCATCCCACACCACAGCAACCCCCCGCCCTTCACACACACACGCACGCACGCACGCTCACACACACACGCACGCACGCACGCACGCGCACACACACACACCCTCATGGGCGGTGTGCAGGCAAGGTGCCTGTTCAGCAGACTCTCTTCTCGAATGTTACTGGTACTTAAAAACTACGATAAAGTACCAACCATCGTGTAACGGGAGATGCCCACTCTCCCTTCCAAGGGCAAACTTGCCCTCAAAAACGCCCGACCAATCCCACACACCCGCCCCCGTGAGCTGTCAGAACATCACATCGGACACAGAAAGACAGAAGCATACAGAACACACTTGCCTGCAAGCCTGGATGCGTCAATTCACAGTTGCACGAACATCACACACACACACACTCGGTTATACCAAGGATGATGAGATCTTCAACATCGGCAACAACACCATTAGTATCACCTAGCGTTTTTGATCGAAAAAGTTATAGACATCATTTCTGCAACACTCCCTTCCTCATTGATGCGGGAATCTCAGCACTTTCCGCAAACCCAACGTTCTCGCAACTGCAACAGACTCAGCATTCACCGGCTTGGAAATCTGGATATGGCCACTCTGCAATGCGCCAGCATCACACAGCAGCCAGGACTTCCCTACAACAGAACGCTACCATCATCAACACAAGCCAACATTTTCCGCAATCACCTTCTTATCCGATTTACGGAAAACTGATCATATGGAAAGAAGGAACCACACTTCAGCAATCTACAGTACGCACTACGGGGGATCTCCCCCTCCCCGGAATCGTCGTATGGATATAGCTAAAAAAACTACACATCATTCACACGTAATAACATTCAATATTATTATGAGAGCAAGATCCCCGCAGTCTGTCGTCCGTCTGAGTAGGATTTTGCCACCGAAAAGAAGTTCGATAATGGATTGATTCAAGTTGCGACAGCACCCTTCTTGGTCATCCATGCTCTAAAGTAACTATGTCCCACCCACGGGCTCGGCCATTGCAGAGTGAATTACAACACGTCCGATAAAGTTGACACCGCACCGCAGCAACACCCCCACCCCACCCCCTCGCTGTAATAAAAACGTCACACTTCACAACAGCGCACGACTCATCCACAGATAATCAGCCACGCGTATCAATGAAATTCACCAACACGACAGAAACATGGACACTGCTGCATTGTAATATGGTCTAGGTAGGGATGAGGCTAGTCCTACCCACAGAGTAGGATGCGTGGCAGCCCACCCACCAGGGAAAGACAGTCCAGCTCGACGGAATCAGTAGCCTTGATGTTCCGCAAGACATGGAGCTGTTTAAACCACACAATAAATTGCATACAGTTTTGCTGTTTTAATTTTGATTAAGAACAAGACTGTTCTACTGTGTATACAAATCATTAGCGCACGGGCTGGCAAAACAGCATCAAAACTTCGACAGTATAATCTCAAGGAGAATTTCAAATATTCTCTTACCTACATTCCAGCCACAGAATCAACACGGGCTTGGAACTACCTTATACAGACAACCAAGGCGCATGTATAAGAACACGCGCAATACAGGGACGCTGTTTCGAGGAACAGAATTTAAAAACATACATTCCCTTTTGACATCAACAACAATTGATCAGCACCATCAATACTCCGCCATCACATAAATATTGCCCAAGTTTCCTATCAACCACGTGATTTCAGAAACAAGAACCAAGTGATAAACACTTTTCATTTCCAGTAAATTTGATCAACCAGCTTTAAACAAAAGAACCACTCAAAACGCTATCTACCACAGCGTGACGGAGGAGGAGAGAGGGGCGAGTAATTCTACTGGATGTAGAGCCGATGGTGGTTCTTGGTGGATGACTCGCCGGATCTGCCAACCACGCTGAAAAGTGGACTTCAACTTCCGCACTGCATGTTGTGTGTGATATAATTTACCTTTCAACCACTCTGGGTGAACCTTTTCCAGTGCGCCGCAAGAGCTATACGACGCACTCCGCACTGTGTGCTAGTATTGTACATGCATTAATTATACATAAGTAACCCTCTCTGTTAATGGGATACTCTTAACTTTCGTATCTCCATCGCCGGACAGAAAACTGTACAACTTACATTATGATTATGTATCAGCTTTAGAGACTATCTAGTGGACATTCCTGAACTGTTCCGTTATCTCTCCTGAGAATGAACTGTATCCACTTGAGAAGTCAGCCTGCAGAGACCACCTTGCGGAATCCTGCTTGGGGATGCCTTCCTGCGGAAATCTTCCCTGCATTGAGAACGTGTCATCTCACACTACACGAATACGAGCACCACAATTTCAGTAACTGGTGAACTTGTTCCGTACTGATGACCAATAGGTACTCAAGTAGCTGTACTATTCTACGTTTTAGCTTTATAACATTTAATTACTGCATATAACGGTACTGATGACTAATAGGTACCGCACCGGTCCTAAACTGCATTATTTTAATTTCCCTTTCATTTCTGTATATATTATCCTTATTTTCTGTGGCTGCTTTCAACTAGCCACACCATAAGGTCGAGTGACTTGTGATACTTAGTATTATTCTCATTATCATCATACCAGTTTAGATTGTGTATTGGTTAGTTGTTCATACGGCAAGTAGCCATCATGTTAATATGTTTTGCTTATTTGTAAAAACTCTGGCCCGCAGTATGCTAGGAAATACTATACAGAAACACATCACGAACCCCGCCAGCATCAATTTTACACTGAGGTCGCTGATCATGCTCTAATTGTTTGAGCCTGACATGCTACTGAATAAATCTGGCTATTCAGCACAATAGGATAGATGTAAAGTGGTTAGGGACAATTTCTCCATGTAGAGTCGTATAGTGTACGCCTCTTTTCTGGCTGCTGTGGTAATGTAGCCCAGGCACCGGCAAAGTTGTCTAAAATTGGCCAAGTGACCTATAGGGCCTCATATATATATATATATATATATATATATATATATATATATATATATATATATATATATATATATATATATATATATATATATATATATATATATATATATATATATATATATATATATATATATATATATATATATTCATATATATATATATATTCATATATATTGAGTTTTTGTCTCTTTCCGTGATCCTCCAGCCGTTATGGCTTATTAATTGTTTGGATTCCCATTGACACGTTGACAGGATCCGACCCTGGGAAACTATCGACGGTTTCCGAGCTGTGATAGTTACAGAGTCAATTCCGATACACGTCCCCTGTATCTTCTGATACTTAATCGGTAGATTCCCCCGCCAAAGTAGGATGAACTGCGGAATAATATTAATATATTAGTTAAAATGTGTAAACCGGCCTGCAGTGCATCTCTGGGCAACATGGAAATAACCCTGATGGAAATAAACACTCCGTTGAATATTTTTAAACTAATTTGACTGGGCGCTGATGCTGCCTTAGGCAGCAACAGCAGCCAGTCAAATTAGTTTCAAAATATTCAACAGCTTACCTGTGTATTTTTTGGAAATTAATAATCAGGGTGTTCAGAGATCGATCGATTCCAACACGAGCGAGGTGTGGTGGAGCTTAGCTAGAGATGGACGGGGCATAAATAAAACCGGAAAGGTGTTTCTGTTTTTGTTTTGGAAATGTTATTTCTTAGCTGTACTGTAGGCCACACCTAAACTACGCATTGCCTTTTTATCCTGCTGTCAAACAAAGACATTGCGGCTTTACATAGCCAAATGTTGATATGTTTCTCCAGTCTGTGGACAAGTAACTCGAAAACTCGACGCGGAGGTCGTGATTGACGTTGCTTTGCGTTTGATGTAGATGCTGTCGCTCTGCTTTGCTCTCCTTTCGCCCAGCGCTGGATCAACATTTTATCACAAGTATGAAATGATTTTCAGTGATTTGATGACGTGACTATTAGGCCCCTTTCAACTCCCAAATAGCGCCACCTGCATTCACCTTATTATTTTTAATAACAACAGGGTATAATTCTAAGTTAACTTTGGATATTTAGTGTTTACAAACACTAGATTTTAAGTTTAATTTTCACCGTTTCCTGTTTATTTAATCACAGGCCGTTATTTTAATTTGTTTATTCTTAGTTGATAGCATTATCATTCAGTTTCTTCATAATATTTTTATATACAATTTTCCTGATTCCCGTTCTGAGATTTTATTTTACAGCCTGCCCTCCACCCCATCCCACCTCCATGAGAAATAAAGTAATCCCCCCCTCCCACCCCCTTCCGCAACACGGCATACAACATCAACACCTGCCAGCAACAATTCATTAGGCAACCTCAGGCATCACACTCCCAGCAACAACTTAATCTTTTGATTTTTTCAGTTTTGACGCGTGTTTATAGCAACCCTTCGGGGGAGCAACGTAACTCCTCGGGGAAGCACCTCTCAGAGTGAGTCATGGCACAAATACATCTCAGTGTGAGCAGCCAATAAACCAACTAACCGACCAAATAGTATCGTTGGAAACACAGGCAAGCTTCACTCCCGGAAGCTGTGTCATTAGCATAACACGTCGTCTGAGCAACCCTTCGGAGAAGCACGTCTATGGCTCAAATACACCTCTTTGTGAGTGTCCACTAAAACCAACAACACATGCACCCACGCGCTCACTCTGTAGCTCACGGGGCTACGTACTGGTCCGCTATGATGGTTCCGCCAATCGCGCTGCAAGTGCACGACGAACGGTGTGGCTGGCTAGCTGCAGATCTCGGGGTTGCGGATCCCATATGATGTCTCTCTGCAGAGTACAAAGACTGGCCGCTAAGGCCGGTGGAACACATTTGTTCCGGTGAGGCCGTGTGACCATCGCCGCTGGGAGTGAACCACACGGTGTCATCCCAACTGTTTGTGTCATGGGTGTATCTATCCATACTAATTTAGAGAATAGAACAATTTAGAGTGATATTAGAAATATAAATACGTACTATGCAAACAAGACAATCGGTTGAAAGTAAGTGAGCATACAATAATACACAATACAGAGCTAGCTGGTGTTCTTTGCAATTTGTGTCGCCGGAGGTACCACACAGATTCTTAAATCCGCAGAGGTATCTCCGCGAGAGAAGCATCCATAACAGGAGATTACTTAGTAACATAATTTACGTTATTTTACCCCTAACATACATAAAGAGAATCCTGTTGATGGGAGAGGAAAGTGCATCACCAAATGTGTCTATGATGGAGCAAGAGGTAGATGCTTCGCGTGGGCCTCCGTCCAGGAATTCTCGCTATTGCGAGAGGCAAGTACCTCATGTGGGCCTCCATCAGAGGAAAATTCCTTCGACGCCGAAGCGGAGAATAAGAGTTGGCAAAAAGGGCCCCTCTTTTGTTCAACAGAAAATGCTAAGTGCGGTAAAACAATCCTAGTGAAGCCATAATTAAGGTGATGCATACTGGTTTACATGATGGTCGAACGAGCGACTCCTGAAGGATCCACAAGTCACCGTATTTCCCAGATTCTGCATTGGTTGATGCCGCTTTTATTTGTGCGGACCTTCTGCTAGACCTAACCTACCATTTAGGTGTTGGAAACAAAACCTAGTTTTGGCCGCAAGTGGCAGGGATTCCTACCTATCATTAGCCATGTCTGTCCAATGGGCGCAGATGCCCTGCTTGCCGTGGGTGGCCTTGAAACGCATCTACCTCCATGGACAGCATGCATATATGCTACTTCACTCCGCAACCACATAAAACATCACCGGACAATGGCTACATTTCACACAAGCAAGTTTGTTTACTGACATATCGCTAAGGTTGGGGTAGAGAAGCGAATATCCTTCGTGAGCGTCCTTCCCATGAGGGCGCGGCAGATTCCAAGATCCTTCCCAGATACTGCAACATGTTGGATGGAGATGCCCGTCTCGTCTGTCACCGAGTCCTACGGATCTAACTTTTGACCTGTCATTAGGATTAAGTTCCAATGTGCCCAGATATGCACTGTGGGCCGGTAAGTAAACTATCAAATTCATATCCATCACTATATGTTTTCTCAGTGCTTCCCTTCTTTGGCGGAGTTATCTAGCTAACAAGTATCTGAAGATACGAGGGAGATGTATGTAAATCTGCACTTTGGTCATCACCACTCGGAAACCTCCGATAGTTTCAAAGGGTCAGATCCGATAAACTTGTAGATGGGACGTCCAAACAATTGAAAAGCCATCCTGCTTGGTGGATTGTGGAAAGAGACAATAACTTGATATATATTAGGCCCTATAGGTATTTGACCAATTTTACACAACCTTGCTGGAGTGTTGGGCTACATTACCGCAACGACCGGAAAAGAGGCGTGCAGTATATGTCTAATGGAGAAATTGTCCCCACCCACTTTAACCTTACCTATCGAGCTGAATAGTACGGTTTAGTCAGTAACATGCCAGGCTCAAATAATTAGAGTATGGTCAGCATCCTCAGTGCAAAATTGTTGATGGCGGGAATAAGTGATGCGGATGTAAATGTTGCTGTTTAGTATTTCATAGCATACTGTGGTCCTAAGTTTTCTACAGATGAACAAAGCATATCAACAGAAGGGCTACCTGCCATATTCATAACTAACCATTGCAAGGAACATTGACAATTTATATAATAATTAATATGGTACCAAATATCAGGTTGCTAGACCTAAACGGTGTGGTTAGTTAAAGCACCTACAGTAAACAAGGATAATATGAACAGTAATAAAGAAATTATAAATTGCGGTCTTAAGACTGGGATGGTAACTATTAGTCATCAGTACCTTATACGGAAATTAATCATAATTAAATATACAATGTATAGCTACTTGAATACCTAATAATCACTTGTACGAAACAGGTGTTACTGAAATTGAGGGCTAACATATTCGTAGCGCGAGTCGACACGTTCTCTGAGGCTGGACGTGTTTCCGCATGCAGATCTACGCAGGTGATTTCTGCAGGCAGGTCTCCGGAAGCTGACTTCAGGGTAGAAGCGGTACAAACTCAGGACAGTGAAACAGCGCAGTGAAGTAATTCTCTATTAGATAGTCGCCGTAGCTAAATCATAAGCTATACGGAAGTGAGAAAGTTCTCCTTCCGGCGACGGAAGTATTAAAGTTGTAGTTATGCCCGTAAGTAATGAGGGCTTACAAAGTTAAAGCAGTTATATAAACTGGCAACCAGTGCGGGATGCGTCGTATAGCTCTTGCGGAGCACCTAGCAAAAGTTCCACCAGACTGTGGCCAAAAGTTAATTAAACACACACGAGATGCAGTGTGGAAATTAATGTCCACTTTTCAGCATGGTTGGCAGATCCGGCTAGTTATCCACCAAGAATCACCGTAGCTCTACATCGTGTAGGATTTACATCCTGGGCCCGCACGGCCCCCTCTCGGGAAGGTTCCCTAGGAAAGTCAGGATGCGGTAGGCCTAACTTTAAATTTAGTTTATTAGTTCCGGATGGCTGTCCAGGGGTATGCAAAGTTCCGCGAAAGCCGAAGACTTCCTACCACCGCAGATGTGCTGGGATCCGTAAGACACCGGTTGATGTGAAGATCACTGTAGGTCAGCAGTTACATTCGTCATTCAGGTGGCCCAGCTGTCCTGCGCGGGTCGGCTTCCACCAATCTGCGGCCGAGCGCCAGCCAACCAGCGTACTGGTATGCCAGTGACGTATTGACCACGTGTACAAACTACTCTGTACGTTATAGCAATATTACAAGAATAATTTAGCTGGGAGTTTCGACGATAACTCGGCCATTTCTAGTCCGATTTAAAAATGGTTTACAGTTCTAGAAGGCCCGTATAATTCTGGTCCTAATCCAATAACAACGAGGCGGGATAAAGTATAAACATGTACAAGAAACCACTTGGTACAGTATAAGCATGCACTCGCTTCCAATCTCGACACACACGTCTTTAGGGAAGTTTTAACGTACGCGCATGCGCACTACGAGACTTAACGGACTTCGACTTAATACCTTTCATATAGGGCGTACATACGCTTATTGCTCTACCCAGGGCTGTGCGCTTCAGAACGAATTCGGCACGGCGGGTGCGTACCCAGGCGATGCTGAGAAAATAGTGTGTGTGATAATCTGTTGTTTTATATTCTATTTTACAAGTAGATGTTCGAAACAGAGTAAAACGCTGCTAGAGACATGGTGAAATGAAGAACACGATACCCTAGAGTCAAAAAAACATTATCGCATTTTACCAATTTGAACATGAATTCGCAGTATCTCATGATTAGAGTCATGATATACGCAACCTGGTAAATATTTAGAAACCAATTTAATTGGAATCCAGTGCTGCCTTAGGCAGCACCAGCTCTCAGTCAAATTAGTTTCAAAATATTCAATAATTTGTGCACATGTATAACGCATTTATCATCTTTGGTCTGGTTGATTGAAAGCGTTAATGTCATATTAGCAGTAGCAAATGCAGTAGAACTAGTAGTAGTAGTAGTAGTAGTAGTAGTAGTAGTAGTAGTAGTAGTAGTAGTAGTAGTAGTAGTAGTAGTAGTAGTTGTAGTAGCAGCACTACTAGCAGAATAGAAACATCAGCAGCAGCACCATCAACACCACCAGCAACAGCAGCAGCAGCACCACCACCACCACCATCAACATCACCATCATCATCATCATCATCATCATCATCATCATCATTATTATCCGCATCATCATCATCATCATCATCATCAGCAGCAGCAGCAGCAGCAGTAGTAGTAGTAGTAATATTAGTAGAAGTAGTAGTAGTAGTAGTAGTAGTAGTAGTAGTAGTAGTAGTAGTAGTAGTAGTAGTAGTAGTAGTAGTAGTAGTAGTAGTAGTAGCGGCGGCGGCGGCGGCGGCGGCGGCGGCGGCGGCGGCGGCGGCGGCGGCGGCGGCGGCGGCGGCGGTAGTAGTAGTAGTAGTAGTAGTAGTAGTAGTAGCGGCGGCGGCGGCGGCGGCGGCGGCGGCGGCGGCGGCGGCGGTAGTAGTAGTAGTAGTAGTAGTAGTCAATATTGTCAACGCACTGGCTCAGAATCTTCAATAATTGAAAAAATTCAAAAATTTAAGATATTTTGGTTTATCCTACTGCCTGAGATTTGTCATTTTGTTTGAGGAAAGCCATATGGCATTAATGTTAACCCTTTACTGGTTAAATTTGTTCAGTAAAATCCAAATATGCGCTTACTTATTTAATGTACATTTGCAGGCACAGACAAGGTCATTCCCGAGAATACACCACTGGAACGACTGTCTCGGTTCCCGAGCCAGTCATTACAGTGGTAAATTTTCAAAAATACTCCAATCCCCGCCGACAAATGGACATTGCCCAAGATCACTAAATTGACCGTTTTTGGCTGACCATCATGCAAGGGTTAATGTTGAATGATTGAGATGGATATTATGGATAGCTATTTGAGTTTTGCTTTTACCAAGATGTCACGTAGATTCGGATTTTTCTTGAACGCAATTACTGGTCGCTTGTTAAAGGGTTGTTTCAGTTTCTCCTGTAGGTTTTGATACTCATCTTTCAAAATTTTGGAAATTTCAACGTTTTTCCGATTATAGGTCAGAATGAATGGAATTTTGTCACGTTGATCAGATAAGCCTGGGTCCGAGTTTATTCCCCTTGGCCACTGTGTTTCGAGTTCTTTAATCCAAAACGATTCTCGAAGTTTTCTTTGTTTATCAGTTTCTTCTGCCGTATCTGAAAGGGGTGGCTGTTCAATCGGCATAATTTCAAAGTCACGAAGGACTAAATGGTCAGGAAGATTAAAATGTTCGGAAACATGTGTGTCTTCCTCTAGCCTAATATCTGAGAGGTGTCGAGTTGCCCGCCATCTTAATGGACATTTGGTTTCGCCGACATACTGTTTTTGGCACAATTTGCATGAAATTAGATAAATAACATTTTCAGAGTCACAATCTAGATTAGACTGAAGTTGGAACTTGCTTTTGTTCTGAATGCTCGTGAAAGTATTCTGGTTTGGGAGAAATTCATCTAACTTGCACCTTTTCTTTCCGCATTTGCGAGATTCGCCTACACCTATAATAGGACGATTGTGAGAAATTTTGGTAGGCCGACGATTTGAGGCTTTATCTGGAATGGTTTCCAAGCCGTCTAATGTTTCAGATTTGATTTTGCGCAAGAATCGTGAGGAGTAACCTCGTGGTTTGAGGGCTTTGAATAGGGTAGAGCACGCTTCTTCAAAGTTTTTCCTATCACTCGAATTCCTGTGAAAACGGATTATTTGTGATTTAACTATTCCTTTAAAAGTATGTGGTGGATGGAAAGATTTTTTGTGCAATAGCTGATGCGAATCGGTTGGTTTGAAATACACTTTGTAGTCTAAGTAGCCAGTTGTTTCATACTTTAGACCTTTAAATACAGTTACATCCAGGAAATCTACGGACATCTCGTCAATGGTTGCTTTTAATTTGATATTCGGATCGTGATTGTTCAGAATTTCGAAAAATTCATCAAACTCTGCCTTTGTGTGTTGCCAAATCATGAAAATGTCATCAAGGTACCTGCGATAAATGAGGGGATGTTTTGGACACTTTTCTAACGCTTCCTCCTCCCTCTCTGCTACGTAAATATTGCCAAAACATAGGCTACAGCGCTTGCCCATCGCGCAGCCACAAATTTGTTGGTAAATTTCGCCATCGAATTCAAAATCATTGCCTTTCAGACTCAGCTCTAATAGAGCTATTACTTCTCTGTCTGGCCTGTTGGTGTCTGGGTAGTTCACGAATGCTCTACGGATAGAATTTATACCCTTCTCGATGTCAATGTTTGTATACATAGCATCGATGTCAAGCGTGACCAAGAATGAATTTGGAGGTATCCAGGTCTCAGAGACCTGTGATAAGAAGTCTTCTGTGTTTTTCAAGAAGCTTGGGTGTCTATTTGCTATTGGCTGTAGATGGTAATCGATGAATTCACTGATTCTGTAGGATTCTGAGCCACAATCAGAGATTATAGGTCGCCCGGGCGGTGACATTGTGTCCAACCACGAATCTATGGGTTTATGAATTTTTGGCAAAACTAATAGAAACTAATAAACTCTACACCCCAGAGAGACTAATAAATCTTAGACTACAGAGAAACTAATAGCGATTAGACCCTGGAGAGACTAATAAATCATAGAACCCAGAGATAGTCCAGGAGCTAAAGCTAGGTCAGAATCGTGACGTAGCACACCCAGTATTCGGAAGGTCTGACACTTGCTGTGGCTTGGGGGACATGTCCCACACATTTTACGCCCTGTTGTATAAACAAATTGTGGTAGCACTAATTAGTTATCCTGATTTCTTTGCATAGGGGGTCTAGGCTTTGGCTGTATCCACAGTGCACAACGATATAAGCATGATCGTGTCATAACTCAAAGTAATATCGTATTAGATTCACCATATATGATATTTAGACTGCTCTACTTAAAGGGAAGTCATATAATCGAGGAGTGAGGGCTCACAAATTGGTTCTGGAAGCGCTGCTGCGATTAAAATGGCAGTCTTTTTCCAAATGGGTTCAACAAAAAGGACAACATGAAGACCACATTACTCCAACAGATTTTGAGAGTCTGGATGAGAAAATTAAGATGTGCCGAAGCAGCATTGACGACTTAGACGCACTGCAAGAAAATTTCAAACAGGTGTGTATGTACGTCAATAAATTGCAACAGCTGTTCAAATCCTTTAAAGTTGAGTCAAGCTCGAAATCACACCTGTTCGCATTTTGGAACTCATATATTCATATGGTAGAGCTGCTGCTTGGATTCATAAGAGCTGAGAGAACTGGAGATTGGCAGGCACACCTATCTGCTACTGCTGCTATGGCGCCATATTTCTACAGCATGGACAGAACCAATTATGCAAGATGGCTGCCAATATATCTTGCGGACATGACGATGCTTCCAAGTACACATCCCCATGTACATGAACAATTCTTGAATGGAAATCATTCCGTAAGTCGCTCAGACCTTCCATTCAATCAAGTGTGGACAGATATGGCCTTAGAGCAATCGATTTATTTGGATTCCAAAAAGCGAGGTGGTATTATTGGAATAACACAAAAGCCAGGAGCTCTGGAGAGGTGGTTTTTAACTAGCCACGAGAGGGCAGCCATAACACCGGTCACAAAGCAAATGTGTGGGTTACAAGATAGTCACATGTTTGGAGTACATAAGGAAATGGGGACTAATCGAATGAACAGGGATGAAACCGATGTGCAGAAGATACTTTCGATGTTCTCATCAGATATAATGACCAATCCCTTTAATATTGCGGAAAACGACGACAGCGAGTGTCTTCCGCTTGTAAACATTGCAACTGGCGTGGTATTGCCTAGTGAAATCGCCAAGAGACTTGTTTCCGCCTGTGACATTGGTAAGGAGATTATGGACAATTTTGTTCAGGAGCGGCTGGACACTAACACGAGAAGCTTTTGGGACACGTTGCCATACTTAAAACTTAAAACATTTGCCAGCCTAGCACAGAAGAAAAAACTCAAAACAAATGATGAAAAAATTCACAATGTGAGATCTGACCGTGAACTATTTGGTCGATTAATTATTGCCGCAAGGTCCAGAGATGTTGATTTAAAACTAGTGATGACGTATGAACTGTCTGCTGTTCCACTATCATTGTCACATACGGATGGGACTCTAAGAAAGAATGTGAAAAGTGTTTTGTTAACTGAACTAGAAAAGGAAGTAAATGTTGATGGACGGCTTCCACCTGTTGACAAGACAGGCGCAACAGCTTATGTAGTAGATGGCATGGCAATTGTGCAAATGGTTAAAACTGGAGGTACGTCTACATTTGGAGAATTGGCTGATAAATACTGGCACATCTTTACAGTTCCACTGAATCAAGAAGACTGCAACAGAGTAGATATAGTTTTTGACAGATATGATAGACTGGAATCTCTCAAAGCGGAAGAGCGGCTAAAACGTGGGTCATCAACAGCATTGGAAGTAAAGATTGCTGGAGAAAATACTCCCGTTCCAAAGCAATGGGCCAAGTACATCAGCAAT
Source organism: Chaetoderma sp. LZ-2023a (assembly GCA_034401795.1). Lineage (NCBI taxonomy): Eukaryota > Metazoa > Mollusca > Caudofoveata > Chaetodermatida > Chaetodermatidae > Chaetoderma > Chaetoderma sp. LZ-2023a. Next base: position 11,446,191 of record CM067361.1, on the reverse strand, counting down.
CCAAGCAACAAAAGTAACCTGGTTGCATTTCTCAGCAAGCGGTGGCGTGATACTGGTCCAAATATGCTATCTGCCGACAATTGCGTCATTCTTGCTGGTGGCTTTAACGATGGAATGGATGTTGTTGTCATTTCAGCGAACAATTCGTCATATTTGGAAGAACTTCGATCAGATCACGAGGAAGCAGATACGCGTATGATGTTGCACGCGCTACACGCTTCAAAGGACCACATGCGTGTTGTTATACAGTCTCCTGATACAGACGTGGCAGTACTTAGTATATATACGTATCGTTCGCTTCACCGTTCTGAACTATGGTTCCGTACTGGCACAAAGGACAAATTGCGATACATACCAATACATACAGTTGCTCAAGTACTGGGCCCAGCTATCTGTCTGTCTTTGCCTGGGTTTCATTCTCTTACAGGTTGTAATAGCACTAGTGCATTATTTGGAGTCGCTAAGAGAAAAGCATTCAATCTCTTAAAGTCATCTGAATGTCATCAGCTTAGCTTAGCCCAACTCGGCGAACATGTTGACTTATAACCGAATACTGCAATTCTATGTGAGAAATTTGTCTGTGAGTTGTATACCACCAGGGATGTGGGAAAGACAGATGATGAAACACGTTATTGGCTCTTTTGTCAAAAGAGACAAAGAAATGAAAATCTTCCACCTACATCGAATAGTCTAAAGCATCACACCGAAAGGACCAATTTTCAAGCTCTTGTTTGGAGACGTTCATTGCAAGCTGTTCAGAATCTTCCATCTCCAAATGGACATGGCTGGAGTATAGTGGATGGTCTACTCAAGCCTGTTCTAATGTCAAAGGATCCTGCTCCATTTGGATTAATTGAACTCACATCATGTAGATGTCAAAAGTCTGCCTGCAAAAGAACAGATCTCTGTCAATGCAAGGCTAACAATCTACTCTGCACTGAAGCATGCCTTTGTATGGGAGGTGAAATGTGTGACAATGTTCAGCATACAATTGTCGAAGATGACTCTGACACGGATGAGGAACATTCTCTCATTTGCTCACGTGATAAATATGTCCTGCCAGCTTGTGTAGACATGCACTGTATGTCAGTTAAAAGTTTAATTATTAAAAATGTAGAAAACATGGGCATTGTTGTAGCTAAGGTATTGCTAGTCACAAGAAGACCTAAGTGCCCCAATATGTACAAAGCAACATACGGGTGTCTTAAACAAGGTTGATTATGTATAAATCTGCGATATACGATCACTCCTTTCCATTTTGGTTAAGATTGTATTGATAAAACATGCGCTTAAGTTTGTGAAAAATTTACCATTGTGAAAATTGTCTGAAAGCTACATTCAACACCTATTGTAAATGGGCTTCTCACGGGTTAGTGATACCACAATTTTCTTGTACAACACTGCTCAGAATATACCCAAGACATCGGTCTAGCATAATATAGAGACAAACCTTCTGAATACTGGGTGTGCTACGAAACCATTCTTCTAGACCCCTTTTGAAAATTGGCTCCCGGACTAAGAGACTCTATAACATATATGCGCCAAAGAAACATTTTATGGTAAATAAATATCCACTTGCCTCTGGACTCTATGAATTGTTGCGCATTTGCACTTTCATGCTACGTAATTAGTGAAGTATATAGATACAGGATATTTCATTTTACTGCTGCAAGTTTTGAATTCTTGGCATGTAATTTTTATATTAGTGCTATACATAGGCTATTAATGGAAGTAGAAAACTGATGTGAGTTGTAGCTTCCGCAACATTGTGACATTATATTCCAGTTTGAATTGAGGTTAGAAGCTGTGTTGAACAGACGTTGTCAACGAAATAGCATTAACCAATATAAGTCAAGATAGTGCTGTCGGTGACGTCACAGTTCTGGTGTTTAATACTGGCACTAACGGTCTTGAACTGTGGTAAGTAAGATTTGTATCTATAAATTTGATTGTAATTATACAAGAATTGTGCTACTATCTATGTTTTTTATTTATTCATCGCTGCCATGCGCCCCTAGGGATAGTTCTATTCGGAACAAGTAATAACGACATTTGGTCTACAATACTGGCTTCAACCAAAGAGAGAGGTCCATTTCTAGATATTCCCCGTCCATTCCTAGCTAAGCTCCGCCAACGCAATACATGTGCCGTGATCGTTCTGAATTCCAGGAATCTCAATTTGAAATTAACTATACAGACAACCTGTTGGATATTTTGAAAGTAATGCGACTGGTTGCTGTTGCTGCCCTATTGAATTAGTTTCAAGATATTCAACAGACTGTTTATTAAATTATTAAGTAATAAAGACATATAATATGTACACTTGCCGTACGATTCATCAGAGCTAGATAGCTTATTCATTGCGCATTTTGATCGGGACATCAGCCTACACGTGACGTAATTGATTATGCCGGTATATGTTTGAGTGACATGTCGGATCTATTAATTAGAAATATTCAAGAACGATCGGACTAAATGTGTGGTTACATCGATGGTGATTTTCGCTGATTTGTGTATTGGGCGAGAACAGCAATAACACCACTCTAAGGCCGTGTTCTCACCAGAGACTTAATCAGGAATAACACCATGTACTGAAGTATGGCGTTATTCCTAATTAACTCTCTAGTGAAAACTCGGCCTCAGGCACTGTTCTCACTAGAGACTTAACCGTCGCGGCACAATACTGAAATATTGCATTATTCCTGATTAACTCTTTAGTGAGAACACGGCCTAAGATAATGCGAAATCTCTGATTGCTCTTATTTGATTAGGAGCTGTTGCTGCAGCAGCAGTCCCCAGTCAAATTAGTTTCTTAAGAATATTCAACAACTTCCCTGTGTAGCTCGCGGGGTAGTGTCGGGCCATTCCAGTGGCTGGTGTCGACTCACCACGCCGCAAGCGCACGACGAATGATGACGCAGGTTAGCTTCCGGTCTCGGGGTGACGGATCCTGTATGAGACTGCCCTACGGGTAACAAAGAGCGGCTCCTAAGGCCGGTGGAACTCAATCGTTCTGGTGGGGCCGTGCGTCCGTCATCGCGAACATTAAACACAATGGTCTCATCCCAAGAGTTTGTCAACAGTATGCCTGTTCATAGCAATTTCGTGATATATGGACTTCAAGATTTGATTTTGGTGACGTAATTAAAAATATGTTTATGCAATAATTTTAACTAAACAGACTGTCAAGTATGCTAGATAAAAATAATGAGCATACGAAAATGCAAGACATAGAGACAGCCGGATGAACTTTTAAACGTGGGGCTCCCGGAGGTACCACACAGACTCGTAGGTCCGCAGAGGTATCCCCGCAAGGGAGGCTCCCGTACACAAGACTTAACTATTTAACTTAGTATAAGTTATTATACCTCTAAGCTGAAAGGAAAGAAAATTGTCTTTGTAGTGACGGAAAATGATGTGCCTCACGCGGTTACTACTCCTAGTGCTAGTTTGGGCGAGGAGTATTATCCTCACGTGGACCGTCGTCACTGAATCCTTGTGATCGGCAAGTGCTCACGCGGATCTCCGTCATGGGAAAATGTCACCACTGCTTAGAGCGGGAGAAGTGCAGTAAGCAAAAAGGGGCCCACTCCAATATTTAGCCAAAAAAGCTGTAAAGAAAAGACTTTTATTTATGCGGGCCTTCCTCTATGCTTATCCTAACATTTTAGTTTTTAGTGACAAGAATTATTTTAGGCCGCAAATGGCGGGTGTCTACCGAGCTGTTAGATATGGCCATCATTGAGAACGGATGCCCTAAGACATCAATACTGAAGACAACGCTCATACATGTTACTTAGTAAGATCTCCGAACTGGATAAGCATCGGACATCTCGCTCCGTAACCACATAAAACGTCACAAGACACTGGTTACTTTTCACAAAAGCATCTTTAGGCAGTTGATCTATCATTACGGTGGGGGTAAGAGAGACGAATACCCACCGTAAATGTCATTCCCGTGAGGGCGTGGCAGATCTAAATATCATGCCCAGACATTCTTATGGAATTCGGTGGGGATGCGCATTTCGCCCGTCACCAGGTCCTATGGAACTAACCGGTTAACCTGTCATTAGGTTTAAATACAAGTTGCCCAGTTTTGCACTGCGGTGCGGGAGGATTGTTCAGCAATTAAAGAAATTAATAATTAAGATATGTTTGCGCAGTGCGTTCCTACTTTGGCAAAGATGCTAACTACTAAGTATCCGAGGACATAATGGAATGTGTGTAAAACCACACCGTGGCCATCACCGCTCGGAAATCCCAATAGTTTCCCAGGGTCGGATCAGTCCATTGTGCGGATAAGGACATCCAAACAATTAAGAAGCCACAAGGCTTAGTGGAACATGAAGCGAGACAATAACTTAGAAATATGAGGCCTTTTAGGTATTTTTGGCCAATCTTACACAACCTTGCCGGAGTGCGGGGCTAAATTATCTCAACTACCAGGAAAGAAGTGTACACTATAGGTTTCCTAACGAAGAAATTGTCTCTAATCATATTAAACCTATCCTATTGAGGTGAATAGAAAAGGTTTTAGTCAGTAGCATGCCGGGCTAAACAGAGTTATAGCCCAGACAGCGACCTCAGTGAAAATGTGTTGGTGGCGGGAGAAGGTGCTGCATATATAAATATTGCTGTATAGTGTTTCCTACGTACACTGCAGTCCTATATTTTCTACAAATAAACAAAACATAGGAACTGATGGCCACTGGCCATATACATAAACTAACCAGAAAAATTGATACAGTGTGAAATGATCAGAATAATATCTCTATAGTACAGGTTAAGAAACCTACTACGGTGCGGTTAGCGAAAACTCCCTTACAGAAAACAAGAATAACTATAAACAAATACAGAAATTATAACTAGCGCTCCTAAGACCGTTACGGTGTTCCTTTTAGTCATCGGGACCGTTTATACAGATATGATATAATTAACAAAAATAGATTTAACGGAATAATTAAATTGTTAAGTATAGTTACTTGACTAATCGGTAGCCATTCTTAAGTCTGGGCTATCGTGTTACTGAAATTGATTCGTCACTCTTAAGTTGACATGAGTTGATGCATTCTCAGGAAGCTGGAAACTTCCCACAGGCTGGTTCCCGCAAACAGGATTCCCGCAAGCAGCTTATGACGGGAGCGGATCGAACTCAGGACAGTAATCACAATATAGAATGTCTAACGAGTAGTCAGCAAGAGATACAATAACATTACTGATGTGATGAAAGTTCCCGTACACCGATGGTATGGATGGAAGTTGACAACAACCCGATCACAAGCAGGGGTTGTTAGATACAGATGACGATACGAAGCTAAGCTTAACGATGCGGGGTACGTCAGCCAGCTCTGAAGACGTACCGGGCAAAGTTTACTTCAGTGCGGGGACGGTTAAATAATCACTTTTTGGCGAGTCATCCACCAAAGAACATCGCTGCCTCTACATCTGTAGAATCACATTTTCAGGCCGGAAGGCCTCACCACAAGTTCGTGTTCGAATTAGCTCTTGATATATTCTTGAACAATATCTAAAAAGTTCCAAAATGCTCCCGCAAGACGGGAGTTACAAAATTGCTTTAGTGCAGTGGGTTGGGTTACTGCTAGCTACGGGAGAAAAACCGACAGAAAGCGAAGTGATATGCATAATGCCTGTCGTGCTGATAGTAGCTGGTACAGGTACAACCTATTCGGCCCCTGGCCGAGGATGCTCCCGATCTCTGGATCGCGTCTCCTTTTATACTACTCATGACGTCACAGGCGCAGACTCTAATCAATCATCGGTCGAGCAACAGCCACTCAGCGTGTAGCTGATAATAATGCAGTCGAATGTTCTAGAACATTCTAGAAGTTCTGCGTCCACGTGGTTATGACGTCACGCCAATATTTTGAAGATAATCAAAAGGGGTTTTCCGTGGTTAACTCAGCCATTTCTTAAACGATTTTGAAATGGTTTACAGATTTGGAAAGCCCGTCGAATTCTGGTCTTGAATAATGCCAGATTCTGCGGGAACAGGTAATTAAAAAGGATTACATGGTACCATCTCGGTACACTAAAAGCGTCATCCCATCTTGGTCGTAAACTACGCGCCCTAGCCAAAAATAGCGTCTAGGCATGCGCGTGCACACTATGCGCTTTAACGAACTTAGTCTGGGTTTATTATAACGCGCTCTCTCTCTCTCATAGGCTTATATATGCTTATGGCTCTAACCAGGGGGGGGGGGGCATGTTCAGGGAACGAATCCAGGATGGACGGTGCATACCCAGCTTGGCTGGTACGGCCGGTATCCGCCCGATCGAAGCGAACTACACCACCCCCTCCTAGTGTGACATCCATAGCAAAGGATCGCGCATTGCGGATCGAGACAGGGATGTACGCTAGGTGGGAATTATAGACTTCCTGGGTAGGTGCATGACCGGAGAGGAGTAGTGATGCAATAGACGCGTATTCAAAAGGCAGAGCACATAGAGGTGCCAAAGAGGAGAGGGGAGGCATACTTTTTATTTTTTTATTTTTTTCCTTTAATTATTTTTCCAGCCTTTTCTTTTTTTTCTTTTTTTTTTCTTTTTAATATTTTGGTGCGTGCTGCAACTTTATTTAGTCAATGATCCTAAACAATAGCTCGCATTGGTGTTCTCTTTGGGTACGGATAATTATTATCTCCGCAGAGAACACCCAAGCTCCAACGTACCACAATTTAAGATATATAATAATATAAAATATCTGTATATATACATAAAATATATGATTTCCACATAACATACCCTTATGGGGTATCTAGTACATTACATCCGAATTACTTGCGCACCCTGGGTAAATAAAGGGGTACGCAACAGGTATCTGTGATTAAAAATATATATATATATATATGCGTCCCTTTATAACGGGTCCGCACGGGCAGCTCTCGCTGACCCCGTAGCCATCCTGACATCTAAGACAGGAAGAAAAATAATAAGAAAAAGAGAACATAATAATAATAACTGAAAAGTTAGTTTATCAGGCAGCCCCAGCATAGCTGAGACCGCATGACGGGATTATGACATTATTGCACTGCAGGATGTTGTATTCTTTACATCGCACACGACGTTCTTATAACACCAGAGTCCGCAGTGCTCGTTTCGTGTGGGACACAGCTGGGCATTGAAGTGTGCGGCTGTGTCGGATAACCGTAGTCATCCTAGGGACGGGATTCATTTGATCTAAGATATATAATAAAAAGAAAAGTATTTCAAAAATAAATTAACAATTAATGTGCTTCCATGAATCGCACCACTGATGTTCTGCTGTATCACAAATGAGCACACCTCTGCTGTGAAATTTCCCCACTGAGTCTGGGTCCCGCGAGTGATGGTGGTTGGTCACGGTGGATGCACTATTAATGCTGAGATGCGTTGATTATCACAGGCACTGTCGGAAATGTCTGAAGTGATGGTGTCGGAAATATGAGCGTCTATAATGTCTCTCACAGTTACTGCGGGTGCTAAAATATTTGTCCGTATGGCAGCGGTGGTGCTAGTGGTTGTCAAGGCTGTTGATGCTGTAGTCATCGTTGTCGTCGTGGTGGCTTCAGTGGCTGTCGTGGTGATGGCGGCGAGCTGATTGGTAGGCTGAGGCAATGATGCGGGAGCGGATATGGCAGGAGAGGACATCTTCCAAGACTTAGCATATTTCAACAGACGATTTGCGATAACATTGCGTATGAGCTGAATGTCCTGCGTATGAAAAAGAGAACACATGGTAAAATTATCCACGAATAGAAAAATGCCAGTTTCCTAGCCCAACAATTTTTAATGGGACCAAAACTGATGGGCCTTGCCTTCAGTTTTGTGTATATCAGTGAATATACTGCAATTATTGAACTTTAGCCATACCAATGAGAAATAGCATTGCAACAAAACGTTGCACTGAGAATGCATATGGCGCAAATACTTAGAAATTGCATATCGATCGTTCAATACTCGATTCATTCTATGATGAATTGCACACATCGATCAACCTTCCAGCATGGTGGCAACTCTTGTTATGTTGGAACTTCAACTACAAACTTGGACAACTAAGCAAATAAATAAATAAACAAACAAACAAACAAACAAACAAACAAACAGGATGTGATTCATGTATTTGTTGCTATGGAATGGGAAAACGCAACCGTCGAGGTGCATTAGCTGTCTTCATCTGCACTTTTGATTCATATGCAACAATCAAAGTCTACAAGCACCCGTGACGTCATCAAGCAACATAGGCAGGACACGTAGCCAACAAGAATCGGAAAACCACAAAAACAAACTTTAATCAGATTGACTATAATTATACTGTGCAAGGTGAATGCAATGGCGTTACTCCGAGATTCACGATCGTACGGTGGCATAGACCTTAATTCCAACAACAAACCAGTGATTACCCGATTACGGATTGATCAAATCTGCATCATCTACAAAAAAAATCCAATGCTAACTAACTGACGACTGGACCATCCCAGCATCGTATCGGAAAACAATATTCGAGCAGATGGCCATCGTTGATCTCAACCCACGTTTCCAGATTATCCATCTATCATCTGATATCATATGACGTCATAATCAGCTAAATGGTGTGAAGGATGACGTCATAATCATTATGGCATAAATGATTCTATTTGGCCCGCCTTTAACTCTTAATAGTCCGACACGTTGTACGAATTGTATGCCTCTACTATTTAATAAGCATGCTGTTGAATATTTTGAAACTAATTTGATCGGATGCTGTTGCTGCCATAGGCAGCAACAGCGCACAGCCAAATTAGTTCCAAAATATTCAATAGCTTACCTGTATAGTTTTCTAGAAATGGATAGTCAGGAAGTTCAGAGATCGATCGATACCAATAGGAGCGAGGTGTGAGTGGAACTTAGCTGGAGATGGGCGGGGGCGTAGCAAAATGGAAAGGTCCACTGTAACTTAAACGAAGCCCTAAATAAAGTCTTCAAATGTGTGGAGACATCAGCTGCTAAGACATCAGTGTAGCGCCAGGAATAGCAGCCAAAGGAAGTCCTATGTTGATGATCTACATGTTATAAAGCTATCTGAACAACAGAAATTCACTGCGACTAGGCATATATCAAAGCAGTCGAAATGAACACCAAACTGATATAAGAGAGAACCGCCAAATCAGTGAGCGGTTGTAACGGGAAGAGGGTATTGCATTCACATATGTCTGCCTAGCCGTCTCCCTGCCTGTCTGTGCGTCTGTCTGTCTGCCTTCAATTAATGACATGCGTTAGTTCTATGAATCTTGTCATTGACGACGCACTGGCACTAGGATATATCTCGGTCAATCATCTGCAATGCAGTTTTTACCGTCTTCAGTTTTCAACCAGAGTGGTTTTCGAACCCAGGCATTTCTGCGAGATCATGCCTCTATCGTTTGTGAGCAAAGTACTCTACTAACAGAACCCCATCCAGAGGAAAATAATCCTCCTTCACTGAACTGGCTTTCAAGCAGGCCGTACCCGTCTCACAACCACACGGATTGCCTGCAACTGATGGTGTACATTACAGATATTTACCTCTCTCTGATCCATCCAATATAACAAGGGGCCCACACTGCCGTGCAAAGACAAAGTGCAGTATCGTCAAAATGACTGAACTGAGAAAATTGGGTGTTTATGTTTTCTCCTTGCCAACATATAGCAATAAATCCTATTCAATCTGGGTGTGTATAGTCTGACAAGTAACAATGAAGTTTGATGCCTATTATCACATGACCTTGGGAATGACCTTGGCTGGTGCGCGACAGATACAGTACATTGCCCTGGTTTCAGAACACAATTTGTAAAAAGAGAAAGAAACACAGCCTGCAGTAACCCCATTTATTTTAGGAAACCACGTACGGTGCAAGTCCATTTCAAAGCTACGGCACATGTGAATACGATGGTGAAGAGATTTCGAAATGTATTTGATTAGAAGTTGTTCCTGCATTAGGTAGGAACAACTTTCAGTAAAGTTAGCTTTGGATATTCAACAGAATATTGATGTAGTTGTATCAGCAAGTTTTATTGATTTGAGTATTAATAGGTAGGGCAGTACGTGACTCAAATTGCCTGCTCAACAACTTAAAAATAAGAAAGAAAATCGAATTTTGTAAATAAATTAATATAACACAAAATCCAGATGTATTTCAATTGCTTGAATGCCCTATAACTTCCTGCAACGCTTACATATTCTTTAAGCAGCCTGACTTATCCTGGGGCAAGGACATTATATTATGAAGCATATGGTATTGTTGTATCTACATATCGGGTAAACTATTTTCTCTTAAATATATTTCTATTTTTTATATACTCAAAGGATTGCAGACAATAAATACTAGGCTAGATGTTAGATGTTAGAACAATTAGTGAATTGACGTAGTTTATAAACATAAGATGTTGAAAAAGTAACAATTTTGTTCTTTTCATTACGAATCAAAGGAACATTGTGAAAGAGGGGTGGCATATGAATGTATGGCTGACTATTCTGAACATTATTTGAAAGAGAGAGAGAGAGATAGAGAGAGAGAGAGTGAGTGAATGATAGAGAGAGAGAGAGAGAGAGAGAGAGAGAGAGAGAGAAAGAGAGAGAGAGAGAGAGAGAGAGAGAGAGAGAGAGCGAGAGAGAGAGAGAGAGAGAGAGAGTGAGACAGACAGAAAGGTGGAAAGAGAGACAGCGGATGGAGAGAGAGAGAGAGACACGCACAGAGAGGAGGGATTGGGAGACAGAGAGGGAGAGAGATGGAGAGAGGCGGGAGAGAGAGCGAGAGAGGAAGGTGGAGGGGGGGGGGGCGGAGAAACAGAGGAGAAAGAGAGAGAGAGAGAGAGACAGAGAGAGCACGCGCGTGAGAGAGAGATAGAGAGAGAGAGAGAGAGAGAGAGAGAGAGAGAGAGAGAGAGAGAGAGAGAGAGAGGGAGGGAGAGAGAGGGAGGGAGAGAAAGAGAGGGCTGAAGTGTTCGAAACATGCAATTCTTCCCAGAACATCACCCCCCCCCCATCTGAGGTATGAGGAGGATTAGTTTTGAGATGATGTCCTGTCTCTTTATGAGTGGGAATCCACTGTTTTGCTGGCGGAGAGTAGCCGGTGGTCCGGCCGGTGGTCCTGGCATGCTGTTGTTCAGATTAGTCTTCATTAAGTCCAGTTTAATATGGTCATGTTCATCATGGGCGGCCTTGTAGAAGAGGTCACTAGTTCCAACCCCACCCCCACATATTAGCTAGGTTCGTTCCAGCCCTTTTCAGCTTTGGCTGACTCTGTCCACATTTCCAGGCGAATACGTTTGCGTTCCTAAGTTCGATGGCTTGAATGCTGTCTGGGCTTGACTACATCTACAAAGGTGTTAATGTTATAAAGATTTCCTTCTGTGCGTGGCTTCATCGCGTGCTCTACGCCATAGTGTATTGACTCGGCTGACATGAAAGTATGTCAAGTTTCAAAATATGTCAACGTGATGTCCTCCAGCCATAATTGGTCTAAGATGGCCAACCTCGTCAACAGCGTCCAGTTTTTGTTTTGGGCCGTGCAATTATCAGCCCACAAAATTGCATGTTTCACATCTTGTTCACCGAGGTGTGGAAGTGCTGCTATGAAGGGCAACGTTATTTCCTCCGCTGTACGCCCGGCGGTGGCCTCGTGCCAAACACCAGAAATTATCATCTTTCTCTGCTGCTGTTGTTGTTTATTTTCTGTTTTCTAACCATTTTACATGTTTCATGGACCACGACGATTCGTTTCATAAATATGGCTGTCTTGTTGCCTGTTATTCTGGGCATCATGATATCCTTCTGCAGGTCAACACCACAGACAGAATACTCACTTGGATAGTCTTTGCTTGCATTTGCCTGCTAGTGTCGTCTGCCTGTTCCAACTGCTTTTATGTGATTTCCCATTGTTGACAAGGCGTACAATCATTCGAAGTTTTGCATGTAAACGTTGACTCTTACCATCCACGTTCAGTTCATATTGTGCACCGCGAATGTCACTGTCCATGTTATGCCTCTCTGTGTGAACGCTATCTTGTACATCCTGCATGTACAGGTTTTCAATGTTTTCTTCCCTATTCTCGAGTCTAGCTGAACGTTGGTGACCCATTGCCTTGGCATGAAGTTCGTGTTCAGTGCATTTTTCATTCTTCTTCTCCCAGTTTCATGAAACTGATTTTCATTGCAAGAAGCGTTTTGCGATGTGTCTCATTGGAACGTTTTGTCTCAGCATGTCTTTCTTTGAGGTCCGTATACATAAATCACATAGTCAAGTCGCTAGAGAGTTACCTTCTGTTCAGGACACGCTCCCTTCTGTAGTGGCTTACGCATGAGTTAAATAACTCAATATGACCAGCTATGGGAGTGGGTTCTCTGTTCAGTTTGTTGCTAGGGGAGTGTCTGCCCCTTTGATGTCTTTGTGCTGCTATTGCAGACAACGAAGCTTATTTCATAGCCGCCATCACAGCTCTGTAATTTTCAGGATGATAACCCAAGCGGTGTGAAAAAATGTCTTACAGACTTCGTAGGATGTGCCGTCACCACCTTTCAATCTAATTCTTCACGTGGTCACTGCCAGGAAGAAGCAATAACTGGTAACCTTGTTTTCAATGCTGGGATGGCCTTGTTTTCAATACCAGGATTGTCTTGTTTTCAATACCGGGATTGAATCAAAGGCAAAGTGCAGTAACTGCCAAAGTTGACAGTGGCCCAAAGCAAAACTGCAGTATTTATAGATATTGCACTTTGCCGTAGTTTGACAGTGCATTTTTGCAGTTATTGCATGCTTGAATCCCTTATAACTCAAGACTGGGAGGGATTAGAACTACTAGACTTTCAGAAAACACGGCACAGATAGGGCACAAGTTAGTAGTGCACTAAACTCATTTTCATGAAAAATGCGCATACTGCACTTTGCTTTTGCACGACAGCACATGCATATATTCCATTAATGCCAAGCGTGAGTTCTATGAGCACTGCCATTGCCGACCAACTGGCACTAGGATACAGCTCAGTCAATGATCTGGAATGCAATTTTTACCTTTTTTAGTCTTCGACACAAGCGTGGTTAGAACCCACTCTGCGAGAGCTGTCCTCTATCTTTTGGGAACGAAGTACTCTACCACCATCCAGAGGAAAATAAGCCTCCTTTACCGGACTAGCTTTCAGCTACCCCGTCCCACAAACACATGAGTATGCCTGCCTGCCTGCCTGCCTGCCTGCCTGCCTGCCTGCCTGCCTGCCTGCCTGCCTGCCTGCCTGCCTGCCTGACTGACTGACTGCCTGCCTGCCTGCATACCTTCCTGCCTGTATGCCTGCCTGCCTGCCTGCATGCCTGCATGCCTGCGTTGACACCGAAAGAAACGTATTGTTAGAGGACAATCAAACGAGATTTCGGACGTCAAGGTTAGACACTGCAATACTGGAATAGCGAGGAGGATTAGTCCCACATTATCGAATGCTTGTGTACTTTGTGGACGCATCGCGAAACATGCATTCGAGGAGCCATTTTCCAAGATGGCCACCAGATTAGCATACAAATATATTTATATCTACACATTGAAGATTTTTGGGGGCGTGTCCTCAAGATTCAGATACTCTCACTAAGATCTATGACGTCGATAAAGATGTCTCCCTCTTTACTACCGGAAACTTTTGTGGTGCTGCTGCGACCGCGTCGCCGGTGGTGATGAAGGAGTAAACTTGCAGTCTGCTCACCTCGTCTGACAGATGGTGAATTGACGATATTTGATTTATGTCTGCTGGGCCTAAATCTGACTTTCTCAAGATCCTGATAAGGACTGGGTGTTGCTCCCAGCTCAGCTAGATTCCTAACCTAATCAAGCTACCAAACGACTTGTCTTACATATACGTCAGATAAAAACTTTATTTACAGAAATATAATAAGTTTGAAGTCTAGAGCAAAATCGCTCACAAATAAACACTTAGTACAAATTCGTTGCACAAAACTAACAGCTAAATTATCCTAAGTCCTAGTCCTAATCTAACCTATCAAAGCTACGTTAGGCATAAGAGCCACAGCTTCACGAACTAAGCAAGCAAGATGCTTAGTGAATCAGAGATGGTGGTTGAATGATTTATTCTGAGAGAAGTTTTATAGCTCCAATTTTGACTCTCTGCATTTCGCAGAAATATACAACTTCTCTCAAAATCTAATCCAATCTATTCCTACAACTCTTCTAGGTATCCAATAATTGATTGGCCAAATAATAAAGTCACCAATCAACCTCTGCTTATTTCTTACTAGAAGTTCTAACCTAATAACTGATTGGTCCTTTCAGCCAATCAGCAATTCCTCCCTCACTTGCCTGGCACGCAAATCTATTCTTTATAATTCTTTTCTGCAGAGTCTGATCGATCTTAATTGGTTATGACGTCATTCTAACCTATCATACTCTGCCCAATTCTTCCATGAAGATTGCACCTTACATAAGCAAAGCGGTGGGGACAGGTTCTGATTTGATGTGATCTGTCAGCTAACTAACAACATTATGGTATGTGTTGTTGTTCCATACCATAAAATGAGTGGCATATAGTTTATTAATAAATTTCGATCCTGTTCATAAAGGACGCTATAATTTTCATGTCCTGTCCACTGCGTACTAATGGAGAAGTCTCAAGAATCATAGGGTGCTAGGCACACGTGCTGGATGATTCATTACCAGATGGTGATGTTCTAACCCACGGTTAAATACTAGAGTGCCTACGTCATCAACTATGTCAGTCAGTCACGTTCAATTTATTCTCATAATTCATGATCCCAACACTTGCCACTAAACATTGATTATTTCTAAAACTATGATCACCAACAATTGCTGAATATTATAAAAATGAATGCCGGCTGAACAGCAACAACATTTATCCAAATAATTTTCAAATACACATCAACTCAGAACCATAGAATCATTTCCAATTAATTCATCCATTTCTAACATTATCATATTAACCTCATCTGCTGGTTATGCAATGCTATAAACAGCATCCTACTCATTTAGCATTAGTGCACCTCTGTTACATACAAAGAGCTGACCTGGCTGGCTCGACTTTCCACCGTCCTAATGATTGACACATATTTATCAATAACATGTGCTCGACTCAGCCACGGTACACTTATTCACCATAACTTTCACTTTTTGAATTGTATGTATAATTAACATTGATGCAACATTACAGCATCCATCTTTAGCTCACCTGGACTTTTAACTCACCTGGTATGTCAAAACATAATTTCTTTTTGGGTCTTACATTAATTATAAGACATCCTGCGTGGTCATGACTTCCCACAAGACAATCCTATATTTACACATGCCAAAGTTAATTAAGCGTCTCTTAAGCACTTAAAAGAGTGTTAATTAACTCGTTGTGTTCCATCTACAACCAAAACACACCTATACCAGGGCTATCCAGATGAAATCCGCTAAAACAAACCTAAACAACACATGACAGTAAATCAATCAAAAAGAAATTATCAATCAGCAATACAGTAACAATAAATCAAAATCAAAAGAAATAGTAAACGGCAATACAATATCAATTAAAAGACAAACAATGCAATATCATTCAATAATTAAAACGGTATCAATTAAAAGAAAACAGTAAATAAAACAATACGAATAATAAAATACGATAGTACAGCGACATCTCGCTGGACACAATTATACCTATATACAGAATGTCCTCCTAGACAATATATCAAATAAAGTAAATCAACAATGCTCATATTGGTATATCAGAGAAGTCTGGAACAACTTCCACACCTGCCCGGTAAGACACCATGGGTGACGTCGTGCCCCTGGTTACGTTAGACTGGTCCCCAGCATTAGGCGTCGCTGCTGGTCATTATGACCAGTGAGCCCAGGCAGATCAGAATCGCGGAATCCTTGCCGCGTGTGGCTTTCGTGAAATACACATCCACACACGTTTAAGAATTCCACATTTGTATAAAACCCACGTTAGCACTAATAGTGTGGTAGCCGAAGCTACCAGATATAATAACAAGGATCAAGTACCGATGCTTTCGACCATCACTGGGTTGATATTGGATATTGGCGCTAAAGGAACATACTTAGTTTTCTGTAAATGGTTCCATTTTTTTACCTTCAAGTGGTTAACAATCAAAGATTGGTTTGGTACTCCAGCCACATCCAATCACGGTACATCAATGGCCAAACTGATCTGAGAATATGACCGTCTGTACGTTCGTATGGGACCGAATTTCCATCCAGCCCCACTATAATCACACTTACTCGACATTAACGCATACACACCATTCGTTAATTCACACCTCTCAGTCAATTGTCCACCACAATATACTTCTACAAGTTCACAGAATGTCTGCAATACCACTCCAATACCTTTATGAGCAAACATCCTACTAGCAGTGTCATTAGATTGTGACAACTTAACTGTGCACATACTATCAGTCAAATTGGTTAACAAACTCACAATACACGGTACGTGAGTCTTATCGACTCGTAGCTGTCCATGACATACATGAGGATCAACTCTCTGATATTCAGATGGAGTGAAATACCAACCAGTCTTAGTGGCTAACCCAATACTGGTTGGAGCAATTATTACCCGCATGTAATGTCCTACTATACTTAAATGTTAGGACCACGAATGCATGCCATATTCAATGTAATTTCCACTGTCAATTAATGGTAAAGTGGCAACATAATGCAACTGAGAGTCATCCTTCCATAATGGAGACACAATGACGTTTCAGTAATACCACTGATATGGTTTAGTCAACTCAAATCCTACACTAATCTGTCTTGCAACTTCTGATAAATCAGACGGACTAAATAATTCTTCAGTCAGTCTGCCCAATTCGAGGGAAGCAGTCTGCCTATGAAATTGTGCAGAAAGCTTCTGATAACTGTACACAACGTTTTCAGCTGAATCGATTATATGTCCCAAACATACTAAGGCATATAAATCAGCCTGACGCGATGCTTGTTGACTAAGTATTTTACTCACATTCTTGGTCAAGCTGACCAAACTGTCTGTGACTTTGTTAATCATATTAGTGTTGACGTTAATCTCCTCGAAAGCATGTTTCACATGAGAAGATAAGTCATTAGAAAAGCGAACCAGTCTATTCATATCTTTCATAGCCTTTTTGACATCATTCTTAAGCACCTCAATGTTACCGGATGTCCCTACTCCAAATAAGGATGACGCAACATCACCAACAAAGTTGAATAGTCCTCGTTTATTTCTAACATTATCATATTAATCTCATCTGTTGGTTATGTAACGCTATAAACGGCATCCTACTCATTTAGCATTAGTGCACTTCTATTACATACAAAGAGCTGACCTGGCTGGCTCGACTTTCCACCGTCCTAATGATTGACACATATTTATAAATAACAGCTGCTCGACTCAGCCACGGTGCACTTAGTCATCATAACTTTCCCGTTTTGAATTGTTTGTATAATTAACATTGATGCAACGTTACAGCATCCATCTTTAGCTCACCTGAACTTTTAGCTCACCTGGTATTTTCAAAACATAATTTCTGTTTGGACCTTACGTGAATTATAAGACATCCTGCGGGGGTCATGACATCCCACAAGACAATCCTATATTTACAATATGTATATTAGCTAGAATCATCAAGTTAATAAAAAGTGTCTAACTATCTGTTTTCGGGACCATGGTGTTATATTTGGACGAACAGAATAGCTCAGAATTACCTTAAGACGTTTTCAAAACAAAATAAATCGTTCTGCCTAACAGAACACCTCTTACATCGTGTTCAAAGATGATTTGTTTTAAAAACATGTTAACATATTTCTGATCTCTTCTATATTCAATGGACCTTTCCAGTTTTAGCTATACCCTACCCATATCTGGCTAAGCTCCACCCCACCTCGCTCATGTCGGGATCAATCGATCTCTGAACTCTCTGACTATCACTTTCCAGAAAACTATAGTGGTAGGCTATTGAATGTTTGGACCTAATTTGATCATGCAGTCAAATTAGTTTCAAAATATTCAACAGCATGTTTATTAAATAGTAGAGACATACAATTCGGACAACGTGTCAGACTATTAAGAGTTAAAGACAGGCCAAATAGAATCATGTATGACGCAATGTTTATGACGTAGTCATACACGCCTCTTAGCTGATTATGACGTCAATTCCTATTATTCAACTAAATTATTCTCTAAAAATGTACTCTTTGTATTTGTTACAAAGGCATTACTTAGATTGAATCCTTTATAACTAATATTACATAAAAGTAAAGAACATATCTTACATATTTTAGATTCATATTGATGGTGTTGGTCATAGACAACCAATTCACAGAAATGTTCCTAAGATCAGCTGACTCTCTTTCGCATGGCATCTTCAAGGCGCACATTCACAGCAGAATGCTTGAAAAATAAATTTGTTGAAATTATATACTTTTAGAGGCTTAAATTGCGTGCGTAGATGAAATGAGACGAAATAAATCTTAATATATCCCGATTTCATTACGTATAAATTTAAATTGATATAATTTTTTTCAGTTGTGAAATTGAATTAGATATAGATATACGAAGCGTTGTCCAGTGTGGTACATAAGGCCACCATCATGTTTTAGCCAAACTTAAAACTCACCTCGCCGGAAAGGTCAAGTGAGCTTATGGTATGGTGACCGCCCGTCATCCGTGGCCCGTCCATAGTGTGTCATCTTTAGTTCATCAAATGTTGATTTATAACACTACTCCTCATTAAGCGCTTCAACCCGTTAACCCCCGAATTTGTACAGGAAAATTTTAATTTTTCTCATAGAAAATGTGAATTTGCAGACCAAGAGAAGTCTATTTTTGAAAATTTACCACTGGAATAACTGGCCCGATTATCGAGCCAATCATTCGAGTGGTAAATTCTCAAAATTAGTATTCTCTTGGTCTGCAAATGGATATTTCTCAAGACGCCTGCAGAAGGCGTTTTGGCTGATTTGCGTGTTAAAGGCTTAAACTACTCCTCATTAAATGTTTGGCGGATTTCAACGTAATTTGGCTGGAAGGACCCTATGGGATGGACTTCAGAATTTATATAGTGAATTTTTAATGTTCAACCTTTGCTGCAGCTATCTTGGATTCTTCAAACGTTTTCTGGAAAAGACAACTCGTCATTAACTGCTTGAGCGATTGCGACCAGACTCTGACTGGAAGGATTCTAACGCGCCACGCTTCAGAACTTGTACACTGAAATTGTATTACTACATTTTTCTTGCTGCCACTGGGAAAGCTTTTGCGTACACCACTGTACCAGTACTGTGCCGGCAAAAAGAAGTGATTTTCGGCTCAGAACATGTGGGGGGCGGGGGCTGGTTTGTTACAGATGATTCTCGCCGTGTTACGCACGAGCCTCTAAGGAGCATGTGTGTATCTCGTGATGAATATTATTTTTTCCATTATTGGATTCCAGTGCTGTCTGGCGTCATATGATCAGATGTAATAGCTTGCGAACAATGATAGGTGTATAAATTGTCATCTACATACAATTGTTAAATGTAGTAAATTAATTATATAAAGTTACAATGGAGACGGGTGACTCCCGGGTTCTCCTTGGCTCTTTTTCGCAATGCTATAGATGATTCTTGGCGTTGGTAAAAGTGGTGGAATAAACCCTCGATATGGCCAACAGATGCTACAACTCTTTTAGGAAATTTTCAAGTTTGAGAAGCACTTATGATCATTATTTCGTCGAGCACCCAGAAAAAACGGATTTCAGTAATTCTACATATGCCAGACAATAGCAATCATCGAAAATGTAAATAGTTACTGTTTGACCGTTTATCAAATGGTGGGCCAACAGCCGTTAGTGTGAATACTAATTTTCCTGTATTAATTCCACTTAGTTAGAAGACATATGATGGCAATGCCGCATGGCATTAGCTTGATGATATAATTACCCTCAACCAGTAAGGGAAAGACAGTATTGCCTTCCTGGCTGCATGCATGCATGCCTGCCTGCCTGCCTGTCGCTGCGTGCATGCCTGCCTGCCTGCCTGCCTGACTGACTGCCTACCTACCTGTCTGCCTGTCTGCCTGCCTGCCTGCCTGCCTGCCTGCCTGCCTGCCTGCCTGCCTGCCTGCCTGCCTGCCTGCCTGCCTGCCTGCCTGCCTGCCTGCCTGCCTGCCTGCATGCCTGCATGCATGCCTGCATGCCTACATGTCGCCGCCACCGCCGTCGTCGTCATCGTCATATCCTACAATTTTAGCATAACCTAGCCCACTAACTGCCTTCACAGCCTACCATAGCCTACCTGCATAGCAGGGCATCATGGCTTGACCTACTGGCATAGCGTACTAGTCTAGTATACTAGTATACTAGGCTAATCTACTAGCTTACTGGTCTCGTGAACTATCCTATTCTACACACTTAACCTACTGGGCTAAGCTAAAATCCGACTGGCCTAACCCACTTCTAGTCTATCATACTGGGCTAGTATACCAGCCTAGCTTGCTAGCCTATCCAACTAAACTAATGGAGGCACATACTAGCATACTGGCTTAGACTACTATACTAACCTAGGCTACTGAGTTAGCCGATTGGCCTACTCTACGAGCCTAGTCTGCTAACGTCGGATTAATAGCCTATCCCACTAGCCTAACTCATAGCCTAGCCAACAGGTCTAACATACAAGCCTACTCTCCTTGCATAGTAACACAATCTGGCCTACTGTCACAGCCTGCAGCTATACTCTACTGGCTGCTGGCCTAGTCTACTGGCATTCTCTACTATCCAACCTTTCTAACATACTAGTCTAATAGTCCGGCCAACTAGCAAACTAGCCTACATGACTGGCATAACTGACCAACCTGTTGACATATCTCATTTGACTAGCCTACTGTCCGAATGTTGGTATGGTTAATGGTATATGATTGGGTCACTATGGAATATGGCGAACCATGGGCCGTGTAGCTATAATTAAGGTAGATATGGGGATACCGTATGAGTCACTATATACTTAGCCATGTAATAGGAGTAGCTATGGGGAATGGTTGCTATGTGGTGGTAGGGGTAGCTATGTGGTAGGGTAGAGGTAACTATGTCTTTCGTGTAATTATGATAGCTATATGGATAGGCGTAGCTTTATGATATAGCATGATTAGCATTTGGGCAGAGTAGTAGCTTGGTAGTGTAAGGTATTTGTATGGTTATCTATATGGAAATAGATATAGTAGCTATACGTTTGAAGTAGGTATGGTGTACGGGTAGCTATTGTGGTAGGTGGCGATGGGGTTGTGGTAGTTATTGGGCTATGGGTACTGATAGGTACACGTGTAGCTACGACAGGGATAGCTATGTGGCTAATGGCAGTACTGGGAAAGGGCTGCTCCAGTGTGATAGTGGTAGATGTGAGGATCTGATATAGTAGCTACCCCTAACCACACCCGTACACCAATAGTTGTCCATAGCACAAATGCTACCAATACCTTTGCCAGCATGGCTAACCCTACATCATAGGCAAGAGTAATCCGTATCCCCATAGGTACAACTAGCCACACATAAATAGCTGCCAATACCATACACGCAAAGTTAACCCTTCCAATACACTATAACAACGTAGCCATACACCCATAGCTATATGAGTAAACCTTTGCTAAGCGTATCATCATGCTAAAATGTTACATATATCCACCAATGATGGAAATATTACGCTAGTACACATCTACCCATGACCCTAAATCTATAGCCTCTTCAATACAAAAACGCCTGCATACAAAACCTTAAGATGTAAGTGCATACACATCCCACCCAAATACTTAATTATACAGCCAACACAAATACATATAGGTAGCACCCTCCAGCCCCAAGTATCCACCAACCCCAGGTACCCTAACTCGCACGCCCGCACATGTTACGCATGTTCACACACGCACGCACGCACGCACGCACGCACGCGCGCACACACACACACACACACACCAGCACAACCCTGCTTACCACATCCACGGTTGGCTCATGCTATTCCATAAGATGGATTTGGGCCTCCCATGGATGAACACACTAGGAGCAGCCCAGACCTGGGTGATGGCCAGATGGCAGAGAAAACGAACATCTCGATACAGACAATATCAATGAACCCAACACCAAGTGGGCATGTGTCCTGTCAATAAATATTACTGTCAAAACTGTCTTTGACCACCAACCATTACTATGGATAAGCCTCCTCCAAGACTGGCTCTGGAGAAGAAGAGTATGGCAGCACTCAATACCTACAACGACAACATGTGTCTCTGGAGATGTCTATCAGCCCACGAATGAGCGCTACCTGATAGAAGTACAGCTCCTGCATGAGTGCTAGCTAAGAACTTCTTCGAGTTTAACGAGGTTGGTGATGTACCAAAGATCTCAATTGGATACGGTAGAGTTCGCCATGAAGACTGAGATTGACGTTTATGAACCCACTAAAGAGGGCAGCTGACTCGGCAGCCATCACACTATTCAAACACCCATCAGAATGTATGAGCACCATGCATTCTGCATCAAGGCCATCTCCACGCTGGCACATGTGTTCATCTGTGGTCACTGTTAGCAGCAGTTCACCAAGGCAATATATGTTCAATGTCATGCCGACTGCTACACAGCTGGGGATATCACCTGTGACTGCGCTGGTAGGAAGGTTACGCCACTGCAGTTTGCATATGAGAAAGTCTTCCAGCAACTTCAATAGATAAGTGCAGCCGCCACGTACTGGTTCGAACGTGAAACACAACAAGAAGGCATTTACATTCACCACGCACGATGTGGCCATGGCAGGGAGTGTTGGATTGAGAGAGCTCCTTAAGATGGATATGAGCCTACCAGCGATGCTGTCTTCCAGTATCATGACTGTTTATTCCACATATTCCGTCAACCTTAATCTGCGAACACGAATGTAGAGGCTGCAGAACGATACATTCGTGCTACAGTGGGAGGGCAACACTAACATGATGTCAACGTCTCTGGAGCAGTTGGGAAGGCAAGCGAATGTACCATACCCACAATTCATCATTCATGACTTGAAACCCTGCCTAGTAGATCAACCCACAGGGACAACCGAGCCACAGGGCCGGCTGACTCATCTGTGCAGTGATGACCTGAAAGCTCTAATCTCAGAGATCATGGGTGGAATTCAATGATGATCTGATAGAATAGGCCATAGGATTCAACTCTGAGAGGTATGACTTGGACATCTAAGCACAAGCGTGGCTACCTCCTGAAGCTGCGAGTGCAGGGTAGGCGATCATATGTCTACCGGCTACGCTACTCCAGCAATCACGACGTAACTCCATTCATCGATGCCCTAGAGCAGATGGAACAGTTCTACACCAATGTATTGGCATTCACAAGGATGCAGTATCCTTTCCAGGTGTATCTTTACAGTACCACTCTGCACAAGCCTGATGTTGAAGTCTATGCCCCAGATGCTAACACGCACAGTTGTCGGCGGATCCAATATTGTGCTCGCCCGATATCACGAAGCAGGCCTAACTAGAAACCATTGTGACAGCAGGTGTATCTGCAAACGTCTCGTTGGATATGATGCACGTGCCTTGTGCTTGTCTACGATGGATACAGAGATGCCATTCGGTAAATAGTCAGTGCGTCAATGGTCTGGTGGTGGCTCAGTAGAACGGATTAAGGATGAGCGCCTAGCAGATCATTGGTTTGGATTTACGGAAGTGCCACATAGAGGTACTGACTAGCCTATAGGTGAAGTTCGAGGGAACGGCTCCTCTCTTCTATGACAGCGAGATTCCAGCTGAGGCTGTATCATCTACATAGCTATATAGTTGTATATATAGTGTCTCTATAGTGTTCTATAAAGAATATGATTAAACGCCTGCATGTTTGGTAAAGTTCTCTAGCAGATTGTCTTCGGACATCAGGAATTGCAGCAGAAGACAGTTTGACAGCCAGTCATGCCAGCTACGAAGGTACCATATATTACTCGGGTACCACAACTACTTCGTGACATTAACGACCTCGAGACTCAAATGTTTCAGCCTCCTCCAAATGTGAATACATGTTTAGACTAAATTGCAATCGCAAAAATGAACAAGTTGAGCCAATTTACTTTGAATGAACGTTTCCAAAATTACCCCGGAGAGATATAATTTAAAATAAACATTCCAATAAAACCGGTTGTTGACTATAGGCTTGTTAAGTGATGACGTATTTCCAGGTTCATCTCGATTGTTAAATGTGTTTGGTTAACAACAAATGATGACGTCATAAACACGCACTTATGATGTAATAAAGCAAAATGCACATTTCCAGGTTGCGAATCACGCACAGTGACGTCATACTTAGGAAGCCCATAAAGAGTATTTACTTTACTAATCATGATACTTTCAGGGTAAGCTAATTTGATGGGAAACTGTTGCTATCGTCCATCGCTAATTCCTAACATAATCAACACAACAACAAATGAAAATCATTTTCCTTTATTAATATGGACACATGTCTATATGTTTAAAATAATAGATCTTTCCAATTTATTCCTTCCATCATATGACTTCATAATCAACTACGTGAGGAATAGGATGACGTCATAATCATTACGTCTTGACTGTCTCGATTTAATCCATCTTTAGCGCTTACTAGTCCGACACGTTGTCTTTAACATTTAATAAACATTCTGTAAAATATTTTGAAACTAATTTGACTGGGCGCTGTTTAAATGTATTTCAAAATATTTAACAGCACACCTGTATAGCTTTCTGGAAATTAAGAGTCAGGTAGTTCAGGGATCGATCGATCCCAACACGGGTGAAGTGTGGGTGGAGCTTAGCTACAGGTGGGCGGGGCATAGCTAAAACTGGAAAGGTCCATTGAATTCCCTGGGAAGAATTGTCAATGTGTATGTTTTACACAACATACAGTAAGCTCAGAAACAATTCACCATGTCTCCCAAATAAAAACAAAAAAATATAATTCGACGTTACGCGATCTTCAAAATAACTAATTCCTCTGAATCAATGGAGGCACATTTAGACACCGCGTGACTTCAATTCGATGGAGGCTTTTTACTTTTCCTTCATCGATGGATGGTATTCGCATTGAAGACACTACGTAAGTAAGAAACGTGGTGCTCAAATTAAACAGTAGCGGGTCTAACTATATATATATATATATTACTATGCCTGTTGTGACTCAATCGTTATTCCTCACTGGTTTGGGAGAGAATAATAGCAAACAAATAACAATTATAACGGGAACGTTTAACTGTATCTTCTACCCCTTCAAAAAACGATAAGATGCATGATTTACCACGGCTAAGTTAAATGGCCTATCGTCTCTAGCTTGGTGTTTATTTAAAACTAAGAGGTTTCGCTATCTGCTGTAAGATAGCGTTATACTGAACATCCGATAGGCGAAGATGTAACACCTCTTGTGCTTCATACAAACTGCTCAATATGCTACTTATATCAATTAATCCAGATGATTCACGAACTGTTTTGCTCAGTAAATAACCATTTGCGGACCAAGAAAAATCTCCTTTTGTAATTTTGCCATTTGAATTTACAAAATAGCTTTTTGAAGATGTCGATTTGGCCGGCTTGATGATTAAATGGCTAATGTCCAAGAAAAGAGAAATGCGTGTTTAGTTAGTGTCCATTTGCAGACCAAGAGAAGCATATTTTTTTAAAGTTTACACGGACTGGAATGACAGGTTCGGTATCTAGTCATTCCAGTCGAGAATTAGTGTTTTCCTGCCCTGCAAATTGAGCTACCTTAAAACCACTACAGAGGTAGTTGTTGGTCGGCTTGAGCGTTAAAGGGTTATGTCGGCACACGAGGGCTTAAAGAGCAGATGTAGACCCGCCATCTTAGGATGATTCAAAGTGTTCATCCGGAAATACATTTTCAGAAGGACCGCCGTATTGGATTTCGGATCTTCTAAAATGTCTATAAGTTTTTTCCTCAGACCAGGTCCAGTCATCCTATGATGTTTCACATTGATCCGCTAAACGAAAATGGAGTTATATTTCGGAAACCAAATTTCAAGATGGCCGCCTGTGGGTGCAGCTATCTTGGATTTCGGATCATTATCAATTTCGATAGATTTCTTTCCCAGACATAATTCAACCAGCGTATGAAATTTTAAAGCACTCCGTTAAATGGTAATGGAGTTATTGTCGGAAAATCAGTTGGCTGGCAGATATCTAGTATTTCAGATTTAATATGTTTGTTTTCCGCACCTTGTCCACCTGCTATATGAAGTTTCAAAGCGATCCGATCAACGGTAGTGGGGCTGTTGGCTGGCGACCATTTTGAATTTCAGATCATTGTCAATTTCGATAGGTTTCTTCTACAGATGCAATCCAAACCACCCTATGAAGGTACAATGCGATCCTACAACCGGCAACAGAGTTATCATCCTAGAGCCAAATTTCCAGATGGTCGCATCTGACTGTCGTCCATCGTGGATTTCGGATCATCGTCAATTTCGATAAATTTCTTCCCCAGATCTATTCCAACCACCCTCTTCAAGTTTCAAAGCGATCCGATACATGGGAAGAGAGTAATCATCCGGAAACTAATTTTCAAGATGACCACATGTGGCTGATGGCCATGTTGGATTTCGGATCATCGTCACGATTGGACGCTTTCCCATACCTAGTCCAGCCACCTTATGAAGTTTCAAAGTTATCGATAAATGGTATCGGAGTTATCATGCGGAACCAATCCGATGGCCGCCTGCCTGTACACTCCATTATATAATACTCCTCCAATTTGGCAGGGAATACAAAATTAAATTGCATAGGCCTACATCAACCGTAAGCCAATAAGATAACCAAATTAGGGTTAGGGAAATGCCCAAAGATCGCCAGCTAAAAGCCGCTCTGCAATCTTGTTTCGAGTTATGACGTCAAAATACCCTTTATATACGGGACTATACAGATAATACATTTTTAGACGAGGCATGTTCGTCGAGTCGATAGTTTGCACCGTGATAGGAAAATTATTCACAGAACAAGTTGAATGGCATTTATTGCTGCCTATAGCAGCAACAACATTTTGGCAAATTGGCCTGAAAACAATCTAGCAGACAATATAGGTGTCTCCAGCTAATGTTTTGATAACGATTTGACTGAAAATCGTTGTGGCAGCAACTTTCAGTCAAATTGAATCCCATATTCTCATGCAAATATGATATAAAGAAATAAGAACCCTCACTGTAATATTGAGGTTTTAACAAACTTTCACATTTTTATTTTAAAAACACTTGTGTTATAAATTATAAAAGTAAGCTCGAATTCAATCAAATATATCAGATTTATAAATTTTTGTAAATAATTGAATAGATATTGTAAAAAAGTGTACTGCATATATA
Source organism: Chaetoderma sp. LZ-2023a (assembly GCA_034401795.1). Classification (NCBI taxonomy): domain Eukaryota; kingdom Metazoa; phylum Mollusca; class Caudofoveata; order Chaetodermatida; family Chaetodermatidae; genus Chaetoderma; species Chaetoderma sp. LZ-2023a. Next base: position 11,418,849 of record CM067361.1, on the reverse strand, counting down.
CAATTCTTCGAGAATGTGTTTCAATGCGTTCGCGCTTTTGTATGTTTCCAAAAACAGTTATGAATAATGTAAAGTGGGTTTGTTATATAACTATATGCTTCTCACAGCGCAATGTGTTGGCCTGTGACGCGTACTTCATCGTGAATGACGTCAGCCAGAAGTTACCTATTTTCAAACAGGTGATCTCGGTCCAGACATTGTCATATACAATGGCTTGTCCACCATGCAGTAATCATATGGCGAGTCACTTAGTGTTGACGGATTTGACAAGATTGTTGGCTTCAGATCCACATAAGAATGCTCTGGGATAAAAGCAAACATAAATCATTGCTCTTTAACAGTGGGGAAGTGATGGGTGGGCTTGGAGTGGTGATGGGGTGGGGTGGTGGTGGTGTGGGTCGGGGGTGCTGGTGGTTGTGGGGTGGTAGTGGCGGGGGTAGGGGCGGGCTGGGCTTGGGGTGTTGTGGTATGGGGGAGGGTGCACCAAAAGGTCCATTGTGGCGTGTTTTGCACTCAGTCACCAATATTGAGGCATGGGAGGGTACGCCAAAGGGCGGATCTGCCGCCTTAGCACTAGAGATTCTAACTACACCACTGCTCATCAATACAAAATAGTGGTATTGCTTTTTAGTATTGACCCGCGAATGTCTAGTTAATCTCCATCCACTTAAAATGCTCCTTGGAATTGAGGAATCCAGTTTCTCAGTCAATCATATGACGTCATAATCAATAACGTCACATGTAGGTTGACGTCATGATATGATTTACTATGTCAAAGACGCTTAATATTCCGTCAAGTTGTACGCCTATATGTTGTATGCCTTTACCATTTAATAAACATAGGCAGCAACAGCATCCAGTCAAATTATATTCAAAATATTCAACAGCCTACCTGTATAATTTTCTTGAAATTGATAGTCATGGAATCGATCACAACACGACCGATGTATGGATGGAGCTTAGCTAGAGATGGGTGGGGCATAGCTAAAACTGGAAGGGTCCATTGATATTAACACATTGAAACACGAATTCATAAAAATATATACACCTAAGCTGTCGTCTATATTGAAACTAATTTGCTTCATAATATTCAACAAAATCTTCCTTTAAAGGTACATATTCACACAAGAATGCCTGAAAAGGAAATTGTTAAAATTGTTTACTTTTAAAGGCTTAAATTGTATGACTAGATATAATAAAATGAAATTAATCTTAGCATAGTATGATTTCATTCCATATAAATTAATATAATTTTTTCAGTTGTGAAATTGAAATCTTAAAAAGTATGTTAATTTATACTTAATGAAATCATTATATGCTAAGATTTATTTCGTGTCATTACATCTGGGTCCACAGTTTTAGCCTATAAACGCGCACAATTTAAACAGTTTTATTTTCAGGCATTTTACTGTGAATATGCACCTTTAATTGTACAGTCACCAATGGCATGCAATGCAGATGCATACTTTCAGATATTTGCCGGATCGACATCATTTGATTGTGACGTCAGTGAACACGTGACGTACGTTGAGTATGACATCAGATACTTGAGTGACAGATCAGAACACCCTCCTCCCACACCGCCAACCTCCAGTATCAAAGTAGCATGTAAATAGCAACAGCGAATCGGCGTGCTTCTGTGGAGAACTGCTAGAGGTATTAAAAGCAGTATACCGCACATATTTACCGGTACGCTTAGCTTGAAATAAATGTGGGCTATCTTTGTATAGCAAATAGGTTATTTATCTAAGAAATATGTTAATACATTGTTCAGTAATACATTGTCTCATGCAGATACTCGTGGATATCTTACACACATTACTTTGATTTAATAGCGATTTATAAATTCTTGGACAATGCATTAAATATTATGAAATTCCGTTCCAATGAAAGTGTTCACAGTAAAAGTATTCGAAATATTCGCGTTGATATTCGGTGTGACTGTTCCTCTAGTTCCATAGATAACCAGCTGCTTAAATGTGATCAACAATACCAATCCATAAATAATGGACCATTCCATTTTTAGCTATGCCCCGACCATCTCTAGCTAAGCTCCACCCACACCTCCCTTGAGTTGGGATCGATCGATCTTTGTACTTCCTGAACAGCAATTTCCAGAGAACCATACGGTTAGGCTGAATATTTTGAAAGTAATTTAACTGGGTGCTAAAGCGCCGAGTCAAATTAGTTTTAAAATAATCAACAGCATGTTCATTAAATAGTAGAGACATACAATTCTTACAACGTGTCGAACTATTAAGAGGTAAAGACCGGCCACATAAAGAATCATTTATGACGTGATGATTATGACGTCATCATACACGCCGTTTAGCTAATTATGCCATCATATGACGTCATTACTCTGGAAAGGTCCATTGGGGAGCGCTGACATTATTATGATAAAGGAAATGTGCATCAATTTCAAAAATGCGGTATTGTACAAATTAGAACGTGTCAATAAAACTAGTTTAAGAATATTTGCTCTGTGATCATTTTAATCAGACTATTAATTCTATCTCTGTGTGAGGACAGACCTGTAGCTTCACTTCTTGTATTGTGATATTGAACCGGCCCATCACCAAATGATGTTGCCTCGTATTCATGAGGCACAGTATTGTTCTCTGCACAAGGACCATATTCTGATGAATTTGTCTGCTTCACGTCTGGTACAGGGCAAAGATATCCACCGTCATCGTGCTGTGATCTAGTCTGTAATCTGAAGTTGTAATAATAGAGGAATCCTATCTGTCAATCAAGCACATGTCGTCATAATCAAATACGTCACATGTTGGTTGACGTCACAATTAAACTACGTCATGAATAGCGTATTTAAGTGCGTCAGAATCTCTTAATAATCCGTCATGTGTACCAATTGTATGTCTTTACTACTTAACAACCAACATGTTGAATATTTTGAAACTAATTTAACTGGGCGATGTAAAGGCAGCAACGGCACCCAGTCATATTACTTTCAAAGTATTCACCAACCTATATAGTTTTCTAAAAATTGAGATTCGTGGTGTTCAGGGTTCAATAGATAACAACACCGGCGTTGCGTGGGCGGAGCTTAGCTATCGATGGGCATGTCATAACTAAAATTGGATTCATCCCTTGACAATGTGCATACTGTATTCTGTTTCATGCATACTGAACAAGATTCTTGCCAGCACATTCTTCATACAATAAGACGTCATCTTTAATCCATACCAGCACATTATTCATATAAAAGACAACATCTTTAGTCCATGCCAGCACAATCGTCATACAAAAAGACGCCATTGTTAATCCATGCCAGCACATTCTTCATGCAAAAAGACACCATCTTTAGTCCATGTCAGCACAGTATTCATACAAAATAGAAGCCATTTTTAATCCATGCCAGCACATTCTTCATATAAAAAGACGCTATCTTTAATCCATGCCAGTAAAGTTTTCATAGAAAAAGACGCCATCTTTAATCCATGCCAACACATTCTTCAAACAAAAAGACGCCATTGTTAATCCATGCCAGCACATTCTTCATGCAAAAAGACGCCATCTTTAGTCCATGCCAGCACATTCTTCATACAAAAAACATACCATCTTTAATCCATGTCAGCACAGCACTCATACAAAAAAGAAGCCATTTTTAATCCATGCCAGCACATTCTTCATACAAAAAGACGCCATCGTTAATTCATGCCAGTAAAGTTTTCATAGAAAAAGACGCCATCTTTAATCCATGCCAACACATTCTTCAAACAAAAAGACGCCATCGTTAATCCATGCCCGCACATTCTTCATATAAAAAGACGCCATCTTTAATCCATGCCAGCAAATTTTTCATAGAAAAAGACGCCATCTTTAATCCATGCCAGCACATTCTTCATACAAAAAGACGCCATCTTTAATACATGCCAGCACATTCTTCATACAATTAGACGCCATCTTTATTCCATGCCAGTACATTCTTCATACAAAAAGACGCCATCTTTAATCCATGCCAGCACATTCTTCATACAAAAAGACGCCATCTTTAATACATGCCAGCACATTCTTCATACAATTATACGCCATCTTTATTCCATGTCAGTACATTCTTCATACAAAAATACGCCATCTTTAATCCATGCCAGCAAATTCTTCATAGAAAAAGACGCCATGTTTAACACATGCCAGCACATTCTTCATACAATTATACGCCATCTTTATTCCATGTCAGTACATTCATCATTCAAAAAGACGTCATCTTTAATCCACGCCAGCACATTCTTCATGCAACTATACGCCATCTTTAATGCATGCCAGCACAATCTTAATACAAAAAGACGCCATCTTTAATACATGCCAGCACATTCTTTAAACAAATAGATGCCATCTTTAATCCATGCCAGCACATTCTTCATGCAAATAGACGCCATCTTTAATGCATGCCAGCACATTCTTCATACAAAAGATACGCCATCTTTAATACATGACAGCACATTCTTCATACAAAAAGACGCCATCTTTAATCCAAGCCAGCACATTCTTCATACAAAAAGGCGCCATCTTTAATCCATGCCAGCACATTCTTCATACAAAAATACGCCATCTTTAATCCAAGTCAGCACATTATTCATACAAAAAGCCGCCATCTTTAATCCAAGTCAGCACATTATTCATACAAAAAGACGCCATCTTTAATCCATGCCAACACATTCTTCATACAAATTGACGCCATCTTTAATCCATGCCAACACATTCTTCATACAAAAAGACGCCATCTTTAATCCATGCCAGTAAGGTTTTCATAGAAAAAGACGCCCTCTTTAATCCATGCTAACACATTCTTCATGCAAAAAAGACGCCATCTTTAATGCATGCCAGCATATTCTTCATACACAAGACGCCATCTTGAATCCATGACAGCACATTCTTCATACAAAAATACGCCATCTTTAATCCATACCAGCACATTCTTCATACAAAAAGACGCCATCGTTAATCCATAACAGTAAAGTTTTCATAGAAAAAGACGCCATCTTTAATCCATGCCAACACATTCTTCATGCAAAAAGATGCCATCTTTAATGCATGCCAGTACATTCGTTATACAAAAAGACGCCATCTTTAATCCATTCCAGCATCTTCTTCATAAAAAAGACGCCATCTTTAAGGTTCACAGTGTGACCGAGGGACACTTTTTCACAGAGTGACTGATGTGATTATCATGGAGATATTGTATTTCATTATCACGCAGTAGATTGGGCAAGATTACAAGTGATTGTCACAAACATGAAACCACTTTAAAAATCTTGTTCCCGCATATATCCTTGCACCACATTTTTTTGTTCCGATTATGTTAGAGAAGTTTGCTCACTCGCACATAATCAGTGTGACAAATGAAAATGGCCATCACTGGTTATTTCTATGGATGTAATTGAAAAGGGAACATAAACAGTGAAAGGCCAAAGAACACTAAATTAAAATAAAATAAAATAAAATATTTTTTTTGCATATTTTCCAATTCCTCAATAGTCATAGCATAGCTGATTGTTGTGGTATAACGTCATCCCGTGAATACAACTTCATTGTTGGTGATTGATAGCTTACAGCAGCTTATTCAGACAACACAAGTTTAATGAGATGCAAGCAAAGCATTAGTGTTTGTTAAACTAGGACTTGGTCGGAGCTTATCCTTCTTGCTAACTGCATTAGATTCCAGATTCTTAAAACCTGAGAACAAGTGTAGCGCAATCTGAATCCACGAGCTTTACAATTCCCACCATACCGTGAATTTTATGCCGTGCCAAAATTCATAACTTTAACAACAATTTTAACAGTGATATACTTTGTGGAAATTGCTCAACTTCATTTCAGTATATAGAATAGTATGGCAACTTTTATTTTTGGAAGTTTTTATTGAAATCTAAATCCCATTTGTGATCTCCTTTAAGGATTTCTGTACGGACAGTTCTGGCATTACAGACACGATTGGTAGTTCTATTATAACAGTATGCAACACGAGCCTAGTGAAGTGAAGCTGTCTTGTTTTATAGTATTTAAATGAATTTCCATCAATATTTGATAAAATGCATTTACTATGGTTTACGTGGTAATGAATATGTAAAACAATTTTCACATTTAATAAAACAGTAAACAAACAGTGCATAAGCATAATAAAGCTTGTTTACGTGGCACTTAATACACATGTTTAATAATTTCGATATTATATATAGACACGTTTTGAGACCGACTGCATACATCTCATATGTTGTTATAATTGAAATAAGTCATTAGGAAAATTTTCATTCCAGGAAATATTACAACCATTATGTCTTGTTCCAATGCAAAGACATAAATATTGCCAGTGGCTATGATAATAATGCCCAGTGTTTGATAAGATAATGATAACAACAACAGAATTATACCTTTATGGGTGTATGGTATTACTTACGTATCATCATTTCTGGTAACTAAAATAGACAAACATAGAATTTTTTATATTAGAATGCACCAGCTTATCATTTCACCCACAATGTGTGTTTTTCTTTTCAAGAGGTGATGGTAGATCTGAAGTGAAATTCACAGGAGTTTGGTCACCATGGGAGATTCTTTCTTTACGAGTTACCGTAAAAAAGTTTGTTAATTTATACTTAATGAAATCACAACATGATAAGATTTATTTCGTGTCATTACATCTGGGTCCACAGTTTTAGCCTATAAACGCGCACAATTTAAACAGTTTTATTTTCAGGCATTTTACTGTGAATATGCACCTTTAATTGTACAGTCACCAATGGCATGCAATGCAGATGCATACTTTCAGATATTTGTCGGATCGACATCATTTGATTGTGACGTCAGTGAACAAGTGATGTACGTTGATTATGACATCAGATACTTGAGTGACAGATCAGAACACCCTCCTCCCACACCGCCCACCTCCAGTATCAAAGTAGCATGTAAATAGCAACAGCGAATGGGCGTGCTTCTGTGGAGAACTGCTAGGGGTATTAAAAGCAGTATACCGCACATATGCAATGGTACGCTCAGCTTGAAATAAATGTAGTCTATCTTTATATAGCAAATAGATTATTTATCTAAGAAATATGTTAATACATTGTTCAGTAATACATTGTCTCATGCAGATACTCGTGGATATCTTACACACATTACCTTGATTTAATAACGATTTATACATTCTTGGAGAATTTATTAAATATTATGAAAGTCCTTTCCATTGCAAGTGTTCACAGTACAAGTATTCAAAATATTCGCGTTGATATTCGGTGTGACTGTTCCTCTAGTTCCATAGATAACCAGCTGCTTAAATGTGATCAACAATACCAATCCATAAATAATGGACCATTCCATTTTTAGCTATGCCCCGACCATCTCTAGCTAAGCTCCACCCACACCTCCCTTGAGTTGGGATCGATCGATCTTTGTACTTCCTGAACAGCAATTTCCAGAGAACCATACGGTTAGGCTGAATATTTTTAAAGTAATTTAACTGGGTGCTAAAGCGCCGAGTCAAATTAGTTTTAAAATAATCAACAGCATGTTCATTAAATAGTAGAGACATACAATTCTTACAACGTGTCGAACTATTAAGAGGTAAAGACCGGCCACATAAAGAATCATTTATGACGTGATGATTATGACGTCATCCTACACGCCGTTTAGCTAATTATGCCATCATATGACGTCATTACTCTGGAAAGGTCCATTGGGGAGCGCTGACATTATTATGATAAAGGAAATGTGCATCAATTTCAAAAATGCGGTGTTGTACAAATTAGAACGTGTCAATAAAATTAGTTTAAGAATATTTGCTCTGTGATCATTTTAATCAGACTATTAATTCTATCTCTGTGTGAGGACAGACCTGTAGCTTCACTTCTTGTATTGTGATATTGAACCGGCCCATCACCAAATGATGCTGCCTCGTATTCATGAGGCACAGTATTGTTCTCTGCACAAGGACCATATTCTGATGAATTTGTCTGCTTCACGTCTGGTACAGGGCAAAGATATCCACCGTCATCGTGCTGTGATCTAGTCTGTAATCTGAAGTTGTAATAATAGAGGAATCCTATCTGTCAATCAAGCACATGTCGTCATAATCAAATACGTCACATGTTGGTTGACGTCACAATTAAACTACGTCATGAATAGCGTATTTAAGTGCGTCAGAATCTCTTAATAATCCGTCATGTGTACCAATTGTATGTCTTTACTACTTAACAACCAACATGTTGAATATTTTGAAACTAATTTAACTGGGCGATGTAAAGGCAGCAACGGCACCCAGTCATATTACTTTCAAAGTATTCACCAACCTATATAGTTTTCTAAAAATTGAGATTCCTGGTGTTCAGGGTTCAATAGATAACAACACCGGCGTTGCGTGGGCGGAGCTTAGCTATCGATGGGCATGTCATAACTAAAATTGGATTCATCCCTTGACAATGTGCATACTGTATTCTGTTTCATGCATACTGAACAAGATTCTTGCCAGCACATTCTTCATACAATAAGACGTCATCTTTAATCCATACCAGCACATTATTCATATAAAAGACAACATCTTTAGTCCATGCCAGCACAATCGTCATACAAAAAGACGCCATTGTTAATCCATGCCAGCACATTCTTCATGCAAAAAGACACCATCTTTAGTCCATGTCAGCACAGTATTCATACAAAAAAGAAGCCATTTTTAATCCATGCCAGCACATTCTTCATATAAAGAGACGCTATCTTTAATCCATGCCAGTAAAGTTTTCATAGAAAAAGACGCCATCTTTAATCCATGCCAACACATTCTTCAAACAAAAAGGCGCCATTGTTAATCCATGCCAGCACATTCTTCATGCAAAAAGACGCCATCTTTAGTCCATGCCAGCACATTCTTCATACAAAAAACATACCATCTTTAATCCATGTCAGCACAGCACTCATACAAAAAAGAAGCCATTTTTAATCCATGCCAGCACATTCTTCATACAAAAAGACGCCATCGTTAATTCATGCCAGTAAAGTTTTCATAGAAAAAGACGCCATCTTTAATCCATGCCAACACATTCTTCAAACAAAAAGACGCCATCGTTAATCCATGCCCGCACATTCTTCATATAAAAAGACGCCATCTTTAATCTATGCCAACACATTCTTCAAACAAAAAGACGCCATCTTTAATCCATGCCAGCAAATTTTTAATAGAAAAAGACGCCATCTTTAATCCATGCCAGCACATTATTCATACAAAAAGACGCCATCTTTAATACATGCCAGCACATTCTTCATACAATTAGACGCCATCTTTATTCCATGCCAGTACATTCTTCATACAAAAAGACGCCATCTTTAATACATGCCAGCACATTCTTCATACAATTATACGCCATCTTTATTCCATGTCAGTACATTCTTCATACAAAAATACGCCATCTTTAATCCATGCCAGCAAATTCTTCATAGAAAAAGACGCCATGTTTAACACATGCCAGCACATTCTTCATACAATTATACGCCATCTTTATTCCATGTCAGTACATTCATCATTCAAAAAGACGTCATCTTTAATCCACGCCAGCACATTCTTCATGCAACTATACGCCATCTTTAATGCATGCCAGCACAATCTTAATACAAAAAGACGCCATCTTTAATACATGACAGCACATTCTTCATACAATAAGACGCCATCTTTAATCCAAGCCAGCACATTCTTCATACAAAAAGGCGCCATCTTTAATCCATGCCAGCACATTCTTCATACAAAAATACGCCATCTTTAATCCAAGTCAGCACATTATTCATACAAAGAGACGCCATCTTTAATCCATGCCAGCACATTCTTCATACACAAATACGCCATCTTTAATCCATGCCAACACATTCTTCATACAAATTGACGCCATCTTTAATCCATGCCAACACATTCTTCATACAAAAAGACGCCATCTTTAATCCATGCCAGTAAGGTTTTCATAGAAAAAGACGCCATCTTTAATCCATGCCAACACATTCTTCATGCAAAAAAGACGCCATCTTTAATGCATGCCAGCATATTCTTCATACACAAGACGCCATCTTGAATCCATGACAGCACATTCTTCATACAAAAATACGCCATCTTTAATCCATACCAGCACATTCTTCATACAAAAAGACGCCATCGTTAATCCATAACAGTAAAGTTTTCATAGAAAAAGACGCCATCTTTAATCCATGCCAACACATTCTTCATGCAAAAAGATGCCATCTTTAATGCATGCCAGTACATTCGTTATACAAAAAGACGCCATCTTTAATCCATTCCAGCATCTTCTTCATAAAAAAGACGCCATCTTTAAGGTTCACAGTGTGACCGAGGGACACTTTTTCACAGAGTGACTGATGTGATTATCATGGAGATATTGTATTTCATTATCACGCAGTAGATTGGGCAAGATTACAAGTGATTGTCACAAACATGAAACCACTTTAAAAATCTTGTTCCCGCATATATCCTTGCACCACATTTTTTTGTTCCGATTATGTTAGAGAAGTTTGCTCACTCGCACATATTCAGTGTGACAAATGAAAATGGCCATCACTGGTTATTTCTATGGATGTAATTGAAAAGGGAACATAAACAGTGAAAGGCCAAAGAACACTAAATTAAAATAAAATAAAATAAAATATTTTTTTTGCATATTTTCCAATTCCTCAATAGTCATAGCATAGCTGATTGTTGTGGTATAACGTCATCCCGTGAATACAACTTCATTGTTGGTGATTGATAGCTTACAGCAGCTTATTCAGACAACACCAGTTTAATGAGATGCAAGCAAAGCATTAGTGTTTGTTAAACTAGGACTTGGTCGGAGCTTATCCTTCTTGCTAACTGCATTAGATTCCAGATTCTTAAAACCTGAGAACAAGTGTAGCGCAATCTGAATCCATGAGCTTTACAATTCCCACCATACCGTGAATTTTATGCCGTGCCAAAATTCATAACTTTAACAACAATTTTAACAGTGATATACTTTGTGGAAATTGCTCAACTTCATTTCAGTATATAGAATAGTATGGTAACTTTTATTTTTGGAAGTTTTTATTGAAATCTAAATCCCATTTGTGATCTCCTTTAAGGATTTCTGTACGGACAGTTCTGGCATTACAGACACGATTGGTAGTTCTATTATAACAGTATGCAACACGAGCCTAGTGAAGTGAAGCTGTCTTGTTTTATAGTATTTAAATGAATTTCCATCAATATTTGATAAAATGCATTTACTATGGTTTACGTGGTAATGAATATGTAAAACAATTTTCACATTTAATAAAACATTAAACAAACAGTGCATAAGCATAATAAAGCTTGTTTACGTGGCACTTAATACACATGTTTAATAATTTCGATATTATATATAGACACGTTTTGAGACCGACTGCATACATCTCATATGTTGTTATAATTGAAATAAGTCATTAGGAAAATTTTCATTCCAGGAAATATTACAACCATTATGTCTTGTTCCAATGCAAAGACATAAATATTGCCAGTGGCTATGATAATAATGGCCAGTGTTTGATAAGATAATGATAACAACAACAGAATTATACCTTTATGGGTGTATGGTATTACTTACGTATCATCATTTCTGGTAACTAAAATAGACAAACATAGAATTTTTTATATTAGAATGCACCAGCTTATCATTTCACCCACAATGTGTGTTTTTCTTTTCAAGAGGTGATGGTAGATCTGAAGTGAAATTCACAGGAGTTTGGTCACCATGGGAGATTCTTTCTTTACGAGTTACCGTAAAAAAGTGTGTTAATTTATACTTAATGAAATCACAACATGATAAGATTTATTTCGTGTCATTACATCTGGGTCCACAGTTTTTGCCTATAAACGCGCACAATTTAAACAGTTTTATTTTCAGGCATTTTACTGTGAATCTGCACCTTTAATTGTACAGTCACCAATGGCATGCAATGCAGATGCATACTTTCAGATATTTGTCGGATCGACATCATTTGATTGTGACGTCAGTGAACAAGTGATGTACGTTGATTATGACATCAGATACTTGAGTGACAGATCAGAACACCCTCCTCCCACACCGCCCACCTCCAGTATCAAAGTAGCATGTAAATAGCAACAGCGAATGGGCGTGCTTCTGTGGAGAACTGCTAGGGGTATTAAAAGCAGTATACCGCACATATGCAATGGTACGCTCAGCTTGAAATAAATGTAGTCTATCTTTATATAGCAAATAGATTATTTATCTAAGAAATATGTTAATACATTGTTCAGTAATACATTGTCTCATGCAGATACTCGTGGATATCTTACACACATTACCTTGATTTAATAACGATTTATACATTCTTGGAGAATTTATTAAATATTATGAAAGTCCTTTCCATTGCAAGTGTTCACAGTACAAGTATTCAAAATATTCGCGTTGATATTCGGTGTGACTGTTCCTCTAGTTCCATAGATAACCAGCTGCTTAAATGTGATCAACAATACCAATCCATAAATAATGGACCATTCCATTTTTAGCTATGCCCCGACCATCTCTAGCTAAGCTCCACCCACACCTCCCTTGAGTTGGGATCGATCGATCTTTGTACTTCCTGAACAGCAATTTCCAGAGAACCATACGGTTAGGCTGAATATTTTTAAAGTAATTTAACTGGGTGCTAAAGCGCCGAGTCAAATTAGTTTTAAAATAATCAACAGCATGTTCATTAAATAGTAGAGACATACAATTCTTACAACGTGTCGAACTATTAAGAGGTAAAGACCGGCCACATAAAGAATCATTTATGACGTGATGATTATGACGTCATCCTACACGCCGTTTAGCTAATTATGCCATCATATGACGTCATTACTCTGGAAAGGTCCATTGGGGAGCGCTGACATTATTATGATAAAGGAAATGTGCATCAATTTCAAAAATGCGGTGTTGTACAAATTAGAACGTGTCAATAAAATTAGTTTAAGAATATTTGCTCTGTGATCATTTTAATCAGACTATTAATTCTATCTCTGTGTGAGGACAGACCTGTAGCTTCACTTCTTGTATTGTGATATTGAACCGGCCCATCACCAAATGATGCTGCCTCGTATTCATGAGGCACAGTATTGTTCTCTGCACAAGGACCATATTCTGATGAATTTGTCTGCTTCACGTCTGGTACAGGGCAAAGATATCCACCGTCATCGTGCTGTGATCTAGTCTGTAATCTGAAGTTGTAATAATAGAGGAATCCTATCTGTCAATCAAGCACATGTCGTCATAATCAAATACGTCACATGTTGGTTGACGTCACAATTAAACTACGTCATGAATAGCGTATTTAAGTGCGTCAGAATCTCTTAATAATCCGTCATGTGTACCAATTGTATGTCTTTACTACTTAACAACCAACATGTTGAATATTTTGAAACTAATTTAACTGGGCGATGTAAAGGCAGCAACGGCACCCAGTCATATTACTTTCAAAGTATTCACCAACCTATATAGTTTTCTAAAAATTGAGATTCCTGGTGTTCAGGGTTCAATAGATAACAACACCGGCGTTGCGTGGGCGGAGCTTAGCTATCGATGGGCATGTCATAACTAAAATTGGATTCATCCCTTGACAATGTGCATACTGTATTCTGTTTCATGCATACTGAACAAGATTCTTGCCAGCACATTCTTCATACAATAAGACGTCATCTTTAATCCATACCAGCACATTATTCATATAAAAGACAACATCTTTAGTCCATGCCAGCACAATCGTCATACAAAAAGACGCCATTGTTAATCCATGCCAGCACATTCTTCATGCAAAAAGACACCATCTTTAGTCCATGTCAGCACAGTATTCATACAAAAAAGAAGCCATTTTTAATCCATGCCAGCACATTCTTCATATAAAGAGACGCTATCTTTAATCCATGCCAGTAAAGTTTTCATAGAAAAAGACGCCATCTTTAATCCATGCCAACACATTCTTCAAACAAAAAGGCGCCATTGTTAATCCATGCCAGCACATTCTTCATGCAAAAAGACGCCATCTTTAGTCCATGCCAGCACATTCTTCATACAAAAAACATACCATCTTTAATCCATGTCAGCACAGCACTCATACAAAAAAGAAGCCATTTTTAATCCATGCCAGCACATTCTTCATACAAAAAGACGCCATCGTTAATTCATGCCAGTAAAGTTTTCATAGAAAAAGACGCCATCTTTAATCCATGCCAACACATTCTTCAAACAAAAAGACGCCATCGTTAATCCATGCCCGCACATTCTTCATATAAAAAGACGCCATCTTTAATCTATGCCAACACATTCTTCAAACAAAAAGACGCCATCTTTAATCCATGCCAGCAAATTTTTAATAGAAAAAGACGCCATCTTTAATCCATGCCAGCACATTATTCATACAAAAAGACGCCATCTTTAATACATGCCAGCACATTCTTCATACAATTAGACGCCATCTTTATTCCATGCCAGTACATTCTTCATACAAAAAGACGCCATCTTTAATACATGCCAGCACATTCTTCATACAATTATACGCCATCTTTATTCCATGTCAGTACATTCTTCATACAAAAATACGCCATCTTTAATCCATGCCAGCAAATTCTTCATAGAAAAAGACGCCATGTTTAACACATGCCAGCACATTCTTCATACAATTATACGCCATCTTTATTCCATGTCAGTACATTCATCATTCAAAAAGACGTCATCTTTAATCCACGCCAGCACATTCTTCATGCAACTATACGCCATCTTTAATGCATGCCAGCACAATCTTAATACAAAAAGACGCCATCTTTAATACATGACAGCACATTCTTCATACAATAAGACGCCATCTTTAATCCAAGCCAGCACATTCTTCATACAAAAAGGCGCCATCTTTAATCCATGCCAGCACATTCTTCATACAAAAATACGCCATCTTTAATCCAAGTCAGCACATTATTCATACAAAGAGACGCCATCTTTAATCCATGCCAGCACATTCTTCATACACAAATACGCCATCTTTAATCCATGCCAACACATTCTTCATACAAATTGACGCCATCTTTAATCCATGCCAACACATTCTTCATACAAAAAGACGCCATCTTTAATCCATGCCAGTAAGGTTTTCATAGAAAAAGACGCCATCTTTAATCCATGCCAACACATTCTTCATGCAAAAAAGACGCCATCTTTAATGCATGCCAGCATATTCTTCATACACAAGACGCCATCTTGAATCCATGACAGCACATTCTTCATACAAAAATACGCCATCTTTAATCCATACCAGCACATTCTTCATACAAAAAGACGCCATCGTTAATCCATAACAGTAAAGTTTTCATAGAAAAAGACGCCATCTTTAATCCATGCCAACACATTCTTCATGCAAAAAGATGCCATCTTTAATGCATGCCAGTACATTCGTTATACAAAAAGACGCCATCTTTAATCCATTCCAGCATCTTCTTCATAAAAAAGACGCCATCTTTAAGGTTCACAGTGTGACCGAGGGACACTTTTTCACAGAGTGACTGATGTGATTATCATGGAGATATTGTATTTCATTATCACGCAGTAGATTGGGCAAGATTACAAGTGATTGTCACAAACATGAAACCACTTTAAAAATCTTGTTCCCGCATATATCCTTGCACCACATTTTTTTGTTCCGATTATGTTAGAGAAGTTTGCTCACTCGCACATATTCAGTGTGACAAATGAAAATGGCCATCACTGGTTATTTCTATGGATGTAATTGAAAAGGGAACATAAACAGTGAAAGGCCAAAGAACACTAAATTAAAATAAAATAAAATAAAATATTTTTTTTGCATATTTTCCAATTCCTCAATAGTCATAGCATAGCTGATTGTTGTGGTATAACGTCATCCCGTGAATACAACTTCATTGTTGGTGATTGATAGCTTACAGCAGCTTATTCAGACAACACCAGTTTAATGAGATGCAAGCAAAGCATTAGTGTTTGTTAAACTAGGACTTGGTCGGAGCTTATCCTTCTTGCTAACTGCATTAGATTCCAGATTCTTAAAACCTGAGAACAAGTGTAGCGCAATCTGAATCCATGAGCTTTACAATTCCCACCATACCGTGAATTTTATGCCGTGCCAAAATTCATAACTTTAACAACAATTTTAACAGTGATATACTTTGTGGAAATTGCTCAACTTCATTTCAGTATATAGAATAGTATGGTAACTTTTATTTTTGGAAGTTTTTATTGAAATCTAAATCCCATTTGTGATCTCCTTTAAGGATTTCTGTACGGACAGTTCTGGCATTACAGACACGATTGGTAGTTCTATTATAACAGTATGCAACACGAGCCTAGTGAAGTGAAGCTGTCTTGTTTTATAGTATTTAAATGAATTTCCATCAATATTTGATAAAATGCATTTACTATGGTTTACGTGGTAATGAATATGTAAAACAATTTTCACATTTAATAAAACATTAAACAAACAGTGCATAAGCATAATAAAGCTTGTTTACGTGGCACTTAATACACATGTTTAATAATTTCGATATTATATATAGACACGTTTTGAGACCGACTGCATACATCTCATATGTTGTTATAATTGAAATAAGTCATTAGGAAAATTTTCATTCCAGGAAATATTACAACCATTATGTCTTGTTCCAATGCAAAGACATAAATATTGCCAGTGGCTATGATAATAATGGCCAGTGTTTGATAAGATAATGATAACAACAACAGAATTATACCTTTATGGGTGTATGGTATTACTTACGTATCATCATTTCTGGTAACTAAAATAGACAAACATAGAATTTTTTATATTAGAATGCACCAGCTTATCATTTCACCCACAATGTGTGTTTTTCTTTTCAAGAGGTGATGCTAGATCTGAAGTGAAATTCACAGGAGTTTGGTCACCATGGGAGATTCTTTCTTTACGAGTTACCGTAAAAAAGTGTGTTAATTTATACTTAATGAAATCACAACATGATAAGATTTATTTCGTGTCATTACATCTGGGTCCACAGTTTTTGCCTATAAACGCGCACAATTTAAACAGTTTTATTTTCAGGCATTTTACTGTGAATCTGCACCTTTAATTGTACAGTCACCAATGGCATGCAATGCAGATGCATACTTTCAGATATTTGTCGGATCGACATCATTTGATTGTGACGTCAGTGAACAAGTGATGTACGTTGATTATGACATCAGATACTTGAGTGACAGATCAGAACACCCTCCTCCCACACCGCCCACCTCCAGTATCAAAGTAGCATGTAAATAGCAACAGCGAATGGGCGTGCTTCTGTGGAGAACTGCTAGGGGTATTAAAAGCAGTATACCGCACATATGCAATGGTACGCTCAGCTTGAAATAAATGTAGTCTATCTTTATATAGCAAATAGATTATTTATCTAAGAAATATGTTAATACATTGTTCAGTAATACATTGTCTCATGCAGATACTCGTGGATATCTTACACACATTACCTTGATTTAATAACGATTTATACATTCTTGGAGAATTTATTAAATATTATGAAAGTCCTTTCCATTGCACGTGTTCACAGTACAAGTATTCAAAATATTCGCGTTGATATTCGGTGTGACTGTTCCTCTAGTTCCATAGATAACCAGCTGCTTAAATGTGATCAACAATACCAATCCATAAATAACCGACCTTTCCATTTTTAGCTATACCCCGCCCATCTCTAGCTAAGCTCCACCAACAACTCGCTAGTGTTGGGATCGATCGATCTTTGTACTTCCTGAATAGCAATTTCCAGAGAACCATATGGTTAGGCTGAATATTTTGAAAGTAATTTAACTGGGTGCTAAAGCGCCGAGTCAAATTAGTTTTAAAATAATCAACAGCATGTTCATTAAATAGTAGAGACATACAATTCTTACAACGTGTCGAACTATTAAGAGGTAAAGACCGGCCACATAAAGAATCATTTATGACGTGATGATTATGACGTCATCCTACACGCCGTTTAGCTAATTATGCCATCATATGACGTCATTACTCTGGAAAGGTCCATTGGGGAGCGCTGACATTATTATGATAAAGGAAATGTGCATCAATTTCAAAAATGCGGTATTGTACAAATTAGAACGTGTCAATAAAATTAGTTTAAGAATATTTGCTCTGTGATCATTTTAATCAGACTATTAATTCTATCTCTGTGTGAGGACAGACCTGTAGCTTCACTTCTTGTATTGTGATATTGAACCGGCCCATCACCAAATGATGTTGCCTCGTATTCATGAGGCACAGTATTGTTCTCTGCACAAGGACCATATTCTGATGAATTTGTCTGCTTCACGTCTGGTACAGGGCAAAGATATCCACCGTCATCGTGCTGTGATCTAGTCTGTAATCTGAAGTTGTAATAATAGAGGAATCCTATCTGTCAATCAAGCACATGTCGTCATAATCAAATACGTCACATGTTGGTTGACGTCACAATTAAACTACGTCATGAATAGCGTATTTAAGTGCGTCAGAATCTCTTAATAATCCGTCATGTGTACCAATTGTATGTCTTTACTACTTAACAACCAACATGTTGAATATTTTGAAACTAATTTAACTGGGCGATGTAAAGGCAGCAACGGCACCCAGTCATATTACTTTCAAAGTATTCACCAACCTATATAGTTTTCTAAAAATTGAGATTCGTGGTGTTCAGGGTTCAATAGATAACAACACCGGCGTTGCGTGGGTGGAGCTTAGCTATCGATGGGCATGTCATAACTAAAATTGGATTCATCCCTTGACAATGTGCATACTGTATTCTGTTTCATGCATACTGAACAAGATTCTTGCCAGCACATTCTTCATACAATAAGACGTCATCTTTAATCCATACCAGCACATTATTCATATAAAAGACAACATCTTTAGTCCATGCCAGCACAATCGTCATACAAAAAGACGCCATTGTTAATCCATGCCAGCACATTCTTCATGCAAAAAGACACCATCTTTAGTCCATGCCAGCACATTCTTCATACAAAAAACATACCATCTTTAATCCATGTCAGCACAGCACTCATACAAAAAAGAAGCCATTTTTAATCCATGCAAGCACATTCTTCATACAAAAAGACGCCATCGTTAATTCATGCCAGTAAAGTTTTCATAGAAAAAGACGCCATCTTTAATCCATGCCAACACATTCTTCAAACAAAAAGACGCCATCGTTAATCCATGCCCGCACATTCTTCATATAAAAAGACGCCATCTTTAATCCATGCCAACACATTCTTCAAACAAAAAGACGCCATCTTTAATCCATGCCAGCAAATTTTTCATAGAAAAAGACGCCATCTTTAATCCATGCCAGCACATTCTTCATACAAAAAGACGCCATCTTTAATACATGCCAGCACATTCTTCATACAATTAGACGCCATCTTTATTCCATGCCAGTACATTCTTCATACAAAAAGACGCCATCTTTAATCCATGCCAGCACATTCTTCATACAAAAAGACGCCATCTTTAATACATGCCAGCACATTCTTCATACAATTATACGCCATCTTTATTCCATGTCAGTACATTCTTCATACAAAAATACGCCATCTTTAATCCATGCCAGCAAATTCTTCATAGAAAAAGACGCCATGTTTAACACATGCCAGCACATTCTTCATACAATTATACGCCATCTTTATTCCATGTCAGTACATTCATCATTCAAAAAGACGTCATCTTTAATCCACGCTAGCACATTCTTCATGCAACTATACGCCATCTTTAATGCATGCCAGCACAATCTTAATACAAAAAGACGCCATCTTTAATACATGCCAGCACATTCTTTAAACAAATAGATGCCATCTTTAATCCATGCCAGCACATTCTTCATGCAAATAGACGCCATCTTTAATGCATGCTAGCACATTCTTCATACAAAAGATACGCCATCTTTAATACATGACAGCACATTCTTCATACAAAAAGACGCCATCTTTAATCCAAGCCAGCACATTCTTCATACAAAAAGGCGCCATCTTTAATCCATGCCAGCACATTCTTCATACAAAAATACGCCATCTTTAATCCAAGTCAGCACATTATTCATACAAAAAGACGCCATCTTTAATCCATGCCAGCACATTCTTCATACACAAATACGCCATCTTTAATCCATGCCAACACATTCTTCATACAAAAAGACGCCATCTTTAATCCATGCCAGTAAGGTTTTCATAGAAAAAGACGCCCTCTTTAATCCATGCCAACACATTCTTCATGCAAAAAAGACGCCATCTTTAATGCATGCCAGCATATTCTTCATACACAAGACGCCATCTTGAATCCATGACAGCACATTCTTCATACAAAAATACGCCATCTTTAATCCATACCAGCACATTCTTCATACAAAAAGACGCCATCGTTAATCCATAACAGTAAAGTTTTCATAGAAAAAGACGCCATCTTTAATCCATGCCAACACATTCTTCATGCAAAAAGATGCCATCTTTAATGCATGCCAGTACATTCGTTATACAAAAAGACGCCATCTTTAATCCATTCCAGCATCTTCTTCATAAAAAAGACGCCATCTTTAAGGTTCACAGTGTGACCGAGGGACACTTTTTCACAGAGTGACTGATGTGATTATCATGGAGATATTGTATTTCATTATCACGCAGTAGATTGGGCAAGATTACAAGTGATTGTCACAAACATGAAACCACTTTAAAAATCTTGTTCCTGCATATATCCTTGCACCACATTTTTTTGTTCCGATTATGTTAGAGAAGTTTGCTCACTCGCACATATTCAGTGTGACAAATGAAAATGGCCATCACTGGTTATTTCTATGGATGTAATTGAAAAGGGAACATAAACAGTGAAAGGCCAAAGAACACTAAATTAAAATAAAATAAAATAAAATATTTTGTTTGCATATTTTCCAATTCCTCAATAGTCATAGCACAGCTGATTGTTGTGGTATAACGTCATCCCGTGAATACAACTTCATTGTTGGTGATTGATAGCTTACAGCAGCTTATTCAGACAACACCAGTTTAATGAGATGCAAGCAAAGCATTAGGGTTTGTTAAACTAGGACTTGGTCGGAGCTTATCCTTCTTGCTAACTGCATTAGATTCCAGATTCTTAAAACCTGAGAACAAGTGTAGCGCAATCTGAATCCACGAGCTTTACAATTCCCACCATACCGTGAATTTTATGCCGTGCCAAAATTCATATCTTTAACAACAATTTTAACAGTGATATACTTTGTGGAAATTGCTCAACTTCATTTCAGTATATAGAATAGTATGGCAACTTTTATTTTTGGAAGTTTTTATTGAAATCTAAATCCCATTTGTGATCTCCTTTGAGGATTTCTGTACGGACCGTTCTGGCATTACAGACACGATTGGTAGTTCTATTATAGCAGTATGCAACACGAGCCTAGTGAAGTGAAGCTGTCTTGTTTTATAGTATTTAAATGAATTTCCATCAATATTTGATAAAATGCATTTACTATGGTTTACGTGGTAATGAATATGTAAAACAATTTTCACATTTAATAAAACATTAAACAAACAGTGCATAAGCATAATAAAGCTTGTTTAAGTGGCACTTAATACATATGTTTAATAATATTGATATTAGATATAGACACGTTTTTAGTCCGACTGCATACATATCACATGTTGTTATAATTGAAAGAAGTCATTAGGAAAATTTACATTCCAGGAAATATTACAACCATTATGTCTTGTTCCAATGCAAAGACCGAAATATTGCCAGTGGCTATGATAATAATGGCCAGTGTTTGATAAGATAATAATAACAACAACAGAAGTATACCTTTATGAGTTATGGTATTACTTACGTATCATCATTTCTGGTAACTAAAATAGACAAACATAGAATTCTGTAATTGTTTGATATTAAAATGGACGAGCTTATCATTTCACCCACAATGTGTGTTTTTCTTATGGTAGATCTGATGTGAAATTTACAGGAGTTTGTTCACCATGGGAGGTTCTTTCTTTACTAGTTACCTTATACTGAGTTAAAGCTGCATTTAATAATAGTAATAATAATAATAATAATAATAATAATAATATATATATATATATATATATATATATGCAGGCGGTACAGAATCCACTGCGGTACATGCTGTAACCATTATCGATGGAAACAGACTGAAATTGCTCACTGTCGCTCATTGTTGTATTGTTTCAAACATAAATATTACTTATCCTCTGGGAGGAAATGTAATTCAGGAACCTGAAGATACAGGTACCTATAAGTTCATTTATAGTGATGATGATACTCAGAAATGTGCTGCTGCATAGATCAAGCCTCGTGTACCAAAGAACAATCTCTCAATGAAACCGTGCTCAGGTTAATACAATTCTTCCTTATTTGTAGCATATGTGAGAAGAGAGAAAATAGAAAAGAACTAAAAGGTAGATTTACCTGACGCATCTTCTTGAGTGTCGTAGCTGGGTAGAGTAACATAATCCGCACAGACAATAACACTGTAGGTATCCAGTATCTCAACATATAGTGCATCTTCATCATCTTCAGCATGAGTTGGAGGAGGGCTGGTCATATCTGATAATCTATGCAGAAATATACATAGTATAAACGTAAGTACATTGGGATGCATTTTCATATGAGAACAGGTTAATGAAGAGATGAGATCTGTCACTCATGTATATAACTGTGTTATATAACTCGAAATATCCGTCAATTGTATGAATTGTTTGTCTTTGATAAATTCACAATACAGATTAATAATAATAATAATAATAATAATAATAATAATAATAATAATAATAATATGTCTGCGGCTGCTGATGTCAATAATAATGATGATGATGATGATGATGATGATGATGATGATGATGATGATGATGATGATGGTTGTGGTTGTATTGGTGTTGGTGGTGGCAGTGACGGCAGCGGCGGTGGTGGTAAATAATAATAATAATAATAATAATAAAAATAATAATAATAATAATAATAATAAATATAGCTGCAAGTGGCGATGCACCGGGGGCCAAGCGGCTAGCATCCTGGTCGCTAAGACGAGAACATTATCTGAGCCAGCTCTTATAGGTGGCTTAGAGCCTAAATAGCCTCTTAGATTTGATCAAGTTGGATTAATGCTGTCAGTTTTATGGATTTATGTGAGAAGGTTACAGTAGAAATCTTCTTTATCCGACCAGTCTACCCATCATTGAATGTGGATTTGAAAAACAAACAATCGTGTGTCAACAACGGCAGTAAAAATAATATAAACGAAATCGGCACAGTTCTTCATGAGAAGAAGACAATTCAATTCTCCAATTGCTTTAGTATTGGCAATTTTGGTGGGAAAACGATCCAAGATGGCCGCCAAACCGTTCGTCCGACAGTATTGAAAATGGCAAATGTGGAATCAGAAGACCCAGAAACCTATGTAAAACCAATTTCGGCTTCAAATTTCAACAAATTAAAAAATTTTAATGCTGAATTATGATTGTCGATGGCAGCCAGAGTTTTTGACGTATTGATTTCTCTTGAACAAACTGTAATGGCCCTCAGTCCCTAATCATACTAGCAAAATTTCGGCCCAATCTGTTCAGCGGTTCTGGAGAAGAACTCGTTTTCACGAAAACTAAGCCATTCAAGATGGCCACCCAAGTATTCGGCCAATCAAATATTCTTGAACAGATTTGGCTCAGTCCATACCCTAGATGATATTTCATGAGTTTTGAATCAATCCGCCGAGTGGTTTCGGAGGAGAACATTTTAAAATACGTTTCCCAAAATACTACAAAATCCAAAATGGCCGCCGGCCAAATAGGCCGACCAGCGTTGTTTGAACAAAATCAGATCTCTATTACCTATCGATGCTTTCTGCAAAATATAATTGAAATCCACCAAGTGGTTTCCGAGGAGAAGGCACTTTAAATTTCCAATTGCTTTACTATGGGGAATTTGGCGGGAAACGAATACAAGATGGCAGCCAAACCGTCAATCGAACAAATTCGAAAATGCCAGATTTCGATTTCTCGACCCGACAAACATATATAGGCCCAATTTGGGATCAAAATCCATTAAATAAAAAATTCAACATGGCCGCCAGAAAGCTTGATGCTGATTGGTCCATACGGAAATCCATGTTTTTCAAACTCTTAACTTCTCTTGAACAAACTTGTGTTGTAGTTTGTGAAAATGTCAAATTTCTATTTTATTACTCACATACTCTCATTCATGAGAGCTGCAGATAGAGATAACTATAGTATAGTAAAATATTACGTCATTCTAGCACTAACCGAGCAACGTGATATTAAGTATTCGTATCTGTTTTGAAAAAACCCTCTGAGCCCAGAAATAATCATTCTGGAATTGTTCAATGTCTAGCAAACGTGTGCTAACTCTCCATATCTAAACAACGTTACCCTATGAAACAAATTAATTTCAATCAGACAGTAGGTGCAATTATAATGTCGAGCAAAAAAGACAGAGATAGGATAATAACGAATGCACTGACACCTGTACAAACATACGCAGACATATGTTTTTGCAGCAACTTTTTGAAAATCTAAAATGAATGAGTAAAGAGAAGCTACAATGAACAATTGATGCAGAAGCCATGAGTTCTAGCAATGGCACACAAATATGCCAGATGGCATGCAATCGGTAGCCATAATTTATCCTCTCAGCATAGATGCATGGTTGCTGTATTCTGCGGCTGTAGTAGTAGGAACATCCTACAGCTATGCTCCCCTGACACAGGGTGCGGACATGTCAGAAGGACTGCAAAGTTGTGAGCCCAGTATTTTACTTTTCCTCTCTGGTTCGGCGCCACGAAGTGGATCTGTAGTGGATCGTCATTTCCCTTAGTTTCCTGCTTTGTAGATAGGTATATGTGGTAAACTCTGTTTTGGAGTCATTCAAAAAGCCTTTCTCAGTGTTTAGTTTACTAGCTCATTGTTTCCACATAGAATAACGCAGATTTACGCATCAATACATGTTGAAATTATTAATGACTTGGTCACAAGCAGTTTTTAAATCATGATATGATTTTCTATTCAATACAGTTATATAAAAATCGATCACCTTCCCGTTCTTTAAATTTTCTCTAGAGCCTCCTGCTGGCATGTTCCCTACCATGGTTTTGTAGATGACTAAAGGAAGGTTAGTCAGGACATACATGTACATACGGCACGAGGTGTAGATAGTAATATGTGTCCTGACGTGCTGTGAATTTCATATCAAAACTTAGAAAGTGGCGCAGGTGTGCTTGGTAGCGCGCTGTATGTTCATTCTAGCTAGCGCCTTGCAGCAGAGCAGTAGCTTTTCTTGTTCCTGTTTTATAACGCTATGGGATGCCAAATCACCTGGGCTGAGGTGCCCTGGACTACAGAATTCTGGCCTCAAACGTAAACCGTAAACTGGTCATAATTCTGCATCAATTGCCTTAACTTAGAAAATTATTAGACAGATTTCAAGAATCATACTTTCCGAAGCATACCATACTGAGACTTGAAATATTCTTTGCTGTATTTATGCTAATGACCGTGTTAAAGATTTTCTGAATTGCTCTTTAGAGGGGAAATATATTTTCCTTAAAATCTCTCATAATAGATATATGTTTCATCCAAATTTGTAACATAATATTTATGGACGGTATTCTACCAACCTGAGCAAAAGAAATGTATACAATGCCAATAATAAGGTAACATACGAACATATATATTTGTTGCACGAAGCTCTCACCAATTCCATTGTCTGTAAAAACAAAACTATGTTCAATATCATATTTTAAGTGTATAAACGTTCTGGCCCAGAGTGAAGTATACTTCTAGAATGTGTAAGAGCGGTTAGGTACTCATACCCACGTATCTGCATAATATCATTGAATAACTGACGCTAGTCTAACCATGTGCATGCCGTGACACTTTAAGCTACAGCTCCAAACATGACAAAATTAAGTTTGCTTTCAATTACTAGTTGGTTAAATATTCTGAGAATAATTTTATTGGAAGTAATTGCTGCACAAGGGAGCAACAGCTTCTAGCAAAATTATTTTGAAAATATTCAAAAGAGTTTCTGGCAGAGACGCTTTAGGTTGCACATATTGGGAGTTCATGGAGTAGCAAACGTTGTATATTTTAGAAATCTTGTCCAGGTCCCGTGTAGGGCTGTTCGATTATGGAATTAAATAATTGATTATGATGTCCGGAAAACAATCGTGGTGGATGGGAAACCTACATTTAGCTTGGTTTATTAGCCCCTGTTGGCGCTGTGGCGATGTAAACATTGAGCCAGTCTTCGCGATGTGTGCGTGCGTGCGTGCGTACGTACGTACGTGCGTGCGTGCGTGCGTGCGTGTGTATGTATGTGTGTGTGAGCCTCCGAAACGAGAACAGGAGTTGCGCTGGTGTAGATTGCTAGAACAGCGAGCTCTACATAGTAAGCACGGATAATGGTCCTTGCTCCGGACGACCCACTGTCCGACTGAGCAATACGAAGTTATTGGTTTAGTTGGCGCCTATCGCGTCCCTGATTCCAGGTCCCATTCACGCCATTCTAGGCTGGTTTTTATTTCAGTTTATTATTTGTAACTTCCCCAATTTTTAGACTGGTACCCATTTATGCTCCTGAGTGGAGAGAGGCGGCGAGGAGTGAAGGAGATTGCCTATGTTTCCAGCGATAGTCAGTTGGCCGAACGGAGACGCGGTCCCGGGGTTGCCGGATTCACATCTCTGCTCGTTACCACCTGAGGAATGCTGCCAGAGCGAGTCCTTTTATACTGTATGGTGACCAATCAACAGGCACCATAGCAGAGCTCAACCAATCATCGCGCACTTCATGGGGGGGGGGGGCATGTGGGATGGGTGGGGTGGGAGTGGGGTGGATGGTAGCATATGACGTACATGTGTGTATGACGTCACGCTATCAACACATGCGCGATGGCAATCTAAACCAACTTTGGAGAATTATTCAGACCTATTTCTTTTCACTGATATCTCTGCCAGTACTAAACCGATTTGAAATCTGTAACGAGATTCGTATTTCCCAACCAAGATGGCTGGAAAGGGTCCCGTATTAGAGATTCCCTAACTTACTGGTAATTATATACATAGGAATGCCATTCCCCATACTCTCAGCATAGCGTGGGTGAGCTGTCTCTTATTGGTGCGCATGCTCAGTTGGTGTTCTCACTTACTCTTATCAGAGCTCTCTCTCTTCCATGGCTACACGCACTAGCCTATGGAACCAATGGGGTGGTGCTGGAACATACCAGGCTATCCCGGGCTGGTTCGTACCCGACTGAGCGAGGCCCCCACCCCCCTACGCGCTTGCCTATATAACCAACGGAAGTGGGGCTGGAGCATTTCAGACCAGGTCGTTCTGTATCCAGGTAACCAGGGCCAGTTCATACCTGGCTGAGAGATCAATGCTACAGAACACATACTTGTGAGCCAACCATCGATTTGACAATTCACATGTGATAGTATTATTTATGGATGGATGGACTGCGCGTATTCCTAATAACGAGCTACACAGAGTGGTGGGATGAGCTGGTAAAAGGTTAAGTAAAAAACCATTATATAGAAATCTCGCACCTGAACGCGGGTGCAATTGCTGTGTCTATAGGCATCAGCAAGTGTCAGCAATACCGAGGCTGATCGGCCGATTTGGCAATACACCCTTAATGATGACAGAAGCACTTCAAATACTCTTTAAAAGTCGGGGTATTTTTTATTGAAAAGCCTTTGTGGAGCACACGCTAGTTGTTTATTAACATCTAACCATATCTGACCTCTCATAAAAACCGCCATCCTATCATCTCTCGAAGTTCGAATAAAATAGTGTGGTGCTATACATATCACTAGACAAATGACACGCTTTATAAAAAGAATTAATTCACGTGTGTGTCAAGGAAGGAATCTTTGGGGAGGATGGTGGAAGTGTGATAGCTCAAAACTCTGGAAATAGTATGTGAGGATGGAAGTGATTTTCACCCTGCACCCAACCCACCACAATCGCGACTCATCTGACTTCATCAATATCTCCTTGTGCAACTGGGAATGGAAGTAGCTGGCTGAGGCATGTCTCCCCGAGTTAGTATATCAAGTAATATTTTAGGAAAATTAAATGTTCTGATAAGCATTATGTTTTCCCGAATTTATCATTGTACCAGTGTGCCTGTGGTGGGGAGAGACGGAATGAGCGAGATATAGATTAAAACATTTTTTCGAATCTAGGACACTATCGCCTTTGATAATTATATTTTTGTTGTCGTTGTTGTTGTTGTTGTTGTTGTTGTTGTTGTTGTTGTTGTTGTTGTTGTTGGTAGTGGTGGTGGTAGTGGTAGTGGTGGTGCTGCTCGTGGTGGTGCTGGTGGTGGTGGTGGTGGTGCGTTTGTGGTGGTGGTGTTCGTATTGGTGGTGGTGTTGTTGGTGCTGGTGGTGTTGGGGTTGGTGTATTGATGGTGGTGTTGTTGGTGGTGGTGGTGGTGATGATGATTGTTGTTGTTGTTGTTGTTGTTGTTGTTGTTGTTTTGTTGTGGTGGTGGTAGTGGTGGTGGTGATGGTGGTCCTGGTATTGGTGCTGCTGCTACTGGCGCTGGTGCTGCTGATTGCGCTGGTGTTGTTGCTGGTGTTGGTGTTAGTACTGGTGGTCGTGTTGTTGCTGACGCTGGTGCTGGGGCTAGTGTCGGCGCTGATATTTGAGCTGGTGTTCGTGTTGCTGTTGATGCTGGTGCTGGTGCTGGTGCTGGTGCTGGTGTATGTGTTGGGGTTGGTGTTGGTGTTGGTGTTGGCTTTGGTGTTATGTTGGTGTTGTGCTGGTGTTGGTGTTGGTGTTGGTGCTGGTGTTGGTGCTGGTGCTGGTGCTGGTGCTGGTGCTGGTGCTGGTGCTGGCGCGTGTGCCAGTGTTACTTTGATATTGTTGTTGGTATATATGCCGTTACCCATTATAAATGTGTTGTTTGTTGTTGATATTGATGTTTCTGTACTTGTTGGTGTCATTGTCGCTGTCTTTCAATGGCCATTGGTGTAGCTGTCATCGGTGTTGTTTTCTTTGTCGTTCTCATTGTCGTGGTCGTCGTCGTAGTAGAAGCAGTAGTAGCAGCAGCAGCAGTAGTAGTAGTAGTAGTAGTAGTAGTAGTAGTAGTAGTAGTAGTAGTAGTAGTAGTAGTAGTAGTAGTAGTAGGAGTAGTAGTAGTAGTAGTCGTAGTTATCGTTGCTACCATTGTTGTCATTGTCGTTTATTTCCTTGCTTGTTTGTTTCATTGGATGGTTGGCTGGTTGCTTACTGGTTGGATGTTTACTGGTTGCTCGGTTGGTTGGATGGTTGGTTGGCTGGTTGGTTGGTTGATTGATTGGTTGGTTGGTTGGTGTACCAGTATGCCTGTTGTGGGTTAAGATGGAACGAGAGTTATATAGATTAAAATATATATAACTCTCGTTTCATCTTACCCCACAACAGGCAAACTGGTACAACAACCAACCAACCAGCCATCCATCAAGCCAGCCAACCAACAATCCGACCAAACTAACAAAGAAGCAAGGAAATAAAACGGTACCATACGAGAATTCAGGAGAGGGTGTATGGGCGATGGGCGGGGAAACGAATTAGTCTTTGGGTGAAACCATCCTGGCGGTGCGTTGATTGGGACGGGTGGCATGAGGCATCGTAGGGCGGTATATTCTCAGTTCTAAGCTCTCTATGCTACATAAAACAGCATAATGCCGAGAACATCAAATAACTGTTTGTAATACGCAGCAAATCACCACTACCATACAGTTCATATATATGTTAGCGTAGAAAAGATCACATAGCTATACTCATCCATCCGTCCATCCCGACTGCCCGCCCGCCTTCCCGCCTGCTGGCCCACCCACCCGTCCGGCCGTCTGATCCATCCCTCCATGCATCCCTCCACTAACTCACCCAACCCACAACCAACCGAGTTACCCAACCACCCAACCACACACCGACAGACAGATGGATGGATGGACTGAGCAACCGACCGACTGACCAAACAACATATCGATCAACCGACCGATCCATCGACCGAACAGCAAACCACCCACCCACCCACCCATCCACCCGTCCAATCATCCACTCACCCACCCAGCGACCGACCAACTGACCGAGCAACTGACCGACTGGCCGAGTAACCAACCTACCAACTGACACACTCACTCACTCACTCACTCACTCACTCACTCACTCACTCACTCACTCACTCACTCACTCACTCACTCACTCACTCACTCACTCACTCACTCACTTACCCATCCACCTACCCACTCACCCACCCACTCACCCACCCAGCCAGCCACCAAGCCAGCCAGCCAGCCACCCACCCACCCACCCACCCACCCACCCACCCATCCACCCACCTACCTACCCACCCACCCACCCACTCACTCACTTACTCACACTAGTACTTTACAAAATATTGACTGTAGCGTGTCAATGGTAGGAAACTTACACCGAAAAATATATGTGTAGGCCAGCAAGCCTTTGCACCAGGACAATGTGTCAGAAAGCCTTGTTAAACTATTCAATAGTGCAGGTCGTCGACTTGGTATAGATACAATTTAACGAATGGATACCACAATGGTAAGATAAATCTTATCTGGATAGTTGGTTTACAGAGAGTAATGAAAGAGTAATGAAAACGTCAATGCAAAGTGCAAAGATACCGCGTGATTAATGTCTCGGGTGTATGATGATGAAAATCAATATGCCACATCCCTGTCTAATTGCAATGATCCAGCTTTCCCTATATCCGGAATATTACCTATCTTGATGACACCGGGCAGTAATAATGACACTACGACAACAATAATAAACCATTTTGTAAGCATAAAATGAGAACTCATTGTAGCTGATCTACGTTCATTTTGCACAGCAGAGTAGAGACACTTTTGTGGGCCAATCAAGAGAAGAATAAGAATGTGGCTATGCTATTTGTTCACCTCCACATCTTGTTTACCTTCATCACGCCTGCAATAGGTCACCATTATGAAAATGCTGGTTTAGATGGTATCGGGGTTGAGGTCAGGCTGTTCGCATAAAATAAATGTCGAATCAATGAGGGGTGGGCAGTAGTATTCCCGGATCGCCAGGCAAAGGACATACGTGGACACGGAACCATGGTCAATATGATACATTTCTGGAATGGTTGAGGGCTAAGGCGAATGTTCTTGCAATTGGTGACCGGGTGGGAAAGTTGCAGAACTGTCCAAAGGAACGTAACCCGGTTTTGATGATGCCACGTGATGCAGTAAATGATCTGACAGACGCTTTCCATGTTATAAATACTAAAGCTTTAATGATTGCATATGACAGAATACATGTGAATGAGCCAAAATATGTATATTGGACAAGCTATATTGACATAGTGGAGATTCTCCTAGACATTATTCTAGCTAACTCTGGAATTGCCAGTTGTATCTAGATATATGTTCTGCAATGCTTCCTTATTTGACCTTATATGATCACACGAACTATGCCCTACGGGATCGAGTATACCTAGCTGAAATGAAGGATTTTGAGACATCTGCACTGTAGCCGGAGTGTGAGAGTTGGGGCTGCTGCAAATAAGACTGTGGCTGTTTCTGTCCCTATGAGCGAGCGATGATGGATGTTGATGAAGGTGATCAGCGGCAGGCATCAAGCAGCTAGCTTTGCCGCCGCAGCACCAAAAAAAGGAGAGCAGACTACGATGGCGAGCGGTGAGCTGTCGGTGGCGTTCAGTGTCATCAAGACATTCGGTGCTGCTGGTCGGAGGACGTGGGTGGTCAAATCTTTGGGTGGCAGGCATGCTGTTCGTTTCTTACGTCCCACTGGGTTGCTCATCCTCTTCATTCCCTACAATCGTCTGCAGACCAGAAGAGGCTGCCGCATCTGTTAATGCATGTGTGTCATTTCATATATGAACGGAGCCACATTAACCTCGACACTGATGTCTGGGTTGCAATGGTAGCTATCGGCGGCGGTCCCCTATCTACTTTTTTAATCGAATTGGGAAAATCGTCCATCTGGATGGATGACACTTACTTGTCCTATGCTATCGAGCAGCTCCCTCAGATGAGTTGGTGGTTGAAGGTTATAAATGTAGATGTACAAAGATTGTTCCTACTCGCAAGCAGCTCCTGTGAATGACAAAGGGGATTTACCCTAATGTAATGTAGAGAATAGTGAGGCGTATAAGATGAGGTGAGTGTTGTGTTGTTCCGAGTTAACGCCTATTTTTTTACTGTCTCTCTCTCTCTCTCTCTCTCTCTCTCTCTCTCTCTCTCTCTCTCTCTCTCTCTCTCTCTCTCTCTCTCTCTCTCTCTCTCTCTCTCTCTCTCTCTCTCTCTTTCGAAAATAGGGAATACTATATAGATTATTTCATAAGGAAAACCGAGAGAGTGAGCTGTGTTTGGCGGGATGCTCTAAGGTGGCGTCTAAGCTAACACATTGGCTGCCTTACACCTAGGTTTTAGTGGTGCGTGAAAGTCTATAAAGAGAGAAGAAAAAAGAAAGAATAGTTGGAAGGCTATCTTTTCTAGATAGCCTCCATGTTTGACGGATTCGTCACAACTTGAAACGTGACAAATTTCCGAGCGGTCATTGCCTGCTCGATGCATCCAAGGAGTGAAAATTGTAGCTCCGACACCACATCACCCACCAAGGTGTTCCTCGGAATCCAGCGTTTCACTGCCGGCCCGACGATGCTGGTTAGCTAGACTTGGGGTTAGAGGGAGGGGCGTGCGTGCCACCAGTGACCACAAACTCCTACTATCAGGTTCGGGGAAACGACATTGTTCCCATGGGCTGGGCGACCATTGTCGCCTACAGTGAACACCACCGTATCATCTCAGTTGTCGGTGTGGCCGGTATAATGCTGCATGGTTTTACTGAAGTTCTAAAGAGACATAATGCCGGTGAGTCGAGGACCAGCTTATGAGAAGGTTTATACTGCTGACAATATTAAATAGTCAACAAGGTACAATATAAATGAGACGTAATGGACTGACTGTAGTTACATCTCGCCGAAGATACTTATCCTTAATTATACAATAGGTACCCCTGCAAGGGAGGGACCCTAACACGGCTAATTAATTTAATATAAATTAATGCCTCACGCAGGCCAATAAATTGGTTTTGCGAGAGGAAAGTGCCTCAGATGGGCCTCTGTCACAGGAAAATCCCTACTCCCCATTCAGAGTGATACATAAAGTGTATTATATTAACGTAATGTTATATAGTTTTTAAGGGATGCATGCTGTGTTACGTGGAGGCGGAGTGCCGGTTTCAACAGAATCCAAGCCTATCACCTCTTATTCACGATACTGATTTGGTTGTTGCCACATTCTTTTGGCTGGCCTTCCAGAGTCGCTAATTCAACCTTTAGATATTTGGTCCAGAAACATAGGGGTTTATTGCCTCTAATGGCCTATTGCCTACTTAACATAAGAAACTAGTTGTCTTCCTGGCAGATTATCCCAGATAGATTTTCTTGGCACGTACCCATTGGACACCTCCCTCAGGCTGACAGTGCGTATAATGTTGCCGGGCGACGGGTCCAGGAAGCCGATGCGCGAGTCGCATTGCAAGTGTCAGCAAAACCACATATAACAAAACATGGACAGATAACACACAAAAGCATACGGAAGTGACATGTCTAGTTACATCGATAGCTGAGGAAGCGCATAATAGACATTGCCGACCTTCCTGGTAGTCGTGGAGAGCATATTGGGCATCGCCTAGTCACCATTGAATTAGTCTGCAAACCGTGCTCTAGGTCGCCACCAGGCATGACGAGAGCAAACCATATGAGATTCGCTCCATGGAGCTAACGTGTAGCTGCATTTAGGGTTATGTAAATTTGCCCATGAGGTCCACTGCTAGGATATACATACTATTATTATGTTTGTGCAGTGAATCCTACTTGACTAACTAATAGGTTCCATGGCGGGTACATGGGGCGTGTGTGTGAAACATCGCCATTTTGATTCCCACCATCAGGAAAACTCTGCGATTTCCAGGGTCGGTGCTAACCAAACTGGCGGAGGGGGACTACCAGCCAATTAAGTGGGCCAGATTGACAAACGTCGTAGAAGAAACAGCTGCTCCAAAAAGATAATTTAGGAGGCCTTAGGTTGATGGCCAGTTATGTAAATTC
This sequence comes from Chaetoderma sp. LZ-2023a, assembly GCA_034401795.1. Taxonomy (NCBI): domain Eukaryota; kingdom Metazoa; phylum Mollusca; class Caudofoveata; order Chaetodermatida; family Chaetodermatidae; genus Chaetoderma; species Chaetoderma sp. LZ-2023a. The sequence continues at coordinate 11,384,645 of CM067361.1, read as the reverse complement.
GGCGTGCTTATGTAGTGTGGCAGCACCGCCAGGAAAGAGGCTTTACTATAAAACAGCACTCTTTCATTTGAGCCAGTTGTCCCTAGCTACTCTATCCTAACAAGATGCATATGCTTAGTAATAGTTAGGCTTCGTCGCCATATCTCAGGCCGGTTGGGCATGGGAGACGACTCTAGCGAAATTGTGTTGCTATACATTAGGAAGTTTAAGTGTGTGTGTTAATGTAGGCGGAGTGCTATTTAGTTTTTGTCTAGGCGTATGCACATTTTTAATAAAATATGTAACTATTCAACCTTAACCCAAAAAGATAACAATAAGTTCAGGCTCATGCATGGGATCGCATGGAGAGGGCACACGCAACAGCAATGAAGATGCACTGGTGGCATTTCTTAGGTTCCATGGCCTATTTGCCACAAATACGGCTTTCAAACACCCATGCCACCACCGGACAACATGGACCGGAAACATTGCTGATCGCAAAGCCCCAAAAGGTTCTAAGGCTACAAAAGCTGTCTTTAAGCAAATAGATTTCATACTATGCAAGACAGCAGCAAAATCCCTACTTCGGGATGCTCGTTCTATGGAGGCACAGACCTCAATTCTGACCATAAGCCAGTCATTACACGCCTCCATATGAACCAGCTCTACCTAAGCTATAAACGCCATACTGGGCAAGAGGGTAGAGTCACATACAACTTTCCCAAGCTCATCAGCGACACTGACAATCAAATGGCACACAAAAAGGTCCTGGGGGGGGGGGGGGCAGATAGCTAACATCGACGTCAGCTCGGATCCAAACGAAGCCCTAACCAAAATACTGATATCTATGGAATCATCAGCACCATAGATGTTCTATGTAGCTCGCCGGGTAGTGTCGGGCCGTTCTGGTGTATCTTGTCGACTCGCCACGCTGCAAGTGCACGACGAGTGATGATGCTGGTTAGCATCCGGTCTCGGGGTGACGGACCCTGTTCGAGACTGCCCAGCGGGAAACAAAAACTGGCTCCTGAGGCAGGTGGAACTCAATCGTTCTGGTGGGGCCATGCGACCATTGTCGCAAACAGTAAACACAACTGTCTCGGCCACAAGTTTGTGTCACCAGTATGCCTGTCATAGCAATTTCGTGATCGATGGACTTACAAGATTTGATTTGGTGACCTAAAAATATAAGTCTATACAATGGGTTTACCTAGACAATTATGAATATGCTAGATAAAACTACAGTAAGAGCATACGAAAATACGAGACATAGAGACAGGTAGGCGGGACTCCTGGAAGTACCACACAGACTCGTAGGTCCGCAGAGGTATCCCCGCAAGGGAGGCTCCCGTACATGAGACTTTATCTCAGACGAAAATTGATGTGCCTCACGTGGGCACTACTCCTAGTGCAAGTTTTGGGTGAGGAATATTATCCTGGCGTGGACCGTCGTTGCTGAATCCTTGTGATAGGCAAGTGTCTCTCGCGGGCCTCTGTCTCAGGAAGTTGTCGCCACTGCTTAAAGCGGGAGTAGAATGGTAGGCAAAAATGGGCCTACTCTAGTATTTCAATCAAAAATGCTTTTAGAAAGACAAGACCATACCTAGTGAGATTATGACTATATGGGTGTGTACTGTTTTACATGAAGACAGGGCGAGGGATTCCCGCTGGATTCCCTCATCACGGTCTTATGTGATTCTTAATATGCTGAATTAGTAGTTGCCGATTTATTTCTGCGGGCCTTCTGCTTTGCTTAATTCCATTTAGTTGTTTCCAGAACAAGAATTCCTTTAGGCCGCAACTGGCTGATATCTACCTAGCTATTAGACATGGCTGTCATGGAGAACAGATGCCCTAAGACATCAGTACTGAAGACAGCACTCATACATTATACGTAGCAAGATCTCCGAACTGGATAAGAATCCGGACATCCTGCCCCGTAACCACATAGAACATTACAAGACATGGGCTACATTTCACAAAAGCATTATTAGACCATTTCTCTTATCGTTATGGTGGGGGTAAGAGAGACGAATACCCACCATAAATGTCCTTCTCTTAAGGGCGTGGCAGATCTAAATATTATGCCCAGACATTTTAACGGAATTCAGTGGGAATACGTATCTCGGCCGTCACCGGGTCCTATGGAACTAATCGTTTTACCTATCGTTAGGTGTATATACAAGTTGCCAGTTTTGCACTGCGGTGCAGGAGGATTGTCAGTAAATAAAATAATAATTAATACATGTGTTTTCGCAATGCTTTCCTACATTGGCTTAGAGTGCTACCTACTAAGTATCCGGAAAGACACGGGAATGTGTGTGATACCACATCCTGGCCATCACCGCTCGGAAACCCCAATAGTTTCCCAGAGTCGGATCAGCCCATGGTGCGGATAGGGACGTCCAAACAATTAAGAAGCCACACGGCTGAGTGGAGCACGAAGAGAGACAAAATCTTACGTATGAGTCTTACCAGAGTGCGGGGATAGATTATCGCACTACCGGAAGAGAAGAAGAATATATTACACAGTATGTAATGAAGACAGTGTCTCTAATCGTTTTGAACAGATCCCATCGAGCTGAATAGAAAAGGTTAGTCAGTAGCATGCCGGGCTAAACAGAGTTATAGCACGGACAGCGACCTCAGTGAAAAATTGTAGGTGGCGGGAGAAGGTGCTGCATATATAAGTGTTGCTGTATAGTGTTTCATACGTGCACTGCAGTCCTCCATTTTCTATGAATAAGCAAAACATAAGAACGGATGGCCACTGGCCATATATATACATAATCTAACCACAACAAACAATAAAGTGTCAAATGATTAAGATATATATATATATATATATATATATATATATATATATATATATATATATATATATATATATATATATATATATATATATATATATATATATATATATATATATATTAGTACAGGTTAACGAACCTACTATAGAGCTGTTAGCAACACATTGAGGAAAATGAGAATAATTATCAACAAATACAGAAATTATAACTATCGGTCCTGAGACCGTTACGGTTCCTTTTAGTCATCGGAACCATTCTTACAGGTACCATATAATTAACAAAACCTATATAGAGAAATAATTAAACTGAGAAGTATAGTTACTTGAACAGTCAATCAGTAAGGATTACAGGGTACCATCTCAGTACACTAAAAGCGCCATCCTATCTAGGTTGTAACTATGCGCTCCATATAAACAGTGTCCTGATGCGCGCATGCTCATCATGCGCTTTAACGAACTTAGTCATTTTTCGACACGTTATCTCTCCCATAGGCCTAGATACGCTTATAGCTCTGCCCAGAGGGCCGTGTTCAGGAAACGAATCCAGGTCAGGCAGCGTGTACCCAGCTTAGCTGGTACGGCCGGTATCTGACCGGTGGATCAGAACTACACCTACAAACAACAGAACTATGTATACTGACGACCATCTCGTAGTAAAACTGTCAGCAGAACAGAAAGCGTTACATCTGCATATCTATCAAAATGCGAAAGTGAAGATCGCACCAAACTATGACAGGAACACAATAACATTCTGCGCCACATTAGCGAATGCTTGAAAGATCTTGCTATCCAACAAGCAGACGCCCTAGCAGATGAAATCACTGCCATGGATGACAGCCACAAAATGTTTCAGGCAGCCCGAGCCCTGAGAGTTGCTGACTACACACCACCACTAACTGTACACAACTCTGAAGGACAGTTTATCGGAACTGACCATGGCAAAGCCGAGGCAATTCGAGAATGGTTCAAGGAACAGTTCACTGACCACGCTGATAAGCCCTTGCACCCATTCGCAGGAGACCCCAGGCCATTACCAACACCAATTAATACAGCAGAGTTTGACAAGGCACTTAAATCACTGAAAAATGGACGTGCATCTGGACCTGATGGCATGAGCAATGAACTATTCAAATATGCAAGTGACATTATCTCAACACCGATAATGCACATAATCAATTCAGCTTTTATGCACCACCTTCCCATCGACGCTGTCGACCAACGCATCTTTATCGCGCTACCCAGGCCCATGATGCCACCTAGCCACCCACCCCCCTCCCCCCCCCATAATCTGCGGCCCATTGTGCTCCTTAACAGCATATGGAAAATCCTATCCAATGTTACTCTTTACCTTATCTGAGACACGATCGACGACTTCACTGAATCATGTCAAAGTGGCTTCAAACATGGACGCAGCTGTGCAGACATCGTATGGGCTCAACACATGCTTGTGTCGGTAGTCATGTACAAACACTGGGATTTCCACAAAATGGGCACTGACATGTCACGAGCCTTCGACACAATTAAACGTTCAAAGATCCTAGATGTACGACGCCAGGCCAGTTGCAATGACGATGAGTTACGACTAGTGAGACTACTGCTTGCAGACATCAATCTGAGAGTACGAGTCAAGTCAGTAAATCTGTAGAGGTTGAGACATCAATCAGCTCCCCACAGGGATTTGATCTATCCCCTGGGCTCTTCACCTGTTACCTGGCTGCTGCATTGAAATCCGTGCGGAAATACTCCACAAGACCACACACACACACACGCACGCACGCACGCACGCACGCACGCACGCACGCACGCACGCACGCACGCACGCACACACATGCACACACACACCCACCACCCCACACACACCCCAACCCCCACCCCCTTGTAAATACTGGGCATGCCGCTAGAGATGGGATATGCCGACGATGTGGACTTTATAGATGAGGAAAAGAAACCCCTTGACGAACTTCTCCCACTAGCTGCAAGCAAACTAAAAATTGAGAATCTCTTTATGAATGTATCCAAAACAGAGTTCACCCACATATACCTATCCACAAAGCATGACACTAAAGAAAATTACGATCCACTCCGTGGTGGCGAACTATGGAGGAAAAGTACAATCCTGGCCTCTCTGATATGCAGTACTGCAAACATTGCTACACGCTGCATCATGGGGAACATAGCTTTCCGGTCCTTCTGGATGCTATGGCTTCGTAGATCAAAGATGCCCTTCGTAAAAAGACTACGTTTATACAATGCAACCTGCGTATCCTCGATGATGTATATCTGTAACGGCTGGGCAGCTCCAAAGGCAGCTCTAGACAAACTTGATGCCTGCCACCACAAACACCTATGCACTATCACTGGACACCGATGGCCAGAGAGAATAATTTCCAACGATGCACTATACAAGATGTGTAATACGCTGCCACTGTCTGTAAAAGTCATCCAGCAAAGATGGTCCAAGTTTGGCCATGTGCTAAGGATGCCAGAAGACACACCAGCACAGAGAGACTTGGAATTCGCCCTACTCTGAGCCAGCAAATACAGAGTCAGGAGAGGACGTCATTGCATAAATCTGCTAAGCGTGCTACGAGGTGACCTCAAGAAAGCAGGATTAGATACACTCAAGTCAAGAATGGACCTGGGGTGGTTACGGATGTTGGCTGAGGACAAGACACAGTGGGAAAAAGCCAAGAAGGACTGATTGCAGCTGTAGGATGTGTTTACTACTACAGCCGCAGAATACAGTAATCATACAGACCCTGAAAATATTAAACTGCGCTCGCCGTATCTATACAAACACAAAGTAATACGGTCAGACTGACCTATGGTGCCTACTTGTAATCAGCGCACATATGATAAAGCAATAACTGCATTTAAGGTAAGCGCCTATTAGTCATCAGCGCAAGTCCATTCTTATAACACAAAGGTTTAATGGGCGTCTTTTAGTCATCAGCTCACTTATACATCTGTTGACGAAGTTGATGTGGGCTCATATTAGTCATCAGCGCAAGTAAACATCTGTGGGCGAGACGCCATTTTGTCATCAGCGTGTGTGAACAACTATAGTCCTGATTTAAGCGTGTGTTGGCATCTGTGCGCGATTTTGTCAATATACATATTATATTCGATGTTATTGGCGCTTCAAAGTTATTAACACTTACAACATAATAAACAGTTCAATTTGCAGCTCTGAAATGTACGCATAGTTTGGTACTAGTGAAAGTTGCCACCATTGTTGGAGAGGCTGGTGATAGGCTTAAGGCACAAGACGATCCGTGCTATCCAGCTGACTGACACCATGGAGGGCAATGTTCCCTGGTAGTGACTCAACATTAAAACATAGGGCACTTAGAAACGTGGTTCATTTTGGTCTCCACTAATTAGATGTGGTTCAGCAGGTTCGGCGAAACATCAGACAGACCACCCGCACTACATACTGAGTGTGGCCAAAACCACGCTCGTACTATGATGGGTTCCTCCTAGTTGGTGTTTGGGCAACCTGATTTTGTCAAAATCTGAAGTACGGCGGCGTGGTCGTAGTGCCAGAGTGGAGCGAAAGTTCCAGTTGATTACGTTGGTGTAGATTGTCAAAAGACGTGCTCTGCGTAGCAAGCTGATAGAATGACTATGCACTCCATAACAGTCGTACTGACTCACCGACGTCACGTTAGCTCACTCATGTGCGATGATGATCTTACCAAGTTATCAACACTTCTATCGCAAGATTTTTATATACTGGTGAGACAGCCGTCCCTAAACTGATTTCAATTCTTTTAACACATTCGTTTTTTCTCACTGAATTCTGGTCTTGATCGATACCAGGACGTAATGAATCGGGCCCGTATTAAGGAATTAGGTAACATGGGTAACCATTGATATAAGAAACCCATTCCCCATACGCTAATACACACAGCATCTAATGACGCACACTGAGCACTTTAGCGGACTCTAATTATTTGAGTGATTTTCTTAGTTGGCTACATGCACAAACCTATATACCAATGGGGATGTGGCTGCCATATCTCGGATTGGGCCGCTTTGTACCCGGTAATCTGGGCTAGTGTGTACCCGACTGAGTGATCCATGCTACAAAATGAAAGAGACTGGAAACATTCATATCTTGCAGCCCTGCCCAAAATTTAGATTTGAGATCTGAAAGCAGAAGCCGAAAAGGTTTTCCTACATAATGTTTGCATATAAACGAGGAACCGAAGTACTGCAGTGGCAGATGTTTAGTCAGTGATTCTGATGGTGTCTGGTAGGGGTCTTTCTGGGCTACAGTACATTGACTGCTTTTGGTGGGCCTAAACTAACGATTTGGAACTTTCAGCCTGTGTGTGTGCTATGCCCCAGTGGCCTAGTAATATTCCAACCGATTAGATTAATGTTAGTAGACGTGGCCGAGGCTACTCACACCACTCTAAAATGAGGCCGACGGATAGCAAAGGCCACAACGAAAGCCACTGCACTCTTTACAGCACGCGATTAACGTCTGGCAGCCTTTACCATTGTATAGAGCAACATATACGGATACAAGTATACAAACAATCACATAAAGCGCATGCATGAGAAGGCAGAGTGGCATCTGAATACAACATTAAGGGCACTACTATGTGAGCTCGGTGGGAGTGCTACCATTATCGCTACTATCTAACCACTTAGCCAACAGGCTGCTTGTAAGTCATGTGAGAGAAAGGAAGAGGGGCCATATTCTCTCTGCTTGCAATGCGTGTGAAGTGGGGCTACTCGAGAAGCTTCTAGGTGAGTGTGGTTAGATTTGCAGCTCATATAATTCCATTGGGCAATATCATTCTAGTGTTGTGTAACGTTAAGGAAGTACAACTGGGTACAAGGGCGGTGTGTGGGACCGTCACGGGCAATGGCGTTTAATTTCTGCTAACTGTTCGAGAAGTTAGGACATGAAGTTTGACGGGTTAGCAGATTCCATAAAGTTTCCAAGGTGACTAGCAGGAATGCTACTAGTGGGTAAGCAAGGAGAGCGAACTCTCAGAGCTTTCCCAGTTCTAAACACGTAGACGTATATATAGTAGTCAGTAATCATGAACGTCCAGTTATATCAACTTATGGCGGTGCTGTTAGGGGAGTGAGGTTACCCTATTTCTATCTAACGATGGCTCAGTGGCTCAGTTGGAAAAACCGTGTGTGCTGTACATGCGTGCAATTCCAATCTGCAAAGAGCCGGGTTCGATTCCGCGTTCAGGCATGTGATTAAGGTGTTAAAACCTTTGCCAATCCATAAGCCATTCACATGGCATGTCATTCGGAGGGCCGTAAAGCCGTTGGTCCCATCTCGGCTGGTGTCTGTGACATGGAGTTACGTGAAAGAAATCAAGTGGCAGGCCCTGTATTAGGAGCTAAGCTGTGAATACACTCTGATAGTGTAAATAGTACTGTAAAGAAGATAAAATACTGTACTGTATCTACGTCTCGGACAACAGCGCAAGTGGCCAGTGGATCCATATCTGAACCTGTAAATAACACACTGTATAGCACAGAATGGAACAAAGTGAGTGGCTAGGATGTCGGTCTAGATAAGGAGGGATATCCGAATACATCAACAACATGGCGGTATGTGTAGACAGAGAGTATCCAAAGTGAGTTCGGGCCTGAGGAGTCTGTTCCAAGCAGTGGACGAAGATATGAAAGGCTGCCTAAACAATAGCGACAAGATGAGACGTCGAAAGAGATTCAGCTGATTGGATGCCTCCTAGTAAAATGTGTACTTAGAAGGCGAAGATTTTAAGACAATATAATGGTAAAAGTCAAACCGCTAGAAATAGTGAGAGCAATATCGAGTTGATCAGTATGATAAGAAAACACAATTAGCAGTTCACACGATATAAGAGACACAATACAGGTATATGATAGAAATATACTAAGAAAATATAGTTAAATATCACTAAAAGACGTCCGAAAAATCACTTAGTACAATTTTACACATGATGTAAGAAAGTCGGATGTAGGCAGCAATGGATTCCAATCAAATTAAGCCCAAAATATGTCTCATTACTTGTTATTTTGCTTTGGAAAAAAATGTTAACTTATTTCTTAGCTTTATTTACGACCCCATCACACATAATTATAAACACTTTAATTATAATGATCAGTATACATAAATCTTGGCAGAAATTTATCCTTACAAAACGTCAGAACGAGAACACAATGCACCCCACATCCCACCCCACACCAAACCAAGCACACCAGACCACACCAAAAAAGCCCACACATCAAAATCACTACGCAATACATAATTATATAACTGATATACACCTAGGTTTTAATACTTACTTGTTGGAACTGTCAACATTCATTTCAGAACCCTCAACTGCGAAAATCAACAAATGCACTATAAGGAGATATTTCTAGTTATTTTCAACAATTTCTAGCCAAGTTTCGGGCGCGTGTATTTGAATTGATTTAAATTCCCAGAAACTTAATTTAAAAGTAAGTGGCCCTATATAGGTAGGCTGTTAAATACATTGAAACTAATTTTATTGGGAGCTGCTGCTGCCTATTAATTGGATTAACAATGACACGTGACTGTTCTTGAGAAAAAGAGAGGTAGGTTGTGCATTGCACAGCACCACCCTTGACTCATACAATTGCTTCACGCCTCAAATCTGTAACGTGTGCTGTAGTGAGGCCAACACACGCGTATGTGTCTCGGTACGTATGTACTATTAAGATTTCTGAAGCAATCGACATTGTTTGTTAGAGAATTCATTATTTCAAACTTGCTTACAATAAAGATAATTAATCAGAATGAAACCAAATTCATCAAAAAATGAGGTAAGAAAGAAATGTTGAGAAATCGACTGTGTGTGGCGCATGGTAAACTTAAGAGAATGTTTTGATTAAAGAGACATTAATCCCACATTCAAAGTGGTGATCTAGTGATAGTTTATATCACATTAATCCGACTGTAATCATTTTTAGACACAACCATTTATCTATGTCACTAAAAATGTCAATCTGAACATCAACCTGGTGTTCGCCGGTGGGTGCCGCCATTTTGTCTTCTTTTGGGATAATCTGTGATGTCATATATGGGCAGATATAACATATTCGTTATGTATGATTACAGTATTTTGCGGCTGTAGTGGTGGAAACATACTACAGCTGCAATCAGCCCGTCTTCGCTTTTGCCCACTGTCTCTTGTCCTCAGCCAAAATCCTTAGCTTCCTCAGGTCCATTCTTGACTTGGGTGTACCTAGTCCTGCTTTCTTGAGATCACCTCGTAGCCCGCTTAGCAGATTTATGTAATGACGTCCTCTCCTGGCTCTATATTTGCTGGCTCCGAGTAGAGCAAATCCATGGCTCTCTGTGCTGGTGTGACCTCTGGCATCGTTAGCATATGGCCAAACATGGGCCATCTTTGCTGATCGACTTTTACAGACAGCGGCGACATATTACACATCTTGTATAGTACATCGATGGAAATTATGTTGTCTGTCCATTGGCGTCCAGTGATGGTGCATAAGTGTTTGCGGTGGCAGGCTCCGAGTTTGTCTAGAACTACCTTTGGAGTTGCCCAGCTGTTACAGTTATACATCACCAAGGAAACGCAGGTTGCATTGTATAAACGTTGGCTTTTTATCAAGGGCATATTTGATCTACGAATCCATAGCTTCCAGAAGGACTGGAAAGCTGATTTCCCCATGATGTAGCGCGCAGCAATGTCCGCAGTACTGCATAGCAATGATCCCAGGATTTTACCCTTCCTCCATGGTTCGCCGGCATAGTTTAGTTTCATGCTTTGTAGATAGGTGTATGTGGGTAAACTCTGTTTTGGATTCATTCATAGAGATTCTCAATTTTTAGTTTGCTTGCAACTATTGAGAGCAGTTCCTTTCCTCGTCTATAAAGTCCACATCGTCGGGATATTCTAGCTCTAGGAGTATACCCAGTATTGACAACGGGGTGGGGGGGGATTGGTCCTGTCGAATTTTCCCGCACGGATTTCAATGCAGCAGCCAGGTAACAGATGAAACTCACAGGGGATAGACCATCTCCCTGTGGGCCGCCGATTGATGTCTCAATCTCTACAGATTTCGCTGACTTGACTCGAACTCTCAGTTTGGTGTCTGCAAGCAGTAGTCTCACTAGTCGTAGCTCATCTTCATTGCAACTGGCCTGGCGTAGTACATTTATGATCTTTGAGCGCGGAATTGTGTCAAAGGCTCGTGACATGTCAATGCCCAGTGTTTGTACATGACTACCAGCAAAAGCATGCGTTGAGCCCAAACAATGTTTGCGCAGCAGCATCCACGTTTGAAGCCACTTTGACATAATCCGATGAAGTCATCGATCTTGTCTCGGATGCGGCATAGAGTAACATTGGATAGGCTTTTCCGTATGCTGTTAAATAGCACAATGAGCTGCAGATTGGCTGTAAGGCCAGATGACTTCTTGGGCCTGAGTAGAACGATAAGGGCGCCTTGACATACAGCGTCGATGGGAAGGTGGTGCATACAAACTGAATTGATTAGGCGCATGATCGGTTTTGAGATAATGCCACTTGCATATTTGAATAGTTCGTTGCTCATGCCATCAGGTCCAGATGCACGTCCATTCTCATGGGGTCTCCTGAGAATGGGTGCAGGGCTCATCATCGTGGTCAGGGAACTGCTCCTTGAAACATTCTCGAATTGTCTCGGCTTTGCCCTGGTCAGTCCCGATAACGTGTCATACAGAGTTGTGATCAGTGAGTGGTGGTGTGTAGTCAGTAGCTCTCCGTGGTAGTGATTTCATCTTCTAGGGCATCTGCTTGTTGGATAGCAAGATGTTTTAAGTGCTCACTAATGTGGCGCAGAATGTTATTGCGTTCCTGGCGTAGTTTGGTGCGATCTTCACTTTGGCCACTTTGATAGATGCGCAGTCGTAATGCTTTCTGTTCTGCCGACAGCTTTACTATGAGCGGGTCTTCAGTATACCTAGTTCTGTTGTTTTTTAGAACACCTATGATGCTAGTAGCTGATGATTCTATAGATTTCAGTATTTTATTTAGGGTTTCGTTTAGATCTGAGCTGACGTGGATGTTAGCTATTTGCTCCCCGAGGGCCTTTTTGTATGACATTTGAGTGTCCGTGTCACATGTGAGCTTGGATACGTTGCAGGTGACTCTCAGACTCTACCCTCTTGCCTGCTATGACGTTTATACATTAGGTACAGCTGGTTCATATGGAGGCGTGTAATGACTGGCTTATGGTCAGAATTGAGGTATGTGCCTCCATAGGGACGAGCATCCCGAAGTAAGGGTTTTGTTGCTGTCTTGCATAGTATGAAATCTATTTAGTTGAAGCCAGCTGTTGTAGCCTTAGAACCTTTTGGGGCTTTGCGATCAGCAATGTGTCCAGTTCATGTTGTCCGGTGCAGCATGCGTGTTTGAAAGCCGTATTTATCGCAAATAACCCATTGGAACTAAGGGATGCCACCAGTGCATCTCCATTGCTGCTGCCTTTGCCCTCTCCATACGTCCCCATGCATAATCCAAGACCAGAACTTTTGTCCGCAATACAGGGTTTACCCAGCATGGAGTCGAAACCTTCACACACGAACAGTTGCCATCTAGCTGGGATAGTAATGGCGGAGCTCAGTTCTGTATAAAAGGAATCTAATATTGCTGGATTCTCTTTGGCTCTGTTGGTAGTTGGCCCCTATGCGACACTTAGTGGTGGTGCGCTTTCACGTTGGCAGAGCCAGGTCGATAAAAGCAACGTGATCACTGACGTATCCAAAACTAATGGCATGGTCCAATACCCTTGGTCCGATTACGAAGCCTAATCCCCGGTAAGTGGCCTGTTTTGGCTCCATGAGTACTAGCGTATGGCCTGTCTGAAGTTGCTGCTCTGAGTGTTTAGCTAATTTAGTCTCTTGAATGCATGTAATATCGGTTTTATAGTGTTCGCAGTCTGCACCCAAGGTTTGCCTCTTTGATGTTGCAGTCAGCCAACATACATTCCACGTAGCTATGGTAAGCTCCTAGGAAGATGTCCTCGTCCAAGGATGTCGAGCACAGTTTCTTGTTAGAAGAAGGCTAGACATAGTCAGAGTTGCCTCTGTATGTGGATGTCAGCCCGCAATCCTTGATGACTTAGATTCCCAGCAAAGTTGGTACTTACGGAGGAGACCGACGTGGACGTGTCATCTTTCGTCCCCGTTATGATACAACATATTCGTTAATGGCAATCATGTTGAATATTCTGAAAATAATTTGACTGCAAGCTGTTGCCGCTTAAGTTAGAGCTTACCTGCATGGTTGCTTTGATGCTGTCAAACTATAGAGTGTGCGTATATAATGGATGAATCCAATTAGTCAATCAAGGAGTGACGTCATATTCGATTGTGTCACATATAGTTTGATGTCAAACTCATACTTGATAAACAATACTGCGTCATTAACCTGGAATAGTTCGTCAGTTGTATGAATTGTATGGCTTTACCATTTCATAAACATTCTGTTGGATATTTCGAAACTAATTTAACCGGACGATGTTGCTGTCATAGACAGCAAATGGGAGCAACAGCCGCCCTGTCAAATTAGTTTTAAAATATTCAGCATGTTAACTGCATAGTTATCATAAAATTGACATTCTGTTAATTCTGGATTCAAAGTATATAAATCGATCTGATCACGTGCAACGTATGGGCGTAGGTTATCTAAAGATGGACGGTGCATAGCTAACGGTGGGAGCAACCGTTGAGCATACATATCGAGGCAGACAGCCTATGTTGTTTCTGATTGGTTGACAAGAATATCGAGTACCTGAAAAATGCATCAGCATTTAACTAGTATAGTCTGACCATAGTTATTTGATGGCCCGATAAAAAGATACAAATACTATGCGTAGTTAATGTGAGACATATGGTATCAATAAAATAAACCTTTCCATTTTTAGATATGCCCCGCCCATCTCTAGAGAAGATCTGCCCACACTTCGATCATGTTGGGATCGACCGATCTCTGAACTCCCTGACTATTAGTTTCCAGAATTAGGTTCAAAATAGTCAACAACATGTTTATTAAATAGCAGAGACATGCAATTTGTACAACGTGTCTAACTATTAAGAGTTAAAGACGGGCGGTATAGAATCATCTATGACGTAATGATTATGGCCTCATCCTACACGCGCTTAGCTAATTATGACGCCATATGACGTAATTACTCTGGAAAAGCAGAGCCGTAAGTGGAGTAATAAACTTACGCTTATTAGCTTTGCTATTCTTCTGTCTTCGTAACCTTACGATACCGACAACAGCCACAACAGCAATAATAATCGCCAAGGGAACGGCTACACCTGCGGCTATAGCAACCTCATTGATATTATCGACAGGTGCCTGCGCTTGTGTCGAAACTGAAAATAATGAGTAAAACCCCAAATTAAAAAGTTCATTAACAATAAATATACAGTCTAATGTATACATGCTATCTACTGGAGGGTTCCAGTTTATCCATGCCTCGTATGAAGTCATAATCAACTACGTGACGTGTATGATGACGTCATGATCAATTATGTCATGAGTCGCGTGGCGAATTTCGTTACGAACGCTTAATTGATGACGGACTAAGTGTTGCTGTGCGAATTGAGTATGTTTTTACGATTTAATAAACATGAGGCTGAATATTTGGAACTAATTTAACTGGGCGCTGTTGTTGCTATAGTTAAATTAGTTTTAAAATATTAAACAGCTTACCTGTATAATTTTCCGGAGGTTTAGATTCAGGGAGTGTAGGGATCGCTCGATCCCAACATGGGCAAAGCATGAGTGGGGCTTAGCTAGAAAATAGGCAGGGCATAGCTAAAACAGGATTAATCCATTGCCATTGTAGCCATGATACAGTTAATCAGCCAACATCGTGTGCCACTAAGAACCGCAATACACCGGCGGTGATATGAATATGATAGATAATCGGTGTAATGCAGAATATTGATTTTAAATTTAAGGATAAAGCGTACTGAGAATGGATTTTACCCGGGTCTTGTTTAGACATTTGTATAGTATGTCCATCATTAAAATAAGACAAATGGAATGTCTGTGTCAGTCCAACATTACATTGAGATGTCCAGGAGATAACAGCTGTAGTTACATCGCATACCACATCAAACCCAGATGGACACTCTGGCTTAGCTGAAGCAAATGCCAGAAGCAAGTATGAAAAAGCTCTGAATAATATTGTATGATTATGCCACGTGATCAAAATATGGCAAATTCTTAATTATTATCAATAGTGGATGTCCACTCAGTACAGTTCATAAATAAGTTAACATGTTTCCAAAACAAAAACAGAAACATGCTAGTTAGTAAAAAGAGTATGGGTTATATTGAACATAACTGGATTGGGAAACATTGCTGTCTTTGGCAGCAATGTTTTCCAATCAAATTATGTTCAAAGTATTCAACAAGCAGCTGTCTTCTGGTCAATTGCAGGGTCATCGATAACTAGAACAAGTGGTTCTGTCAGTTGGGCTGCCAGCAGCTTCTCCATCAGTGCTTGCAGGTTCTGCGTCTTGGTGATTGGGCCATTGTACCATTGATCATTACTGTCAACCACCTCAGCGGCGAAGTCAGACACCAGAAGGATGTATTGAGCGTGTAGATGTTCGGCCAGGAGAACCTGCAGCAAGATGTTTTTCCCGTGTCCTGACGGGGCAATGATCAGCACCACCTGGCCAGCATCAGCCGGCCTACTTTCAAATGGTACAGACCTGCGTGCGGAGGATGGTTAGCACTTGGTCGGCCGTAGCCTCATCTATATCTGGGAGACTAAACGGCAGTACTTCCTGCACCAGCTCTTTCGCCTGCAGAGCGGGGAATCATGCACCTCCAGCGGCTACGAAGGATGCGATGGAGGCATCAATCATGAAATCCCAGCAGCATCTGAGAAGATAGCGTAGAGGGCCTGTGTCAGCACCAACAGTGTCTAGTACATCCAGTATCTGTATGATACATGCACGGGAAGCCATGACTATCCTGTGGTCTTAAACGGCAAACCAAAGAACCCTGACCTCTTCACCTCTGGTAGCTGGAGGCTGGCGGTAGCACCTTTTTTGCAATCGACAGTGATATTCCTCAGGCCGAGGGTGCCTACCTTGAGATTCTCTCCATCCTATTGGAATGAGCTCCGCGATTTACGGAGATCCTTAACCAGGTCCTGTGCAAAGGACTCAGCCATAACCTTGATGGCTCCTGCCTCATCGACTGCGAGCATACCTCGCATCGTCGCCCTCTCCTTGATGCCCATCCCCTTGAATAAAGTCCTGGCCTTGTTAATGGCCGATTGTCCTACCGTATCAGTGTTCCCGATGAGATCTCGGGCTGGGATGGTACCTCGGATCTCCCGAGGGTCTCCATTCGCATCGAAATATAGGAGGGAGACCAGAGGCAACAGTGTCCTCTGAACCGAGAGGGTGCCTTGCCCAAGTGAGCAAGATCGCCTAGCTCTTTGCTTTCTAGGTCTGTGAGTGACATAGTCATAGTGCTATATACAGACAGCTTAAACCTACTAGTCATACCCCCAGTTGGGCCCTCTCTGCAGAGGCACGCCTTGTGGGCGGTCCACCATTGGCAATCCTCAGTCAGCGCTGCCACACTCCAGCCCTCGGGTCTCGTGGTCCATCTCTCGCTATTCAGAGGTTTTATTCTCAGCCATTGCACTCGTGCTAGCCCTAGAACCACGGCCTCCATTAGTGTAACACGTTCACCCATGATCTTGGCGGTGGCAGTGTAGGAGGCACCACTGATGGTGATCTTTGGCATTGGGTGAGTTATTCCGAGACAGTGCTCGGCCACCCCACTCACCACTGTAGCGAGGACAGCCACAGTGGCAGCGGGAAGAACCTCATTTCCACCTGTCATCTTTACCACGGCCACATTCGCTGCCACGTTACTGGCGATATGGACTGCCAGAGGTTTTGCGTTGGTCAGTAACTTCTGTATCTTGGTTCACAGCAGGTTCTCCACCTTCTGAAGACTCACCTGGCTCTCGGGCAGTTGCTTCATGATCTGTACCATTGACGTTATAGTTTAAGCACTGAGTATATAATGCGGTTAAATGTCTGCGCCCCCTGTCGAGAGAGCTAACAAGATCTTCTTCAGTCTGCATCTGCTAGTGTATGGTTGGTACTCAGGAATATTCATCTCTATATTGAGACATCTTAAACATGCCCTAGCTCACGCTATACGAGAAGTACTATGATGTCTTCCGGAGGGAGTTGAAGGACTACAAGAAGAAGATACCAGATGAGCTCGCTCAGCTCTCCGGTGCTGAGCTGAAAGAGGAGCTGACAGCTGTGAAGCTCTATCTAGGATTTGGTACGGGACAGATCTGCTTCCTCGAATACCTTATCATGGGCAGGAGTATCGTCGAGCAGCTCCTGCGAGTTAAAGGTTTCTACAAGAATCAGGAGTATCTGTCAGATGTGTTACAGCAGTTGCAGACCGCCATGGCCTCACCTGACTCAGAGCTGAACAAGGTTCAGCGATACTACAAGCGGGAAAAAGGATGTGCTGTGGAAACATCCAGCCCTTGGATGTGCATGTTGGCAGCGTGTATAGAGGCTGTAAGGCAGGCCAACCTGGTGCAGTATCTCACTGTGGTCCCCCACTGCTACTGTAGAGAGTCAGGATAGTCTTATAGCTGATTGGCTAGCGGTGGAGTAGGCTGATCCCGAGCACCACGATAGCTAGGCTTGACACCACTCGTAGAGCTACCACAGGAAGCGGTGTCGTGTCGATGGCTGCAGTGTCTAGGTCGGGGCTGCCATGGGAAGCGTCGTGTTGACTGGCTGCAGTGTTAGGGTCGGAACGACTGTATGGGCCGTACTACACGTATGTGCGTTGATATCAGTGTTGAAGCCAAAGTGGACACCGGGGGAACTCCCCTCGACCATCATGTTGTTATAGCCCCTGACTTGGAGGTCCTCGATGTTCACGATCATGTTGCTCGGAATCAACCATAGGTGTGGTGATATAGCAAATTCAAATTTGCGACGGGCCTACTGCAACCCCTGCTGGAACTTAGCAATAAGACTACTGGCGTCTGCCACGATGATCATATCCTCAACAAGACTGATGAACATGGCCTGGACCTCTCCGCCGCTGACACCATCTATGGAATGACGCAGCTTGGTCTGTGCTGTAAGGAGGCAGTAGCACAGTGGTTCCAGGGACTGGTTGATCCGAACGATCCCTGCTGGTGTGAGGCCTGAGGTGGTGTGTGGGAGTCTGGATCAAACGAGAATGTTGCAGTCTTCCGATGACCTACTCATTGCGGTGTCAATAGGGCAATCCTGAGTAGTCACGTCTCGGGTCACCGTACATAACCCCTAGACCACTGTTGTCACCACCATGTCATCAATAGTCTGGGTGAGCGCTGAACTATCTCTGTAGTCTACTGGCCGCTGATATGCTATGACTGTTGAGCTGCGCATCGAAGTCGTTTGTATCAGGGAGGCTTGCACCCAGCTCATGGAGGATTCGTCGCACCATGAAGCAGACGTGGAATCTGAGACAGCTGGCGATGAGCACAGCTTCAGGAGTACCAGAATAGGAGTGAAACAGGGTGGAACTTATTCCACATCCTGACGTGGCACACCACACGACAAAGTTCAGCTGCTGATTCCAGTGTGAGAGGCTTGGAGCAGCCATCCAAGTATGAGCTTGCTTCGCATTCTTCATGGTGATGGGGTGGTTGGTCAGCGGTCGTGGGTTGACGGAGAAGCTGGTTCGGGACCATCCATCCACTGTGATGGAGAACGGTGTTAGGTCTGGTATATCAGACAACGTACCTCTCAGGCCAGTCAAGGGTGTACCCAGGAGGGGCATCTGGCTGTGTACCCAGGATGACATCTGGCTCATCCTCGTCTGTGAAACACCTGATTCATCATCGTATGTGAAGATATCTGGCTCATCGTCGTCTGTCAAGACTCCTCTGCCCCGCTTACTATCCTCCAGGAGGGCCTCCGGATGACTGTCGTGAGGATCAGTGGGAAGGCCATCTAAACTGGTGTTCTTAAAGCTACCGTACAGGCAGCACACTATTTGTAGTCGTCTCGACTCCAGAGACCAGCGAGGTGACCTCGCCGTAACATCCCGTTTTTAGCTCCTCCATATCGACCCGCCTGCTGGAGCCTTTGAGGTATTGCTGTCGCATTTTAGGTTTCTCCGTGCGGTACAGGGCTTGGATCTTCAATATATGGTGGTACTCTTCATCGGTGACTTGCCCATTCGCGAGAGCTTTGCTGACAGACTCGTCGATAGTCCGTAGCATACTCTATGCCAGTGTCATGTACTTAGCATGCTTCTACAGCCTCCTTGTGATCTGCCACTGCCCCCACCCTCTAGCCCATGGCCAAGACAGTGGTAGTTAGTGTCACGCCACCCAGCGGGATGGCGACGATGGCACCCACTCCTGTAGCGACGGTGACCACAGCTGCCACACCAGCACTGGCTCCAATCACACCCACAGCAGTGGTTGTACGCGTGAGGACGTTGTAGGCTGTCTTATATCGCCTGCGCGTTCTGCTGTACTTTTCTGCCTCACGGACGCGATTCTGCCTGATGGCATCTATCTGCTGGAGTCGTCAGCCATGGGTGATACCGCCCTCGTCAGCCGTCAGGGAGGGGTATAGTTCTGGTTGCTGCCGCCACTCTGATTTTCCCATAGTATACCTGGAGGATTAAATGGCATCACCTGAAGAATCTGCTCATGAGTCATAGAAGGGTTCATTTTGGAGAGCCTGGTGAACCGTGCCAGCATTTTAGTGTCGATACAGGCATCTCTTAGAAAGTGGTCATCCAGCACTATGTCTGGTGTCAGTAGCTTTCTGAGACATGACATCTGGAACTTCACCTTATGACCAAGATAGTATATCCGCCACTGGATGTCTTTCTTGGTCTTATGCTTCTGCGCCATCTCCTCTTCCCACTGTATAACATCTGGCTCATCCTCGTCTGTGAAAACACCTGACTCATCGTCGTCTGTCAAGACTCCCGTGCCCCAATTACTATCCTCCAGGAGGGCCTGCCAGTATCGGAAACCTTCACTGTTCCTTCGCCTCCTTGCAATGTCATTCCAAGTTACCCGCAGTCTCCATCTCCACCCGAACTTACCATAGACGAAGGACCAGGGCCGTCACAAACTGTGACAATTAGTGTAACTCAGACCCGTGTTATTCGGCATCCGCCTCCTCGCCTTTCTGACCCAGCCATCAGAAAGGGAACCATGCCGGAACGTCCATACGTGGGAAAGAGACGGATCGCCCACACACAGGATATCCAGCCCGTGCCTAACATCACTGCAAGTCGTCTATTAAAGAATGCTAGGTTTCGGAAGATGTCGTCTCCTGTCGTATCTGCTCCCATACCACGACTTCAGCCTACAGTACAGGTCACCGCCATCACCATGACAGCTACAGCGACCACCACGACAGCTACAACCGCCATCACCACGACAGCTACCATCACCACAGCATCAGCGACATTGGCAACCACTAGTACCGCCGCTACTATATGGACGGATATATTGGAACCAGCGGTGACTTTGAGAGACATTATGGACGCGCATATTTCCGCCACCATCACTTCGGATGTTTCGGACAGTTCCAATAATAGTGAAAGCATCTCAGCAATGACAGTGCATCCACCGCGACCCACCACCGTCAGTCGTGGGACCCAGACTCAATGGGGAAATTTCGCTGCAGACGTGTGATCATATGTAATTCAGCAGAAATATCCATAGGCGATTCGTGGAAATGTATTACTTATTACTTCTTTTTTTTTTTAAATACTTTATATATGTTAGATCAATTGAATCCCGTCCTTAGGATGACAACGGTTATCCGACACAGCTGCACACTTCAGTACCCGGTTGTGTCTCACACGAAATGAGCACTGCGGACCCAGATGTTGTAAGAACATCGTGTGCGATGTAAAGAATACAACATCCTGCAGTGCAATAATGTCACAATCCCGTCATGCAGTCTCAGCTACGCTGGGGCTGCCTGATAAACCAATTTTTAAGTTATTGTTATTATATGTATCTTATTTTTCTTATTATTTTTCTTCCTGTCTCAGACATCAGGACGGATATGGGGCCAGCGAGAGCTTCCCGTTGCGGACCCGCAATACTGGGGCGCAAATAGATATTTTATGTATATAATGATAATACTAAGTGATACATGTTACGTACCCCTTTATTTACCCGGGGTGTGCAAGTAATTCGGTGTGATTAATAAATAAATACCTCATTAGGGTATGTTACATGGTCTATATATACCTTGTCTTTTTCTTATTATATTTTTATATATATTTACAAACTTAAATTGTGGTACGAGCTTGGGTGTTCTCTGCGGAAATTATGATTATCCACACTCAAAGGGAACACCCATGCGAGCTATTGTTTAGAATCATATACTAAATAAAGATTAGCACGCACCGTAATAATAGTAATAAAACAAAACAAAAAAAGAAAGGCCTGGAAAAATAATTGCAGGTCAGAATTGAAAACTAAAAGTATTCCTCCCACTTCTCTTAGCACTCCTATGTGCTCTGTCTATTGAATACGCATCTGATGCATCACAACTCCTCTCTGGCCACACGCCTACTCAGGAAGTATATAATTCCCGCCTAGTGTACGTCCGTGCATCGATACGCCATGCGTGATTGTTTGTCATGGATGTCAAACTATGAGTAGTTTCAAACGCTATCAAACTAGGTGTAGTTCGGATCGACTGGTCGAATACCGGCCGTACCAGCTAATCTGGGTATGCGCCGCCCATCCTGGATTCGTTTCCTGAACACGCCCCTCTGGGTAGAGCCATAAGCGTATATAGGCCCATGGGAGAGAGTGTGTTGAAAAACGACTAAGTTCATTAAAGCACATGATGCGCATGCACACGCCAGGATGCTGTTTATATGGAGCGCGTAGTTATGGCCTAGATAGGATTGCGCTTTTAGTGTACCGAGATGGTACCCTTTAATCCTTAGTGATTGCCTTTCCTGTTGAATCTGGCATTAATCAAGACCAGGATTCAACGGGCTTTTTAAATCTGTAAACCATTTCAAAATCGGTTGAGAAATGGCTGAGTTATCCAGGAAAAACTCTTCATGATTATCTTCAAAATATTGCTGTGACGTCATAGCCACGTGGACGCAAAACTTCTAGAATGTTCTAGAACATTCGACTGCGCTATTATTAGCCACGCGCTGATTGGCTGTTGCTCGAACAATGATTGGATGGAGCCCGCGCCTGTGACGTTGCGAGGAGTATAAAAGGAGAAGTGATCCAGTGATCGAGAGCATCCTCGGCCAGGGGCTGAACAGGTTGGATCTGTACCAGCTACTAATAAGCACGACAGACAATACGCGTCTTCCTTGGCTATGTGTCGGGTTTTTATCCCGTAGTGTGCAGTTCTCCAACCCACCGCACCAGAACAGTTTTGTAACTCCCTATTTACAGGAGTAATTTGGAACTTCTGATAATCGTTTATGAATACTAACATCTACATTCGGAAAACAAACTTGCGGTGAGGCCTTTATGGCCTGAATATGTGAGTCTACAAATATAGAGGCAGGATATTCTTTGATGGATGACTCACCGGATCTGCCGTCCACGCCTAAAAGTGGTATTTCAATCGCCGCGGCACTAATCGTGTAGGTTCTTTTGAGTTTCGACTGCAGCAAGTAAACTCTGCCCGGTGCATCTTCAGAGCTGGCTGACGTACTCAGCACCATGAAGCTTTGTTTTGTATCTTTGTTTGCCTCTGACAACCCCCGCTTGTGATCGGGATGTTTACACCTTCCATCCATGCCATCAGTGTACGGGAACTTTCTTCACCACGTAGTACTATCGTATCTTTTGCTGACTGCTCGTTAGACATTCTATTAGGCTTACAGTGCTGAGCGATGTTCCCCTCCCGCCATGAGTGTTCTTGCGGAAGTCTTGTTTACGGAAAACAGCTTGTGGGAACCAACCTGCGGGAACTTTCCAGCTTCCGGAGAGTGCATCATCTCATGTCGATTACAGATTGACGTATCAATTTCAGTAACACGGTAGCCTAACTTAGGAATGACTACCAGGTATTCAAGTAACTATATTTCACTGTTTAATTATTTCTCTATATAGGTTTTGTTAATTATACCGTATCCGTAAAAATGGCTCCGATGACTAAAAGGAACCGTAACGGTCTTAGGAACGCTAGTTATACTTTCTGTATTTGTTGATAATTATTCTCATTTTCCTCAATGTGTTGCTAACCGCACTATAGTTGGTTCGTTAACCTGTACTGATATACATATATATATATATATATATATATATATATATATATATATATATATATATATATATATATATATATATATATATATACACCTGTGCAAAAGTTAAGCACCAGCAAAAACAATAGAACGTAGAAACATGATGGTACAACTAGGCTGCCATACTTTTTGTCCCCGCGTTAGCTGACATAATTCCAAGTACGAAATGCACATGCATGCATGACTTCACGCCGCTTGATGTCCGTGCGTGGCGGGAAACAGCACACGTGTTCAGTTATGTAAAAGTCCAGTTTGAGGTGTAGAACATTACATACAGATTTAGGCGACAAGATTAGGAATTTTGTGTTCATGACCGTGGTTTATTTGTACAGAGAGAATTAGCTCTTGATTGTGAACCGCTATGGCAAGACGAAGGTTAAGTGATCGTGTGAAATGGCAAATCATAGGCATGCATACCACTGGTATGTCATGCAGAGAGATTGGCAGACAGCTGAACATTAACCATACTGTAATCAGTCGTTTGATTGCAAAACATGGGCAAAATAACGAGGTGAAGGACAGGCTTAGATCTCGAAGACCGAAGAAGACTACTGCCCGTGATGATCGAGCCCTAGTACGCCTTGTTAGGAGATCTCCATTCACCAACAGCAGAGTGCTCAGCCAGCAATGGGAAACGCGCAATAGAGTGTCAATGTCTACCGTCAAAAGGAGACTGTATGCTGCTGGCATGAAAGCTAGGAGACCTGTCAGACGTCCTCTCCTCACTGCACACCACAAAGAGGAGCGTCTGAGGTGGTGCAACGAAAGAAGACACTGGAACATGAGATCCTGGAGACGGGTACACTGGTCCGATGAGAGTCGGTTCCTGCTTCATGCCACAGATGGTCGAACTCGTGTATGGAGGTCCAGACGCACGGCGTACGACCAACGTAACATCATGGAAGAAGTTCCATTTGGTGGAGGTTCCGTTATGATATGGGGGTGCATCTCATTTGATTGTAAGCTGGATCTGTTGACTGTACCTGGAACACTAAATGGACAAAGATATCAAGATTCCATACTGGATAGAGTTGTGGTCCCTCATTTTGTAAATCATACACCTGGAACCCACCCTATATTCATGGATGACAACGCCCGACCACATCGTGCAAAAGTTAAGCACCACCCTATTTTTACGCACATGCGAGGGTATATTCATGTGCTATGAAGAAAGCAATAGCATAAAAATTTATGTACCCATCCATCTTAGTGCAAGAGGTAATAATGCAACTAGAGGAATGCTGATTATGATGGTGGGGAAACACTGTATGTTTTTGTTTGAACTTGAAAACGAGGCCTGAATATGGTTACGTTGACACAACTGACAACTATTGCCCTACAGTTGACACACGTGGCTAGATTGTCATTAATGGTGTCTGAAAACGAAGTTTAACATCTGTGAACGAGTTTGAGACTGTCATTATTAATACCGGGTATATCCACCTTGTGCCTGGATGACGGCCTGGACACGACGTCTCATGCTGGTCACCAACCGACTGATACGCCATTGTGGTATTCGTTGCCATGCAAGATGGAGTGCGTCTGTTAATTCCTGTAGGTTCTGCACAGGAGGATCCCTCCTTCTCACCATGTTTCCCAGAATGTCCCAGATATGCTCAATAGGGTTCATGTCAGGGCTCCTTGCTGGCCATGGTAGGGTTTCGATGGCATTCTGGCGGAGGTATTCATGCACAGCTCTAGCACGATGTGGTCGGGCGTTGTCATCCATGAATATAGGGTGGGTTCCAGGTGCATGATTTACAAAATGAGGGACCACAACTCTATCCAGTATGGAATCTTGATATCTTTGTCCATTTAGTGTTCCAGGTACAGTCAACAGACCCCCATATCATAACGGAACCTCCACCAAATGGAACTTCTTCCATGATGTTACGTTGGTCGTACGCCGTGCGTCTGGACCTCCATACACGAATTCGACCATCTGTGGCATGAAGCAGGAACCGACTTTCATCGGACCAGTGTACCCGTCTCCAGGATCTCATGTTCCAGTGTCTTCTTTCGTTGCACCACCTCAGACGCTCCTCTTTGTGGTGTGCAGTGAGGAGAGGACGTCTGACAGGTCTCATAGCTTTCATGCCAGCAGCATACAGTCTCCTTTTGACGGTAGACATTGACACTCTATGGCGCGTTTCCCATTGCTGGCTGAGCACTCTGCTGTTGGTGAATGGAGATCCCCTAACAAGGCGTACTAGGGCTCGATCATCACGGGCAGTAGTCTTCTTCGGTCTTCCAGATCTAGGCCTGTCCTTCACCTCGTTAGTTTGCCCATGTTTTGCAATCAAACGACTGATTACAGTATGGTTAATGTTCAGCTGTCTGCCAGTCTCTCTGCATGACATACCAGTGGTATGCATGCCTATGATTTGCCATTTCACACGATCACGTAACCTTCGTCTTGCCAAAGCGGTTCACAATCAAGAGCTAATTCTCTCTGTACAAATAAACCACGGTCATGAACACAAAATTCCTAATCTTGTCGCCTAAATCTGTATGTAATGTTCTACACCTCAAACTGGACTTTTACATAACTGAACACGTGTGCTGTTTCCCGCCACGCACGGACATCAAGCGGCGTGAAGTCATGCATGCATGTGCATTTCGTACTTGGAATTATGTCAGCTAACGCGGGGACAAAAAGTATGGCAGCCTAGTTGTACCATCATGTTTCTACGTTCTATTGTTTTTGCTGGTGCTTAACTTTTGCACAGGTGTATATATATATATATTGATCATTTGACACCGTATTGATGGTTCTGGTTAGATTATGTATATATGTAGTGGCCATCCGTTCATATGTTTTGTTTATTCTTAGAAAATATAGGACTGCAGTGCATGTAGGAAACACAATACAGCCACACTTATATATACAGCACTTTCTCCCGCCACAAACACTTTTTCACTGAGGTCGCTGCCCATGCTATAACTCTGTTTAGCCCGGCATGCTACCGACTAAACCTTTTCTATTCAGCTCAATAGGATAGGTTCAAAATGATTAGAGACCCTGTCTTCATTACATACTGTGTAATATATTCTTCTTCTCTTCCGGCAGTGCGATAATCTATCCCCACACTCCGGTAAGACTCATAAGTAAGATTTTGTCTCTCTTCGTGCTCCACTCAGCCTTGTGGCTTCTTAATTGTTTGGATGTCCCCGTCCGCACCATGGGCTGATACGGCTCTGGGAAACTGTTGGGGTTTCCGAGCCGTGATGGCCAGGGTGCAGTATCACACATTCCCGTATATCTTCGGATACTTAGTAGTTAGCACTTCAAGCCAATGTAGGAAAGCACTGTGAAAACACATATAATAATTATTATCTTATTTACTGAACGATCCTCCGGCACCGCAGGCAAAAATGGGCAACTTGTATATAAACCTAATGATAGGTAAAACGGATAGTTCCATAGGACCAGGTGATGGGCGAGATACGTACCCCCACCGAATTCTGTTAAAATGTCATGATATTTAGATCTGTCATGCCCTTGCGGGAAGGACATTTACGGTGGGTATTCGTCTCTCTTACCCCCACCATAATGATAGAACAATGTCTAATAATGCTTTCATGAAATGTAACCCATGTCTTGTAATGTTTTATGTGGTTGCGGGGCGGGATGTCCGGATGTTTATCCAGTTCGGAGACCTTGCTACATAACATGTATGAGCGCTGTCTTTAGTATTGATGTCTTAGGGCATCTGTTCTCCATGACAGCCATGTCTAATAGCTAGGTAGATATCAGCCAGTTGCGGCCTAGAATAATTCTTGTTCTGAAAACAATTAACAGAAATTAAGCAAAGCAGAAGGCCCGCATAAATAAAGCGGCAACTACTAATCCAGCATTCCAAGAATCACATAAGACGGTAACGAGGGAATCCACCGTCCCGTCTTCACGTAAAACAGTACGCACCCCTACAGTCATAATCTCACTAGGTATGGTCTTGTCTTTCTAAAGCATTTTTGATTGAAATATTAGAGTAGGCCCATTTTTGCCTACCATTCTACTCCCACTTTAAGCAGTGGCGACACCTTCCTGAGACAGAGGCCCGCACGGGGCACTTCCCTCTCACAAGGATTCAGCGATGACGGTCCATGCCAGGATAATACTCGTCACCCAAGAATTGCACTAGGAGTAGTGCCCGCGTGAGGCACATCACTGTTCGTCCGAGATAACCTTTTTCCTTTCGGCTTAGAGGTATAATAACTTATAATAAGTTAAATAGTTAAGTCTCGTGTACGGGAGCCTCCCTTGCGGGGATACCTCTGCGGACCGAGGAGTCTGTGTGGTACCTCTGGGAGCCCCATGTTTAAAAGTTCATCTGCCTGTCTCTATATCTCGTATTTTCGTATGCTCTTATTGTAGCTTTATCTAGCATATTTATAATTGTTTAGGTAAACTCATTGTATAGACTTATATTTTTAGGTCACCAAATCAAATCTTGTAAGTCCATAGATCAGGAAATTGCTATGGACAGGCATACTGGTGACACAAATTCTTGCGATGGGACAGTTGTGTTTAACGTTCACAGCGATGGTCGCACAGCCAACCGGAACGATTGAGTTCCACCGGCCTTAGGAGCCGGTTTTTGTTTCCCGCAGGGCAGTCTCATCAACAAGGTCCATTACCCCGAGACCAGATGCTAACCAGCATAGGTATCACTTTTCCGGCGATGACAGCGACGGCGTCAACAATGTGAAGTTTTTGCGTTCAAGATTGGCTAATCCTATTCCAACCAAACTTGGGTACATGGTTGCCCATACTGGTCGGAAACAGCAGCATGGTTATGAGGTCACAGGATCATATGTCAAGGTCACTGTGACCTTGATACAAAAATCTGTTTTTTCAACATTAAGTTTTTGTGTTTCGCATCCTATTGAAACTAAACTTGGATAGATGCTAAGGAACAAAGTTAAGGAACAGCATGATGGCATTAAGGTCACAAGGTCAAAGGTCATGGTTACTGAAAAAGGGCGATAGGTGAGACATTTAATTCCGTGGAATTCTTGTTTTTGTCAAATGTTATCAGAAGAACAAGACTTATGACAAGGCCCTTGGCCTTTAGTTTACAGTATTTAAGCATTGTTAGCTCACCTGGCCAGAATGGCCAAGTGAGAGCACATGCTCTGCCGACCGTCCATCCGTCTGTCTGTCCATCAACTTTTCCTTTAAATGACTTCTCAAAAACTACTGGGCCGATTTCAATTATATTTGACAGGAAGCATCCTCAGAACATAGGGATCTAAGTTTGCTCAAACGAAGCCGATCGACCATATCATATATTGCCGCCAGCCAAATCGGCCGATTTTGAGAAATGGCTTTAAAAATCTTCTCCGAAACCGCTTGGCAGATCGATTCAAAACTCATGAAATATCATCTAGGGCAAGGGCTGAACCAAGTTTGTTTAAGAGAAATAGATTGGCCAAATAGTTTGACGGCCATCTTGGATGACCTAGTTTTCCCGAAAACGATTTCTCCAGAACCTCTGAAAGGATAAAGCCGATATTTGGACGATATAATCAGGCACTAAGGGCGATTAAAGTTTGTTCAAATGAAGTCGATCCATTAAAAACAGGGCCACCGTGAGCCAATCACAATATTGGATTTCTTTATTTGATGGATTTTGATGCCGAAATTGGTTTTATATAGGTTTTTTAGTATTCTGATCTGATTTTGATTTGTCATTTTCGAAACTGTCGGAAAAACGGTTTCGCGGCCATCTTTGATCATTTTCCCGCCAAAATCTCTCATACTAAAGCAATAGGAAAGTTAAAATGGTTTCTTCTTGATAACTACTTGGCCGATTTAAATTATATTTGGCAGGAATCCAAGTTTGTTCAAGCAAAGCTGATCGGCCAATTTGGCTGGCGGCCATCTTGGATTTTGTGCAAATTTTAGAAATGTCTTTGAAAAATCTCCAAAACCGCTTTGGCGATCGATTCAAAACTCATGAAATATCATCTAGAGGAAGAGCTGAACCAAGTTTGTTCAAGAAAACTTGGTTGGCCAAATAGTTTGGTATCCATCTTGGATGACTTAGTTTTCACGAAAATTACTTCTCCAGGACCGCTGAAGGGATAAGGCCGAAATGTGGCAAATATGTTTAGGGACCAATGTTCATTAATATTTGTTCAAGCGAAGTTGATCAGTCAAAAAATATGGCCGCTGTGGGCCCATCAATATATAGCATATTTTAATTTTCTATTTGATGGATTTGAGGCCGAAATTGGTTATAATAATATATATATATATATATATATATATATATATATATATATATATATATATATATATATATATATATATATATATATATATTATATATATATATGCTCAATAGGGGTATTCTAATATCAAATTAGCCATTTTTTAAATCAGTTTCCAGCCAAAAGCTCCCATACTAAAGCAATGTGAAATTTAAAATGTCGTCTACTGGAGAACCAGTAGGCCGATTTCAATTATATATGGCAGGATCAATCCGTAGGACACAGAGATTCAAGTTTGTATAAACGAACCTGATCGGCCAATTTGGTTGGTGGCCATCTTGGATTTTGGCTAACTTCTGGAAACGTCTTAAAAATCTTTGAAACTTCTTTGGAAGGGGGGGGGGGGGGGGTTGGGTGCGGGGGTGATTGATGCAAGCCTCTTGAAATATGATCTAGGCCAATAACAGAATCAGGTTTGTTCGAGGAAACTTGATTTGCCAAATGGTTGCCAATCGTGTCAGTGGCCAATAATTGCAGGTGAGCGATACCAGCCCCTTAGTACATTTCTTAACGGCTATGATGTTTGTATTTAAATTTTGAGATTCCAAGATACATGTACATGTATGAACTTCTGAAATATGAAGCCTGTTGGTGCTGTATTATTTTCTAATCGATGTACATTCAAACTGTTCTATCATTCGATTTCGAGTCGATTTCATGACTCTTTTTATATTCTTTTTAGCTTTCTTGTGCACTTTTGCATAAATCATTCATTCCTTCAAAGTTTTCTGGTTGGCGGTATCCCTAGCCTGGTTTCATCCTTGATCGATTTGTAAGGTACATTATACAGCATCCTTTTTTGCTGTTTGCATAATCTAAGCAATATATTTCAACGTGTCCAATAGTACCATATTTATCCTAATTTTCCCTAATTTTAGTCACGGTAGCTGGTGTTGCTTTTGAGTCTGACGCAGTTGAATGGTGTTGCTGTCATAGCTGACTTACATAATCATCCAACTCCACTGGTAATCACTATGCCCACCGGGCTGTAAAATTATGATAAATACGGTATAAATATATAGAATATATATATTTATAAAACAATATTCTTACTATCAAATTTCAATGGACCTTTCCATTTTTAGCTATGCCCCGCCCATCACTAGCTAAGCTCCACCCACAGCTCGCCGTGTTCGGATTGATCGATCCCCGAATGCCCTAGCTATCAATTTCCTGAAAACAATACAGAGAAGCTGTTGAGTATTTTGTAACTAATTAGATTGGGTGCTGTTGCTGCCATAGAACAGGCGGGGTCACCTATTTCCCCCACCCCACCATGCCAAGGGATGGTGTGGTTGGTGTGTAGAGTATTAAACAACATGCTATTTTGCATACATATAGCACACATATGTATATCTATAATACTGCATCCCACTAAGCTCCATACATAAATGTACAGCTAGGTAGCTTAAGATGTCAACTATTTTGAAAAGAAATCATAGTTGATGGACAAATCACCCCACAAAATGGCTAACATTTACCGATTTCATTTCAAGTGCAGTATCTCATATGCACCCCAGACTTATGGACACCTCACCTAATAGCTGATGGGTAAAATACCCGACATAAGGGACATGATTAATTTAATTTATCCCTTTTCTTTCAGGAACAGTAAACACATTTGCTCCACAGACTTATGCACAACTCACTCCATAGTTGATGGACAAACCACCACACAAAATGGCTACCATTTACCGATTTCATTTCAAGTGCAGTATCTCATATTACCCCCAGAATTATGGACAACTCACCTCATAGTTGATGGACAAATCACCCCATATAATGGACAATTTGCACCTCGATATTATGGAGAATTTGCACCTCAGTAATATGGACAATGTACCTCATAAGATGGCTGCTTTTAAGGTGCTACTTAGATGTACCCACTGTACCACGATGCACCCCGGAAGTACAAATTTGCACAAGTGTACTCTCATTGTTAGGTCCGTCCGTCCGTCCATCCGTCCGTCCGTCCGTCTGCCCGTCGATCCGTCCGTCCATCATCCTACCCGTCCGTCCATCTGTCAATCTGTCTGTATGTCTGTCTGTCTGTCAACTTTTCTTTAAAAGCCTACTCATTAAAAAATTGCCGGACAGATGGGCATCTTATTATTAGCCCACCCGCCCTGAAAGGTCAAGTGAGCATATGCCATGACGAGCCTGTCTCTCTGTCGGATTGGCTTGGTGGATTTCAGCCTAATTTGGCTAGCGTGACCCTATGGGTGTAGGCTTCATAATTTGTGTACAAAATTTGTATTGGTCAATTTATGAACAATGTATGGGAAATTGTAAATAAAACCTACTCCTTATTAATTGCCTGGAAGGTATCTATTTGGTAATTTTGATTGGTAAATTTCTTTGGTGAATATGTTAAATTTTATGAAAAAAGTACCAGAAATTGTAAAAACACTACTCCTCATTTACCATGATTTCTACCATGGTTCTGGACGGACCTTAGATGGGTAGGGTCTAGAACTCCTATTCATATTTTTGGTATGTCGATTTTCTAGTGAAAATCTTAGATTTTATGAAAAATGTACTGGAAATTGTCAAAATGCTTCTCCTGAGCTGCTTGAATGATTTCAACAAAATGTGTCTAGACTTGCCCTATCATGGTAGTCTTCAGAGCTTCTGTTCAGAATTTTACTTAGCCAAGTTTCATAAATTTTATGAAAGATATTCCGAAAATGGTCAACACATATCTCCTTAACTGTTTGGTGGAGTTTATGCACATTTGGCTGGAAGGATTCTATATGGGTAGGCTCCAGAGGCTCTATTCATGATTTTAGTTGGTCGATGTTTGGCTGACATCATAGATTTAAAACGTTACTCCTCAATTAATGGCCTGATTTCGACAAAACTTGGGCGGAATAATCTTATGGCGATATCAAACGGTAATTGTGTCTGGCCAATTCCTTTTGTGACCATCTTGGACTTTTTCGAAAATTATCCATCATCCCAATTTAAATCCAAATAGTTAAAATGCTAATGGTCCAGGTGCACATCACGTGGCTCGTATTAATTTGAGTGGATCCTGTTGTTGCTTGAATCCAGTCAAACGTGAGATAAACTGAGCATTAAGAGCAGTAGAGCGATCAAATTTTAGCCTTGCTCCAAGTACCTATAGCGAAGCTCCGCCCAAGCTGTGTGCGTGTTAGGATCGATTTATATACTTAGTACCCTGAATTTTCAGCATCCCAATTTCAAGGTTGCTATGCAGGTAAGCTGCTGAATATTTTGAAACTAATTTAACATTGTGCTGTTACAGCCTATTCATTAGAATATTTATAATATTAAATCCACCAAATACATACAATTCGTTCACTTGCCGGACCATTCCAGCATCATGACAGAATATTGTGTCTCTTATGATTGTGACGTCAACCTCTATATAACGTAATTGATTATGATGTCAATACTTGAGTGACAGTTTGGATTCATCAATCCACTTTTAGCTATGCCCTCCCCATTTCTGGTGTAGCACGGATCGACCGGTCAGGTACTGGCCATACCAGATAAGCTGGGTACGGGCCGCCCGTCATGGATTCGTTCCTATAAGCGCGCCCCCACCCCTGGGTAGAGCAATAAGCGTGTATAAGCCTATATGAGAGGAATTTCGTCATGAAAATGACTAAGTTCGTTAGAATGCGTGGTGCGCATGCGCGCACCAGTCGCTGTTTTGACGACACATGTGCGTTACGACCAAGAGCGAGTATGTACTTTTAGTGTACCGAGTTGGTACTATTTAATTCTTAAAAATTACTTGGTCTCGTGACTTCTGGTATGAATCAAGAGCGGAATGTGACGAGCTATCCAAAACTGTAAAGCATTTCAAAATCGTTCAGAAGTGGCTGAGTTATCGCCGATTTCCTCCATCAAATTATGCTCAAAATATAGAAATAACGTCGTAATCGGGTATATGCATATGGATAGATAATCAGTGGTTTGTGTACACATGTCTTACTACGTCATCTACACATCTATACCTATAATAATATTTAGATAATCGTGCACACGTCACAAGATTCTAGCACGCTAATTGGCTGGTTCAGCAAATTCTGATTGGTTGAGGCAGCCAGTTCTGAAATTTCGATGAGTATAAAAAGGAATGATTTCAGTAGATTAGGAGCATCGTAGGCCAGGGGCCGAACAGACGAGAGCTGTCTACAGTGTGGTGATCTTGACGAACAACCCTGAATACTAGAGACTGATACAAACATCATCTCGGTTCCTGCAGGTTTTCAGCTCAGCTCACACTGGAGCAGTTCTCGGTGCACGACACCTTCAATTTTGTAAGCTCCCGGACGTCCATCCGAGGGCTAAATAAGAACTAAAAGATGTGTTCCTCTTTATATAATAACTATATAGGAGCTTTTGTGCGGTGACCCTTTGAGGGCCCAACATGTAATTCTACATGATGTAGAGCAGCGATGTTCCTCGGTGGATGACTCACCGGATCTGCCAACCACGCCGAAAAGTGGACTGCAACCACTGCACTGCATGTCGTGTGTGTTCCTTTTAACGTTTTGACCGCAGCCAAGTAAACTTTGCCCGGTGCGCCACAAGCGCCATTTGACGCACGCCGCACCGTTAAGCTTTAATATGTACATGCATTAATTACAATTATATAAGTTACCCTCTTTGTTAATGGGTTACAATTAACTTTCTTAAAACTACCGTCGTCGGACCGGAACTTTTCGTCATTACAGTATTTATTATGTATGACTTACAAACTGTTTGGTAGACATTACTTGCTACTGTCTTTCACAATCCTGAGTTCGTACCTGAGTTCGTACCGTTTACAACTTGGAGTCAGCATGCGGAGATCTACATGCGGAGATGTATCCAGCTTTAGAGAACGTGTTGACTCACGTCACAAGTATAGTGGCGTCTCAATTTCAGTAACATAGTAGCCCAGTATGTAGGAGTGGCTGCTGAATAGTCAAGTAACTATACATGGTATCTTTAATTATATAATTTTATTTCTGTAAAAGGTATTGATGACAAATAGGTACCGTACCGGTCCTCGGACAGCATCTTATAATTTCTTTATTATTACTGTTTATAATTATCCTTGCTTACTGTAAGGTGTTTAGACTAACCGCACTGTATTAGGTCCATCAACCTGTATTACCACTGTTCTAATCAATCCGTATACCATCATTGTTCTGTACTTGGTTAGTTAGGTATATGGCCAGCGGCCATCTTGTTGATATGTTTTGCTTGTTTATAGAAAACTTAGGACTGCAGTGCATTAGAAAATACCATACAGCAACATTTATATATGCATCACTTTCTCCCGCCACCAACCATTTTTCACTGAGGGCACTGTCTGTTTAGCCCGGCATGCTACCGACTAAACCTAACTATTGAGCTCGATAGGATAGGCTTGATGTGATTAGAGACAATTTCCTCGTTAGGAGACACATAGTGTACGCCTTATTTCCGCTCGTTGCGATAATCTAGCCCCGCACTCCGGCAAGGTTGTGTAAAATTGGCCAGCTTACCTGTAGGGTCTCACATCTATAAAAATCATAGTCTCTTTTCATGTTCCACTAAGCCTTATGTCTTCGTAATTGTTTGGATGTCCCTATCCGCACCGTGGACTGATCCGACTCTGGGAAGCTATCTGAGGTTTCCAAGCAGTGATGGCCAAGGTACGGTGTCACACACACCTCCCTTGTGTATTCGGACACTTAGTAGTTAGTTATCCTTGCCAATGAAGGAAGCACTGCGAACACAGTTTTATTATTAATATTTGGTAGATTGTTATAAGTATATTCTCCCGCACCGCAGTACGTATTGGGCAGTTTGAATATAAACCTAATGGCATGTCAATGCTTAGCTCCATAGGACTTGGTGACGGACGAGATACACATCTCCACCCAACTCATTGAAATGTCTGAGCAAGATGTTGGAATCTGCCACGCTCGGATGTCTGGCAAGGTAACATGTACACACACTGTCCTTGGCGGTAGATGTTTTGGAGTATCTGCGCCCAGGGAACAGCTGTATCTAAAGATAGGTAGGATCCCAGCCATTTGCAGCCTAAACTAGTTTTTGTTTCTAACACCTAAATGTTAGGTTAGTCATAGCGGCGGTCATCGTCGTTCACGTCATAAGCGGCGCCCGTGAACAGTTGATTCTAAACTTAAAACTCTAAAGAGACCCACGCCTCAGTTACGCGTTTCGACATAAGTTCGTGAATACGGAATAAGTAGGGGGCGTAAGTAGCTGCGTAACTTAGGCATGTTCACGTAAATACGGCCCCTGATGAGTGGTCAGTAAACAGATATGTAGTTGATGTATCAGTCAGGCATATCTAAATTTTTGGCTAGTGAAAGGATAACTAACCTCATCTCTTGATAGCAATTCACGTGATCTAATATGCCACTCATAATCTATGCAGGTAACTTTAAGCTGTTAAGCATGCCGCTAAAGAAAGCTATTCCAGTTTTAGTAGCTAAATGTTGGTACATTTCTACAGCCTATGCTGGCCGTCATGATTTTACTTTTCAAGCAATCAGAAAAATCCGAGCGTGTCTGCCTCGGTATATACGTTCATTCACTCATAGAGGTCCCATCTAATTTGCCAATGTGGTGTAAAAGCAACCATACATGTAAGCTGTCGAATATTTTGAAACTAATTTGACTGGAAGTTGTTGCTACCTTAGGAAAATTAGTTCCAAAATATTCAATAAGTTGAGTATTACATAATAAAGAATGTAATGCATTGGTACTTGCATGACATCACACACTATTGCTTGAGGAGACAAAACGGCGGCGATCACTGTTCAACATTTACGCGATATTACAAAGCAGATAATTGTGATACAGATAAGGGAATGCGATAGGATATGACTGATTTTGGAATCTATAAACCATAATCTATCGGTGCAGTATAACTTTTGATATGAGATTAGCATCTCTTTAAATAATGTTTCTCCATAATTACAGGCCTATGTAACGGAGTCACATTGTGGTAACCCTCGTCAACTATTTTCTTGCTGAATGCAGACATATCTGGCGTAAATAATCGGAAAAGCCATATTTACCTTATAATAAAGAAATATTAGTTACCTCTCCGGGATGTAGAAAGTGTTTGAGTGTAGATTTCCTAACCATCTCTGTCACTTCTTCAGTACTAACTGACGGCCGCTAGCAACATCACTCTGGTCAGCTGTTGTGGAGTCACGTGACAACATGGAGAGGTAACTCATATTTTTTTTGTTATGACTCATCCTGGGATCGGGACCAACATTTTCCGAAATACATTTGCCTTGTTTGAACCTAAATGACCGTAGTGATGTTACCAATCAATCGGATCGATGCCGCAGAGACTGAATTACTGCTCAACAGAGCAAACAGCTTCACAGCAAACATCCCTGGTGCTAAGATAAATGTGTATATAGAATCTATATAACACAATCACACATTGAAAACTCATGCCCGACATTAGTGTATATTCCGATAACAATAGGCAAACAGCATCACATGATATCAATGCCAGGCTACAAATACAGATACCTGATTCAAATGGCTTATGCCGCGTTCCATATGCACTTCAAATAGCTTGCTTATAGCTCGCTAACGGTTTAGTTATTTAATGCAGTGATGCAGGCTAAATGTGCTAAGAAAATACCTTAAAGTGTAGGTAAAACGATAAGCCAACTTACTGCGTTAGTGTATGGAAATAACTCAGTATGTGCCAACATAATGAGATGGTTATATAATATTTTTATAGACTATTACTATTTATATAAAATTTCATATCAGAAGTGCTAATTTTCGTACCTTCCGAAAACAAAACTCG
This sequence comes from Chaetoderma sp. LZ-2023a, assembly GCA_034401795.1. Taxonomy (NCBI): domain Eukaryota; kingdom Metazoa; phylum Mollusca; class Caudofoveata; order Chaetodermatida; family Chaetodermatidae; genus Chaetoderma; species Chaetoderma sp. LZ-2023a. Next base: position 11,347,420 of record CM067361.1, on the reverse strand, counting down.
AACACCCGGAGACAAGGCTTATGACGTAATATCAGGGACGTGCGTACGACGAAAAATTGACTGGCTAACATTCTGACAGCTAGCGTGCGCGTTGGTGATCATTTGATGTGTCACGATTTTGGATATAGCGGCTCAAATTGGTGAGAACCCAGCATATACATTATTATATTACCTTTTAAATACAAATACAAATATCTCATGTTGTGTGGTTTAGCGTATTAATACAGCAAATCAGTTTCAATGGAAATGAAATGTATTTCCGTGATTCTGAATGCACGTCTATTTCATGAACGTCAAAAGCTAGTTGTAATGGCTATAAAACAAGTTTTCAATCTTCCTATGAGCTGATGCACTTTTATATAATAACCCCTCTTATGTAAACAGTGCCTCAAAATGATACTTACCCCTTTCACCGACAAATGCCTGAAAAAGTATGGGGCCTATCTTTTAAAGTATTTAACATATTATGTTAAATATTTTGCAATTAATTTGACTGGAAGCCAAATATATGTTGCTGCAACAGGTTCTAGTCAAATTATTTGCAAAATATTTAACACTTCCTCTATGGTTGCCTTGGGAATGAGATATGAGAAAATTAATTAACCCATTACTGGTCAAGATTTTCCAAGTGCTCAGTGATTCAGAAGGTTCCGGATTCTGCAATGATCTTGCAAAAATGTACATTTGTAGGTCAAGAGAAGATCATTTTTGAAAGTTTACCACTGCAATGACATGTTCACCTGCAAATGGACATTCACCAAGCAAAGATTTCAATTTTCCTGACCAATCAATATTGTTTTTCAGCCAATTTCACGAGAGGCCATCTTGGATTTTAGCCAATTTTTAGAAACCTCTTTAAAAATCTCCGAAACCACTTCGGGGATTAATTCAAAACTCATGAAATAGAATCTAGTATTAAAATTTAAATTGCATGGCAGTCATACAAGTCAGCTGTTTTAACAAAGTTTTGACAGAAAGTAGGTGCTGTATTGAGAACTATCCTTTTGCAGCCCATAAGAAGATTAGTTTTGAAAATTTATCGAGCCAGACATGGTCCATTTTTAAAGAAATAAGCTTTTCTTGGCCTGCAAATGGACATTCAATAAGCAGATATGTCAATATTCTTGACCAAATTTAGTTATTAAAGAGTTAATAGGCAAAATTGGTCTAAAGAACATCTAAAATCTTGTTTGGTAACTGTTCATTTGCAAGCCAATATTATTTTTTAAAGTTTGCCACCGGAATCACTTACTTGATGTTATCATGCCACTCATTCCATTGTTAAATCTTCAAAAATGGTCTTTTAGTCAGTAAACCAACATTCACAAGATAGATCTAGAGACCTGCTTTTTCCAGCTTGACCACCAAAGGGTTAAAGTGTCTGTGTGTGTGTGTGTGTGTGTGTGTGTGTGAGAGAGAGAGAGAGAGAGAGAGAGAGAGAGAGAGAGAGAGAGAGAGAGAGAGAGAGAGAGAGAGAGAGAGAGAGAGAGAGAGAGAGAGAGAGAGAGAGAGAGAGAGAGAGAGAGAGGGGAGAGGAGGGGGGAGGTGTTTACTATATACTTTATTATATATGATACGCTCCTGAATCCGTTGTCTTTTTAATCAATTTTACAGTGTGTCTGGCATTCTTCAAGGAACTATTTATATATATATATATATATATATATATATATATATATATATATATATTACTTCAATATGCTTACTTCCACATCGCCAATAACAAATGATAAAGGACTGACAGCTCAGAAGAAGTGGACAATATATTTAAATAATTTAATCAAAACAATGTTCTTTCTTCTAGGATTTCTAAATGATGATTGTTGGTGTTTGGTGTTATTGTATGTGTTCATTAGTAATAAGTCCTATCACATTCACATGACTATAAATAAATCACAATCCATGCATTTCTATATCCCAGGCTTTGTTTTCTCATATACTTTTTAGCTGCGACTGTCTCAAAAACTACTGATCCGATTTGGCTCAAATTTTAACATGAAGAAACTTGCCGTCAAAGAGGATTTCCAGTATTGTCCATGATCCGTATAAAAGAACCTGGATTCCGATAGGATCAAACTCTAAATCTGTGGATATCTCGATCGGAAACTACTGGTCTGATTTGGCTACAACTTTAACATATGAAAGGGTCTGACCATACATTAGGATTCCACAACCTGATCTGTAATCCGAAAAACATTCAGAAAAATGTGAAACAATCTGGACTTGCGATGAGTATAAGTCTGCCTGTCTCTGTCTGTCAATTTCTTTTACATTCCTGACAAAGATGTCAAAGTCGCAACTGTAGCTCGTCCTCATGTGTCTTTAAAAACTAGGATGGAATATTGCATCGGTCAGTCAGTCAGTCTGTCTGTCCATCTCATCTGAAACCTATTGGTGGAATTCAATAAAATGTGTTATGTGAGTTACCCATAACATAGAGATGACGTTTACATTAGGCTCCAATCACATGTTGGGGCTGGGTGGGGGGGGGGGGGTGTCGCAGAGAGTCAAAGTTAGCGGAATTCAAACAAATTTGGTATGTTAATTACCCATTTGATTGCGGGTTACAACACAATGTTTACATTAGGAACTAAAATGTGCAGTCGATGGCATGCCTTCGCAAATCCCCATGCGTTCACCACTTCGAGCTTTACCCTCACCTTGACCCAAAACACAATAAATTCCTTGAAATGTAGTTTCAATGGGTAATGGGTCTCAAAATGAAATGCGACATGGCCATCTTTGGATAAATTACATTTTTGACTCACAATCCCACCCCTTGAGCGGTGTCATGCAGATCCCTGGCCATATGTGTAATCATATCCAAAGTTTCAAGTTTTTATCTGAAATGGTCTAAGCGGAGTTGCATAAAAATCGATAATTACTGGCCAATTTTGACTTTTTGATCCCGCCCCCTAATCTCGGTTTGATCCAAGATCAAAATAGTTTCTTGTCCTGTAGACTACTAATCATTGGCTTGATATGCGACATGACAACCTTAGGAAAAATTGTCCCACCCCAAAGGCCCTGTCCCTGAGGGTCATGCCCAGATTCCAAAAGTGTCATGCACATCCCTGTCCATTTGAGCAATCATCCGCAAAGTTTTAAGTTTCTATCTGAAATGGTCTAGGAGGAGTTGCATTACAATCGGTAATTACTGGCCAATTTTGAAGTTTTTAGCCCCTGGGCCCAGCCCCGGTGGGGGTGGGTGGGTGGGGGTGGTGGTGGGGGGGGGGGTGTCGTCAGAACAAAATTCAAAAAAATTCCATGCACTTCCTTGCCCATAGGTTTCTATCTTAAACGATCTAGGAGATGCGTTAAAATGAATAAGTCCACAGACGTCCGACACGCACGCACACAGGTCGCATCACAAAATCCCAACCTTTTCTTCGAAAAGCGTGGGGATAACTAGATTGATCGGTCGATGGCGTGTCATCACAAATCCCCACGTTCAGCGCTTTGAACTTTTGCCACACCCAACACCTCGGCCAAAATGTAAATGTCATTTTGCACGCCGCAATCATATGGATAATTCATATAACAATTTTGGTTGAATTTCGTCGAATTGTGTCAGAGGAGTTGCATTACAATCAATTTCATGACCTTTTGACGCCCCTCCCCAACCCCCCCCCCCCACCCCATCCCATACACCCATGGGGTGGGGCTAAATGTAAATGTGCTCATTAACTCCACATTGATATGGGTAACAGACATACTTAATTTGGTTGTATTCTGTCAAACAGTGTCAGAGGAGTTGCGTTACAATCAATTTCATGAACCTTTTGGCCCCCATCCCCCACCTGTGAGGGCGGAACCAAATGTAAAGGCGCTCATCCACTGCACAGCGGAAAATTAACACACTGAATGCGTCTGTCATGCGGCTAACCATACTGACATATACGCATGCCATTTTTACGTAGTAGTAGTAGTAGTAGTAGTAGTAGTAGTAGTAGTAGTAGTAGTAGTAGTAGTAGTAGTAGTAGTAGTAGTAGTAGTAGTAGTAGTAGTAGCAGCAGCAGCTTTAGCAGCAGAGACGGCTATGGCTGCTACTACTATTACTACTACTACCCCCACCCCCAGGAAATTGTGTAGGCAGTGATTTTATTCAAGTAACTCCCTCCCTCCCCCTCCCCTCTCCCCCCCCCACACCCCTACACCAACACCCACCCACTCACACCTGTACATATTCCCTGCTGTTGAATATTTTTAGAATTAGTTTGACTAAGAGTTGGTGCTGTCTATGACAACAGCAACATAATCCAGTCAAATTAGTTTTAAAAATATTAAAACAAGAGCTTTCTTGTGTGGTTTTCTTATAATCGAGACACTGGAATTTCAAGCGTTAAGTGCCAACAGACAGTTGACCTAGTTTGCCGAGATCTTTGTTGAATGACAGAGGATTGATATTTACGACGTAATTTAACAATGTACACTTTGTTCGTTCCCACGCATTAGGCTACTTGTGTTGGGTAGGATATATATAAAGATTTTACTACGAATGTAGTTGCTGGTCTATGATTGTATTATAATAATCTTTGGGTTCGCGAAAATTGTTTGTCTGTTAGAACAAGTCGCCTCTTATGACAGCGCGTCAACCTTGAAAACGTTATTTCGCTCAGCTGTTTCAGGCAAGCTCAGCCGATCCCCTGAAATGACGTCACGCGCCAAGGCCGTTCTTATTTCGTTTTTCAGCGAGTCGGCGCAGGATCGCCGAATTTTAAATAAATCCGAATAATATCTACTAATAACACATTCTATTTCATTCTTTAATGCCCAACGTTGTATATGAAAGCCATTTGCAATGCCATGTACTTCTTCTTTACGGCAGTACTATTTTATGCTGAATAGCGCAATTGATTAAACCTGAAATAGTACCAAAATGCGTATTTACTAATTAATCGTCCAATGTTTGATTTGCGCCGATTTACACCTCTGTGTTGTTTCTTCTAAACGACTTGCGAAATTCTAATCGGAATATCGGGAATGTGGCAAATTAACCTTCAGTCCTTGAAATTCCAATTACTCAATTTCAAGAAACTAATACAGGAAAGGTTTTGAATATTCTGAAAAAATTTGCTCATAGGCAGCAACATCTCGCATTTAAATTAGCTTCAACATATCCCATAAGATAGGTGATATTAAAGTCCATCTGTCTTAAGGTATCACCATCTTCTATTACCAGGTGATATTAAAGTCCATCTGTCTTAAGGTATCATCATCCTCTATCACCAGGTGATATTAAAGTCCATCTACCTTAAGGTATCACCATCTTCTATCATCAACAATGTATTTGGAGAGTTACTTCTATTAACCCTTTAACACTCAAGCCGGCCAGAAAACGCAATCAAAGTTCGTGTATTTTCAAACGATTTGATATAATGTAAATTTGCATATTTTAATGGATTGCTCTCAGTATGTATCTGTGATGGTAGGTTGATACGGTTTACGAAAAAAGGTCATATGCTAATTAACTTACATGTAATATAGAATTCGACATGTGGGCTATTTTGATTCCAACCAGTCTCAGAATGTCTGACTGTACAATAGCACTGTTTATTGTTCATAGTCCGATTGCGAGGAACACTGATCTGAGATCCATTTCTCACTCCTGTAACAATATAAAACTTAGGCTTCAGACAGCGTTCAAAGATTGCACTCGCGTACATGTGTGTGTACGTGTGGTCATGACTGACTGCACTATCTATACTGGCAAGTATTTGGCAAGTATTTCTTTCGTAAGTGTATATTTGTATTTAATTCTTCAGGTTAAGGGGAAGCTAATCCCTTTTTCTGCTTTACGTGTATCTGTCATAGAATTCACCGCTATGCTGATCACACGACAGGGATGATGACTGCGTTCCATAGCAATTAGAAGTGCCCCTTCTGCCACTCTATTATCTGGAGTTATAATTAACCACGGCACAATCAAAATCACGTAGCTCATTATGAAATCCGAAATATCCAACACGAATGTGTACGAATTGTATATATTCGATGAATGTACAAATTAATACACATTCTGTTGAAATTTTGTAAGCGAATTCGACTCGAGCTGTGCAGCAGCAGCAGCATGTCAAATTAGTTTCAAAATATTCAACAGATCACGTATATAGTAACATTGAAATTTACATTCTGAGATTTCAAGATTCAAAGATTTAAACAACACGTGTAAAAAGTGGGCGGAAATTATCTAGAAATGGACGGGCATGGCTAGACATGGATCCCTCTATTTAGATAGCCATCGTTGTTCACAATTCAAGTTTTCTTCACTTAACAGCCACTTTGCTTGAGTTGGCGGAATGCGGTGTCAACAACACATACTGTAACGTTTGCCAAGTTGCCTGCAGATATAATTATTAATATTTGTATTACCAGCACCTAACTTGATTTTTAGAAAGTTGCCTACGAAAGCAATGGAAATTTGAATATGCGTATTAGTCGCGTATTAGTCGAATGTAAAATTAAAAGCTATATCCCCCTCATTTACTCCGATGGAGGCGTACTTATCAACCTAGTCTGTTATACGCCATTTTGAAATCATTCATAATGTAATAGTTATTAAGCCATGTAGATAATTTCGATTTTAAAATGCAGTTCAGGTAATAGCCGCTACATAATGGTTGCCTACCATGTTACTATTCTTACCAGTTCCACAGCCACTGGACCAGGTATAGATGAGAGTGTTAGGATTAGGCACAGCATTCACACGGCATACCAGGTGTAGAGATTCTGTGCTGCTCTCAGTAACAGGCTTTGTATAACCTGAGACATTCCTTACAGAATCTGGTGGATCTGAAATCAACAAGAAAGTGAGGTCAATGAGCGCTGAGAGTTGTGTGACGATCATGTCATTGAATATGGTATCTCTTGCATTGCAGTTCATTTATGTATCATGTTGCCAAATATAAGTCAGTGTTACTGAAGCTTTTTTCAATTGTTTGTCTATAACTCAGAATTCACCTTTCCAGTTTATCCATCGACCATCTGAGGTAATATGACGTCATAATTTACTAAGTGGCATGTATGATGACGTCATAATCATAATGTTAAGAATGAGTCCATATGGTCCATCTTTAACACTTAATAATCCGACACGTTATACGAATTGCATGTCGTTACTATTTAATAATCATTCTGTCGAATATTTTAAACCCAATTTCACTGGGCGATGTTGCTGCATATGCAGGAACAGCACCCAGTCAAATTAGTTTCAATATCTTCAACAGCTTACATGTATAGTTTTCTGGAAATTGATAGTCATGGAGTTTAGACATCGATCGATCCCAAAATGGACTTGGTGTGGGTGGAGCTTAGATTGAGATGGGCGGGGCATAGCTAAAAGTGGAAAGGATCATTGTCTATCCCAAACTACATGGTTAACCCATTAAACACTGAAGGCCCAGCATTTCACCTCCATGGTAACGAGACAGGTAGGATGCTGAATAATTTGAATCTAATCAGACAACGGGATCCAGTCAAATTAGTTTCAAAATATTCAACATAATATTTAGTCAATTTTAAATGAACTCGATTTCGTCTTTTTGCGTTCACCGCGGAAACATTACACAGTTCATGATCGTAAGAGGCGACTAAAGGAGGTAAGGGTGAGGTAACCCTGACAGAAACCTCGAGTGCTGAAGACGGAGGTTCCAGGCCGCACGGCGCACTCTAATAAACCATGGATCCACGCACTTAGCGCTTATGACCATGTCTATAGTCACTTACAGGACTGGCGGTATGATTAGCGAACGAAAAGAAGAAGATGATCTTGGAACTATATGGCACTAGTTGTATTTACATATTTGATTTTGACCACTAATCATATAAATATGAAGGAATTAGTATGCACCTGGATCTAACGCACGTAATATGTAAATACTACTAGTGGTCATACGATTGTAATAAAACACTGCTTTCTTAGTTGCCCTAGTTATGAATACATTCACGTGTTTTAATACCAAGAACACACTAACAAATTAAGCAATTTATTGATGTTTAATGATTACAGTGTATTTTTAACTTGGCATTAGATGACACTACAGAACTGAATTGATATGAATACACTCATGCGATTTAATACCAAGTACACACAAACAAATTCAGCAATGTATTGATGTATACTACTTACAGTATATGATTAACTTGGTATCAGATGACACTACAGGACTGGTCATTGCTTTACTGGTTGCTGAACATCGTAACTTGTCTCCATCATGCTCTTTCTGTGGTGTGTATGATAGGCTACTTATCACTTGTGTGAGATCCTCAATAATAGTCTCTATCGCAGTGGCCCCAGATAGAATAACTGCATCCGTAGCATTCACTCGCTTCCAGGTAACAGTAGCTACGGGTTTACTGGTAGCTGTACATGTGAATGTGGTAGCGTCTACTTGTGTTGTCCTTAATGTGGCAGTCCCAGCAGGATGCAGGACAACAGTTCGCGCTGGAACTATATTACAAACACACAATTACAACATATAAAGACATCCTAAAATTGTCAACAATGAACGTTTGCAGACTAAATGGTGTTAATCTTGACAATATCATTGTTGAAATGGTATGTTAACTAACATAGAATAAAACATGTTTGATTAATGCCATTTTGAAACAAAGATGGTTCATTTACAGGTTTCTGTAAATGCATAAAGGAAAGGCACAAGGAAATATGTGTTAACCAGCAACTAAATAATTTATCTGATTTAATTGTATATATGCAACACATTAAGCTTAATTATTTGAAAAACACGTCTACTGTTTATTCAACGTTATGTGCATGTACACGTACATTAGTGTGAATGCGCGCGCGTGTACAGGCATACGCGCACGCGTCTATGTATGCGCATGCGTACGTGATTTCGTACATACACGCTTGTGGGTGCATGTGTGTATGCATATCAATGGGAAGATATGAACCTGCGTGCGTGCGCGCGTATGCGCGTGTGTGCCTGTGTGCGTGAGGGCATGCGAGATTATGCATAGAGCACAAAGACAAATAATAAAAGGATTCCAGTGTACCAGACACACAGAGGACTATCTATTGCATAGGAGAGTTATCAACCCATGCAATGTCAGAAATCATTTAAAGCTCTGCCACGCCCAGTTTAATTTGAGGATAGTATAACGTATACTAATTATTTTGAAAACATTTTGACTTAAAGTTGGAGGCAGCAACATATTTCAGTCACCATCTATACATCAATATGTTAATGATTACTTGAATACTTAATACTGAGTATCACATATTGGTAAAATGAGCCGATAATGAGAATACAGTCCAGATACTTACCTAATACAGTGACATTGATAGTGATACTCTCTACTCCCAATGTACACGTAAAATGTCCCTCATCTCTGTCTAACCTCAGTCTGTGGATCACTAGATGACTGTTACCAGTGCTGCTTATGTTACCATACCAGGCTGTACGTGCGCTAGGCATAAATAAACCGGCAGGACTCACTGCAGCTACATGCACAAGATTATTAACTCTTGTAGGATTAAGAGTATCATGAAACGACCACACCACATCTGCTTTTGGTCCACGATCTCTGTTACAAATAAGTGTTACTTCTGAACCTTCATTGCCAGCTACATGTGGAGTAGTTGTACTCAAACCTATAATAATAATAATAATAATAATAATAATAATAATAATAATAATAATAATAATAACAATAATAATAATAATAAATTTAATTTTTGTTTTTGTTTTTGTTTTTGATTCTGTTAATAATAATAATAATAATAATAACAATAATAATATTACTACTACTACTACTACTACTACTACTACTACTACTACTACTACTACTACTAGTACTACTACTACTACTACTACTACTACTACTACTACTACTACTACTACTACTACTACTACTACTACTACTACTACTACTACCAATAATAATAATAATAAAAATAATAATAGTAATTTTAATTTTTGATTTTGATTTTTATTCTGTTAATAATAATAATAATAATAATAATAATAATAATAATAATAATAATAATAATAATAATAACAGTTAGAGAGTGCACATCATCGGCATTCGTCCTCCGGTTTTGTCACAAATTGTGTCTGTATCTTTGGAGATTACGCTTCTGAGACACAGTCATACACATAGACGCACACACGCACGCGCAAACACGCACACGCCTACAGCAGCTGCTACAATATGCAATAGGCCTCCAAGCAGCTGGCGTGATATAGCGTACTCATAATAGTGCAGGAGCTGTATTCAGTAATGTACATGTATATGTTTCAAATCTGAGTTACCGTCAATCATTAATAACAACTCTAGCGACGCTAAAAGTCTAATCCATAGTATCCAGTGCATCCAATACATAGCAATAGGCATAGCTGAAAGACAGAAACAAATACATGTTCATACATTTAAAGAATCTAGAAAGAACGGTATCTCAGGGTGTGGGGTTTACGCTGCAGTATTGTGGCTAATGGAACGATTCGACGAAATTAAATATTTCACTCATAATGTATTTTGGTATTACAGCTAACATCTATCCTTTCATCTGCAGTGATCTTTGGGAAATGTTTATTTGCATTCCAAAGTGACTACTTTTGAAAGTATACGACTGGAGTGACTCGCTTGATAACCGAGCCAGTGAGTTCAGTAGTAAAATTTCAAAAATTTTTATTCTCGTAGCTGGCAAGTTGATAAAAACTAAGCTAAATTATTCATATATATATATATATATATATATATATATATATATATATATATATATATATATATATATATATATATATATATATATATATATATATATATATATATATATAAAGTGTTGCCCATTAAAGGGTTACGTGCAGTGGCTATTGTTCTTCAGTGCTTCACTAAGACATCGTTTGAGACACCATTTTAGAAGCCTTGATTAAATAGAACTTATTTCTGTCGATTGTGTTGGAATTGTATCGCTACCACGAACCCTGACCCGATGAAATGGAAATGACGTCAGTGTAATCCACTTATATAGCAGAATTGATTTCACATCACATTTGCTCTGGAGTTGACCTTGTATCCAAATATCCAAACTACCAAAAGGGATGAGAAATGCTTATAAATCCAACATTATAATGATTGCGTGCGATTAACCTGAGCCATGGAACAGAGCAGTGGCATGCAAAGTGATCTGGGAACCAGGGTATGTATATGACAATAGGATTCAAAAGCTGATACTCTTAAAGCTGCATATTCACAGCAAATTGTTCGAAAATAAAAACAATTAAATTTCATCCTTTTAAAAATGTGTATCTCGGTGTAATCAAACGAAATAAATCTTAGCATATGATGATTTAATTCCTTATAATTAAATATAATTTTTAAGTTGTGAAATTGAATTAGAGACCATACTTCCTAATTCAACTGCACGACAAAATTTGTTGAAACAATTTATATGGGATGGAATCATCATATGTAAAGATTGTTTTCGTTTCATTACATTGAGGTACACAGTTTAAGCTTTCGCTAATAAATGCGCTTCATCTGGTTAAAACGCCTTGGATAACGACTTGTTCGAATCAACCAGACAGATATTAACAGGGTTTATATATGCGAATTAAGATAGTGCAAATGACCTTTCCACTTTTAGCTATACCCTGCCCATCTCTGGTTTCAAAATATTCAACAGCATCTTTATTAATTAAATAATAAAGCCATAAAAGTCTGTCACCAATTATGCGTTAGTGACGTACGTATCAAGGCAATTATCGCCGTCATTGAATATGACATCATCTTACACGTCACGTTGTTGATTATGACGTCATATGATGGATTGGTACACTGGAAAGGGCCTTTACAAGAGTAAATCTTGTCGCTTATAATATAATAAGAGAAGCGTATGTTGTTTGAACAGTCATTAAGGAGCAATGGTCAAGTTGCTGAATATGAGAGTACAGTGACCTCGTATGTGGGGCATGCCCGTATGTGGCCACTCTGCCCCATCATCATCATCATCATCATCAGCATCATCGGTACGACCACTACCGACATCACTACTTATTTATATAAGATATAAGATATAAGATTTAACAAGATTTCATTATTTATTAACATATGCACCCACAGTTGTATATATGTTTCACGTATATATAGTGCGTCCTCTTCTGAAGAAGTTACTGAATACACTTGAAATTTGACTTGAAATTGCTAATAAAGAACAAGTTTCAAGTTGAAACCTGAGCTTGAATTTTGCTATCATTATCAGACTAACATGCCCTTCACAACTGTAGTGGCTGTGTATAGTATTTAGAGTAATTGTATTCGTAGGCACATTACATTTTAAACAAGGAGCCGTGCTCTAGAATAAGATAAAAATGGCTTTCATTCTGTAATCAATTTTAATTGGGATTTCTATCTGGAAGGAAAACTCCATCCAGTTTTCATATAAATTTCAATGGTAAATTATTCTCCACGATGATGCCGATGGTGTATGATCAAAATGCACGGCTTGCGTCAAGTGTATATTGCTAATGTGTGTCTCTGGCAAAGATTTGAATAATATTAGCCCTGTCTATGACGAACACCTAAGAGATGGTGGTTCAATAAGACGTGTGGTCGTAATAAATGGATCCGATCTGCCGCTCAAATATAGAATGTCGTAACCAATTACCTCACAATCATGTAGTCTCACGTCACAATTATAATGACGAATTATAACTCCGTCATGATGCTTGAAAAGTATACGAATTGAATGTCTTTGATAGATTTACAATTTAATAAACTTTCTATTGAATATTTTGAGACTGATTTGACATAGGCATCAACAGCGGGCAGTCAAATTAATCTCCAAATGTTCAACAGCTTAGCTGCATAATTACCTTTAAAGTGTACGAATTGTATGCCATTGCGTCTTTGAAGAATTTACTATTGGCAGCAACAGCCCCAGTCAAATTAGTTTCAAAATAACTAAAAACTTTTATATTAGTTATCACTATTTGGGGAATTGCGTATATTGTTCCGTGTGATGTATTGTAGAGGGTACACATAAGCATAATGTGATTTGTTTGATGATACTTGTTATATCTGTAATGAGCCCACCGCCATATAAGTACTCCCTTAGGTGGGCTACCTATTGTGATTATGTACATTAACAAAAATTAATGAAATAAATAACATTGAATCTTGAAGGCATAGGCGAACTAGGCACTGCCTAGGGCGCCAGGGATTTTAGGGGGAGCAAAAAGGGGACACAGGCCATAGTTGACACTAGAAATACAGGAAATGCTTTCTCAGTGCATGCCCTACAGGCCAACCAATAAATTGATAGAATTAGAATCAGAGACATGTTAGTAAGAAATGTTCTGTTGAATATTTTGAACATAATTGGATTGGAAGACTTTGCTGCGTTAGTCAAAATATGTTCAAATTATTCAACAGTGTGTTTTATTTAGTTTTGGAAACAAAAGATTTATCTCTGTGCTGTACTATATGGATTTCAAACTTTCCCGGGGGGGAGGGACTCCCGGACACCACCAATGTTTAGATGGTGTAGCTCGCAGGGTAGAGTCGGGCCGCTCCAGTGTCTGGTGTCGACTCGCCGTGTCGCATGTACATGACGAGTGATGATGCTGGCTAGCTCCCGGTCTCGGGGTTATGGATCCCATACGACACTGCCCTATGGTTAACAAAGACCGGCTCCTAAGGCCGGTGGAACTCAATCGTTCCGGTGGGGCCGTGCGACCATCGTCACGAAGATTAAATACAATGGTTTCAGCCCATGAGTTTGTGTCACCGGTATGCCTGCCCATAGCAATTCGTGATCTATGGACTTACCGTATTTGATTGGTGACCTAAAAATGTAAGCCTATACAATTGATTTACCTAAAACAGACCGTCAAGTTTGCTAGATAAAAATGAGCATACGAAAATACAAGACATAGAGACAGCCTGATGAACTTCCATACGTGGGGCTCCTGGAGATACCACACAGACTCGTAGGTCCGCAGAGGTATCACCGCAAAGGAGGCCCCCTACACGAGTTCACTAATAAGCTTAATATAATGTATTACATCTCTAAGCTGAAACGGAAAGAAAGTTATCTAGTTGAAGTGGCGAAAGGTTATGTGCCTCACACGGGCATTACGTCTGGTGTTGTTTTTCTGGGTGAGAAGTAGTAGCCTCGCGGGGGCCGCCGTCACTAGATCCTTGCAAGAGGCAAAAAGACCATACCTAGTGAAATTATGACTACAATGTTGCTGCTGTTTTACTGTCTTACGTGGAGACGGGACGAGCGATTCCCGAGGGATTCCCACGTCACCATCTAATGTAGTTTCAAACATGCTAAATTAGTAGATGCCGCTTTTATTTATGCGGGCCTTCTATGCCTAACCTAACATTTAGTTTTCAAAGACAAGAACTAGTTTAGGCCGCAAATGACGGGTGCCCTACCTAGCTTTAGATATGGCTGTGATTGAGAACGGATGTCCTAAGACATAAAGACTCATGACAGCGTGCATACATGTTATTTCGCAAGACCTCCGAGTTTGGTGAGAATCCGGATATCTTGCTCCATAACCACATAAAACGTCACAGGACAATGGTCACCCTTCACATAAGCAAGTTTAGGCAACTAAGATACCATTACGGTGGGGTTTTAAGAGAAACAAATACCCACCGTGAATGTCCTTCCAGTAAGGGCGTGGCGGATTCCAACAGCTTACCCAGACATTCGTACAGAATACGGTGGGGATGCGCATCTCGCCCATCACCAGGTCCTATGGAGCTAACCTTTTAACCTGATGTTAGGTTTAAACGCAAGTTGCCCAGATATGCACTGCGGTGCGGGGGAGACTTCCTAAAAGAAAAATAATAATTATAATATGTGTTTGCAGTGCTTCCCACATTGGCAAGGATAAGTAACTACAAAGTATCAAAAGATACGGGGGAAGTGTGTGTGATACCACACCATAGCCATCACCGCTCGGAAACCCCAATAGTTTCCCGGGGTCAGATCAGTCCATGGTGCGGATAGGGATATCCAAACAATTAAGAAGCCATAAGGCTTAGTGGAACATGAAGAGAGACAATTACTTATAGATAGGAGGCCCAATAGGTAATTTGGCCAATTTTACACCACCTTGCCGGAGTGCGGGGCTGAATTATCGCAACTACCGGGAAAGAGGCGTACACTATGTGTCTCTTGACGAAGAAATTGTCTCTAATCATATCAAACCAATCATATCGAGCTAAATAGACAGGCTTTTAGTTGGTAGCATACCGGGCTAAACAGAGTTATAGCACGGACAGCGACCTTGGTGAAAAATTGTTGGTGGCGGGAGAACGTGATGCATATATAAATGTTGCTGTATAGTGTTTCCTACGTGCACTGCATTCCTACGTTTTCTACAAATAAACAAATCATATGAACAGATGGCTACTTGCCATATATAAGACTAACCAGTACAAGTAATATAATGTGAAAATGATCAGAATAATATCTATAGTACAGATTGGTAGACCTACTACGGTGCGGTTAGTAAAACACCTTACAGTAAAATAAGAATAACTATAAACAGATACAGAAATTATAACTATCAGTCCGAGGACCATTACGGTTCGTTTTAGTCATCGGGACCGTTTTATAAAAAACACAATATAATTACTAAGATCGTAATTAACGGGATAATTAAAGATGTTATGTATAGCTACCTGAATGCTCGGTAGCCATTCTCAAAGACGGCTGTCGTGTTACTGAAATTGATACGTCACAATTGGCGTGACGTGAGTTGACGCATTCTCTGGAAGCTGGAAAGTTCCGGCATGTCAGTTTCCGCAAACAGGATTCCCGCATGCAGTCCAGGACGGGAGCGGAGCGAACTCAGGATGGTAATCACAATACAAGAATGTCTAACGATCAGTCAGTGAGTGATACGATAACATTACAGTTAGGAAGAAAGTTCCCGTACACCGATGGCACGGATGAAAGTGAAGAACAACCCGTCTATTAATGGGGGGTTGTCGAATACGGATGAAGATGCATAACTAAGCTTAATGGTGCGGGATATGTCAGTTGGCTCTTAAGACGTATCGGGCAAAGTTCCCCCCCCCCCCCCCCGAACAATTGTTCGGGAGTTCACAAAATTCTTTTACGGTGCAGTGGGTTGGGTAGCGGCCGCACTGCTACGGGAGAGAGAAACCAACCAAGACAGAGGTAATCTGTTTAATGACTGTCTCGGCTGATCGCAGCATTATGCAGATCCAACCTGTTCGGTCCCTGGCCGAGGATACTCTCGAACTCTGGATTTCATCTCCTTACATACTACTCGTGACGTCACAAGGGCAGGCCTCAACCAATCATCGGCCAAGCAATAGCCAATCAGCGCGCAGCTCATAGTGACACAGATAAGTGTTCTAGAACATTCTAGAACTTCTGCGCGCACGTGGTTATGACGTCACGGAAATATTTTGAAGATAATCAAAGGGTTTTTTCCGTGGATAACTCAGCCATTTCTTAACCGATTTTGAAATGGCTTAAAGATTCGGAAAACCCATCGAATTCTGATCTTGATTGATGCCAGATCCGGAGGGATTAAGCAATTATAAAGAATTACAATGTACCTACTCAGTACACTAAAAGTGCTCTCCTATCTTGGACGCGATATACGCGGGGCGTACTCTGGCAATGCAGTGGTTGGCGCGTGCATGCGCGCTACGCGTTTTAACGAACTTAGTCGTTTTCACGACAAAATCTCTCTCATAGGCTTGCACACGCTTATAGCTCTACCCGGGGGGGGGGGGGGGGGGCGTGTTCACGGAACAAATCCAGGATGGGTGGCGCATACCCAGCTTAACTGGTACAGCCGGCACTTGACCGATCAATCCGAACTACACCACCCCCTCCTAGTTTGACCTCCGTGGCAAATGATCACGCATTCGTGGATCGACGCATGGACGCACGCTAGGCGGGAATTATATACTTCCCGGGTAGGCCTGTGGCCAGAGAGGAGTAGTGACGCAATAGACGCATATCAAGAGAGAGACAGAGCACATAGAGGTGCCAAAGAGGAGAGGGGAGGCATACTTTTAGTTTTAATTTTTGTCCTGGAATTATTTTTCCCGGTCTTTTCTTTTTTTTCTTTTTTTTTCTTTTGTTTTAATATTTTGGTGCGTGCTTTTAATTTTATTCAGTAAATAATTCGCTAAACAATAGCTCGCATGGGTGTTCTCTTTGAGTGCGGATAATCATAATCACCTCAGAGAACACCCAAGCTCCAACGTACCACAATTTAAGTTAAGTTAATAATATATAAAATATATGTGATTTCCACGGAACATACCCTTACTGGGTATTGTAGTATTACTAAATTACTTGCGCACCCCTGGTAAAATAAGGGGTACGCAACAAGTATACTGATTAATAATAAAAAAATGTGTGGCCCGTTATAGCGGGTTCGCAAAGAGGCAGCTCTCGCTGAGCCCATAGCCGTCCTGACATCTAAGACAGGAAGAAAAATAATAAGAAAAATAGCATATAATAATCACCAAAAAAAGTTAGTTTATCAGGCAGCTCAGCATAGCTGAGACTGCATGACAGAATTATGACATTAGTGCACTGCCGGTTGTGTTCTACACTTTACGTCGCACACGACGTTCTTACAACACCGGAATCCGCAGTGCTCATTTGAGTGTGAGACACAGTGGGGCAACTAAGTTGCGCAGCTGTGTAGGATAACCGTAGTCATCCTTGGGACGGGATTCAATTGATGTAACATATAATAATAAGAAAAGTATTTCAAAAATAATAATAATAAAAAGTAATTTTCCACGAGTCGCACCACTGATCTTCTGCTGTAACACAACGATCACACCTCTGCCGTTGGCCGCGGCAGATGAATTACTGGTGTTGAGATGAGTTCACTATTACTGGCGCTTTTTGGAATGTCTGAAGTGTTATTTGCGGGGATATTTGTCACAGTGTCTATAGTGTCTCTGGTGGTTACTGCGGATATTAAAATGTTCCTTCCTGAGGCAGGTGGCGGTGGTTGTCGTGGTGATGGCTGTGAGTCGTATTGCGGACCGAGGCAGTGATGCTGAAGCGGATGTGCTTGGTGATGACATCTTCCATGAGTTTGCGTACTTCAGAAGCCGACTCGTAGTGACATTTGGCATGGGCTGTGTGTGTGTGTGTGTGTGTGTGTGTGTGCGTGCGTGCGTGCGTGCGTGCGTGCGTGCGTGCGTGCGTGCGTGCGTGCGTGCGTGCGTGTGTGTGAGCGTGCGCGCGCGATACGTTTCTTTCCTGCATACAGTCGCTCAGGCATAGTCCCCTTCCTAACTGCTGGATCGGAATGACTGGGCTGCAGATGTTGGATAACGCGGGTCGGAGTGATGCTGAGAGAAGTAGGCTCCGATCGTCCCTGTCCTTCATCTATGGTCAGGTCGGGAGGAGATGGTGACTGTGGGTAGCTTGGGATCTCCATCTCCGTAGGTGGCGTGATGACTACCGATATAGGCTGGCTGGTCGTGATTGCTTCAGCTAATACGGGTGCGGGTGTAGTCGCCACTGTCATGCTGCTGGTTAATGATGCGGGTGCTGCCGGAGTGGATTCCGCGGAGGATTTTGCTTCTTACTCTGTTTTAAGACCGGAGTGGACATGGTAACCGGTTGCGGCATAGTGCTTCCTGACGCGACTGAAGGTGGAATTTCATGTCTGGTGGCTGACACAGTTGCTAATGTAGCCGCGTGAGGACGATGACTAACGGGATGTCTGTGGGTAGTAATTTTCGTGCGGGCCATCTTCTCGGTCGGGAGAACTTTGACCGGTAACCAAGATTCAAAACGGGTGGCTAATGTGGCATGAGACTCGCTTTCTTCACTGGGAATTAATGTCACTTCTAACACGCGGTGCTTATTACAGAGCGTGTGGGTTACTCCGTAACGGGTGGCTGTGTAGAGATACAGACACGTTATACAGACGGCTGTCTGGAGGAGATGGTCCTTGTTAATATGAAGAGTGATGTCGGAATTCCGCATAAAAGTTCTGGTACACTGTTCTCCGCTAGCTAATAACGAGCTGCACAGGAATCTTTTCACTACTGGTACCGATTCTTCTTCAGATGAATCCGACAACGCCAAATCTTCAAGGAGGGACATCTCCTTCCCGCATAATAGTTGGTTGCGGGAACCTAATTAAAACCTAAAACCCTATCTCTTCATTTTGACTTTCCAGGCCAAGTATGTAATAATGAATTATTAATAAGGAAACAGCAGAATTTAGTTTTCGACCCGAAAGAAGCCTAATGCTATTGTTCTTCCCTGGTGTCGAGTTTTGACGGGAAGACGAAGTTTCAGAGCGCGCTCCCTCCTTTTATACGATTTAGTGACATCACTGAGGGCGGATGACCACACCTGGAAGCTTTAAGGTGATTTGGTCGGCCCTATATGGAAAGTTTTTCTCTTTCCCAATCTCGACGTCAAAGAATTAATTCTTCTCGTATAAAGAGAGTACTTTTAATCATAGGAGGAATGGCTCATTAACTGTGTCTTAATTTAGCGCATTTACAAGTCTCCGATCAACATAAAAACGTGGTACTACTTATTCCCGTGGAGCATCACCTTTGAATTAGAGTGATGCGGTTTTACAGATTGGAACTTATAAACTTGCCTGTTTAATTTCAGGCTGGAGCGCCACGACGAAATATCTCTCATAGGCGTATACACGATTATAGCTCTACCCAGGGGGGTTCACGGAACAAATCCAGGACTGGCGGCCAGTACCCAGCTTAGCTGGTACGGCCGGCACCTGCCGGTCGATCCGAACTACAATGGTTACCAAGACCCCCACGTCTAATCTTTGTGTTGGTCTCTGAGGGCATCTCTCGAGGTAAAGATTCAGATGGCTATGAAAGTTTTGCAAGCTGTAATCTAAGGGTCCCACATTAAAATCCGGGTGTCCCATCTTCTGGCTCTAGACAAACATAGCAAGTCATACTAAAGTTCTTACTTATAATTATCTTCTTCGTTTCATCTTGTTAACTTGAACAACAGCTGAATTAATGTCAAAATTAGCAATGTCTGCACCATTCAACTTAATATAGACTAAATACGTTTATCTAAATGGGAGCACCCATTGGCAATCTGCAACATGAATTTGGAAAAATATATAAATAAAAAGAAATAATCTAGAGTACAAAATAGGGCAGCTTGGTAGACACTAGGTTGGACGAGTTGGAATTAGGATGAGTTGACCTATTAACCCTAATGGTTATTGAATGTCCATTTGCAGGCCAAGAGAAGACTATTTTTAAAAGTTTACCACTGGATCTAGTGGTACAATTTTCCAAAATAATCTTATCTTGCGGATTCTTACCCAAGACAACTGCACATGCCGCTTTTGGCCGATTTCATCGTGAAACCGTTAAGAGACAGCCTGTATTATTTTAGTGATAAACAAAAAAAACGTTTGTCTATTTTATTCCGGGAAGTTATATCCTTTTATAGTGTTCAAATTAAGAGGACCCAAGCGCGTGACTGAAAATGCCTGAACTCCCTAGAGTACAATTCGCTTTTAACGTTGGCGAGTTAGAATTAGAATATTCACGAACGGCGAGAAATGACAGCAAATATTGTTCTATTAAATTAGTTTCGTATCGGGAATAAAACAGATTTGTACAGTGACAAGATTTTGTAATGGCTTACTTAATGAACTTATAATGCGCAAATGTATTCCCGTTGTTGGTGAATGTGCATTGTATTTGTACGAAAGTATGAGAAGTATGCTAGCTCCATCTATTAAATCCACAGACCATTCAAAGGCGGCATTTCCGAGCAGTATTTTCTAATGTGTAGTATTATTGTGAATACAACCTTACAATGAACGTAAAAGGAAGCTCGAGAAACGTCCACAGTTGATCGTGTATTAGTCCCGCGAATTTGCCCCGCGTTCTCATTCGGTTGCTTTCGCATCTACTTTTTAAAAAAAACATCCAGCGCAGCAAAGCATGCCGATCTCGTGAGATTTGACATAGTTTATTATCATCTGATTGCATTTTTTTGCAAAAATTTAGTTTCTATTATAGTTGATTAAAGTATGGGTTCCAATGGACAAAGATATTATGTTCTGTGTTCATATTATCCATACCGTGTATGTACCTCGCCGTTATGGACAACTCGCCCCATTCACCGACCACCCCCACCCCCACACACAATGGATACCAATTTATACCTTCTGCTTTCATATTATCGATACTGTGTATCCCCCGCACTGTTATGGACAGTTCGCCCCATGATTCACGGACAAAGCACCCCACACAATGGATATCAATGTCTACCGTCTGCGTTCATATTGTCAACACGGTGCATGTACCTCACTGTTATGGACAACTCGCCCCATGCTTTATGCACGAAGCATCTCATGCACAATGGCCATCGATTTATGCCTTCTGTTTTCATAGTATCAATAACGTACATACACCTCACTGTTATAAACAACCACGCCATGCGTTATTGACAATACACCCCTACTATTACATCCACTACTATACTCTGCCATCATGTGATACTCCTTTTGAATCACGACTGTCTTTTCAAATGCAGTTAGTTACTGTACTATCCTACAATGTCATACCGTATTGTCCACTAGTGGCTATCATGTTGTTCTATCCTCTTTTTAGTATTAAGGAAATCAGCAGTACCTTATGAATCTGGTGCAAAAGAACCAGAGACAACACCCGTAGCCATATAGGTGGTGCTTGGAAAAGCCCCAGACTAGAGACCAAAAAGGGTGTCCAAAAAGTTACACACATAATGGCTGACTACATGACCTGTTCCCCTATTGCATCATACACCTTTATAACCATTATCATAAAAGCCAGCTCTAAC
This sequence comes from Chaetoderma sp. LZ-2023a, assembly GCA_034401795.1. Classification (NCBI taxonomy): domain Eukaryota; kingdom Metazoa; phylum Mollusca; class Caudofoveata; order Chaetodermatida; family Chaetodermatidae; genus Chaetoderma; species Chaetoderma sp. LZ-2023a. The sequence goes on along the minus strand of CM067361.1, from coordinate 11,325,585 downwards.
GACCATCTGCATATGCAATATGAGAAATTATTTGTTAAATTATTAATTTGATTTCCTAACACACTAGCCTCCCTAAACACTTTAAAAGTTATCGAAAAACTATTGAAAACCTCTCACCATTATCCTTATAATATCCATTCAAACATACAACATAAGCTACTCAGTCACCCAGCTACAGAAGCAACACTCGGCCCACATACACCCCTGTATACATACACGCACTCATGAACGCACGCACTCGCGCAAGCAAGCAAGCAAGCACGCACACACGCAAGCACGCAGCACGATCGCGCGCACACACGCACGCACGCACGCACGCACGCACGCACACACACTCATATCCACCCACCCACCATATACCCATACATACACCACGCCAAACGCACTATCACAACCACCCTATTTCTCCAACGCACGCACGCACGCACGCACACATCGAACCCACCACCGCAAGAATTACAACCACATAATTAACCTGACCCCGATGAATCCCAGTCACACTGACCTATAATATACCATAAATTCCAAGTAAAGCTAATTCCTGTTAGTATAGGCTAAGCGTGACTAGCAATCACAGACATCACCATCCCACGGAAACTGTGCTGGCAGTTCTACAGGCCAGGCGTCCACATTGGCATCCCTGGATCAGACATTACACCGGCTGCATATGGGCGTACAATATCATCATATTTCCTTTATTATTTTTTTTTATTTATTTAATTATTTATTTTTCTTTCTTTTTCTTTTAAAATCTTGTTACAAGAATCAAAATTTAAAAATAAATACTCAATAATTAAATAACAAAACATACTTGACATTTCCCCATACTCTATTTGAAACCCACCAATCCCCAATTTTCACAATGTATACAATTCCCCATATATACAAAAATTGTTGGAGATGCTTAATAATCATAGTAATCTAATCCTGCCCATTGCTGCATGTTTGACTTTTAACCAATCAGGTCTCAGCTGTAGATGGAGTGAGTGAGATTAGTTATTTTATGTATAATAAAGCCAGTTCAGATTTAGTACTTGAAGTAACTAGTATAGCGTTTCTGTACCTTCTCACGCCATATTCCAACCTGTTTCTATGTGGTATTAATCCCCCACATGTTGGTGCCGTAACCAGGATTAGTTAATTATGGCAGAGAAATCAAGGCTAGTTAAAGTAAGAGGAGTGTATCGTGGACAAATTACAAAACAGCAAAATAAAATTCGTGACATACTTGCTAAAGCTGTGCTCGATGATGAAGATCATGATACTATCGTCGCCGCACTCAGTACTTATAGTGACAAGCTCGGTGCCATTACTGAGGTAGACAAACAGATTATGGATTTACTCGAAACGGATGATGATGTGGAACAATTTCTCACGGAAGCGGACGATTACATCATCCAGAGTAAAGAACAACTGATCAAGTGTGAAAGACGAGTAAGTCGTAGATTTACTCCAGTTGACAATCCTAATTCAGATGGCACGTTTAACCCTTCGAATCAGAAAAGAAATATTAATTTGCCAAAATTAGCGCTCAAGAAGTTTGATGGTGACATACTAGAATGGCTTGAATTTCATGACACTTTTAATTCAGCAATTGACATGGACGATGGATTAACAAACGTACATAAGTTTCAATATCTCCGTGCGCAGGTCGTAGGTGAAGCCGCTGAGCAATACATGGTTTGTCTTTAACGGACAGTAATTACACACACACGCCATGGATTTACTACGTATTCATTATGGGCAGTCTCACAAAATAGTAAGCGCATACATGAGGGCATTGTGGGAGCTGCGTAGGCCTGAAAATTCTCTAAATTCTCTGCGTGATTTCAACGACCGGCTGGAATCTTTTATTCATGGTCTTGCTACATTAGGCAAAACAGAGGACACTTATGGGGACTTGTTAGTTCCTGTAATTCTAGATAAACTTCCCGCCAGCCATTCGAGGACAAATGCCCAGAGAACACGGTAACTATGAATGGGACATTAAAGTGTTAAGATCCTCACTTCAGAAGGAAATAGATGCCATGCAGGCCGGTGACCGCAGCGAGGCCGTGTACTATGAAGGCGGTACACATTCCACAGCAGCCTTACACACACGTTCCTCTCATCCCCTTCGTAAAACGGAGATCCGTAATCAGACAGGGTCGAGTTTCACAAAGCAACGCCCTATACAGTGCGCGTTCTGCAAGGGATCGCATGCATCAGGGGATTGCCAGGTCATTTCTGATAAGCATACATGCCATAAAATTGTAGTGCGAGACCGCTTATGTTTCAACTGCCTAGGCAAACACCGCGCAGCTGATTGCAAATCTAAGTATAGGTGTCGTATTTGCCAGCGCAAACACCACACCTCTCTGTGTAATGAATCAAAGTCTGACACCCATACACCAACGCCAGATGCATCCAACAACATCGTAGAAAAACACACATCAACGGATGATACCACGGTTTCCCTAGCAAGACTAAATGGCCCTGTCCTATTAAAAAGAGCTGTGGGAAATATTTCAAATGGACACGATTCAGCTACTGTCATTATCTTGTTCGACGAAGGTGCGCACCGTTCCGTTATTACGCAGAAAGCTGCAGACATGTTAAGCCTAAAATGGCATGACATGGAGACTGTTCAGATTTCTGCTTTTGGTGGAAATACAGGATTACGACCATTGCCAATCACTAGCTTCATGTTACATACATTTGATGATTCAAATGACATGGACATTAGCGCCCTAGTAGTTCCTAAGATCTCCATACCACTCAGAAACTATGTTCAAAAATCTGTACTCGATTTGTCGTACTTACAAGGGTTAAAACTCGCATATTCACGCACACACAGATATAGACGATATCTCAGTTCTTATCGGTGCAGACTATTATTGGCCTATAGTATGTATGTATGTATGTATGTATGTATTTTTGTTTTATTGACGCACTGGCAACGTGCGGCTTCAATTTCCATGTGCTAACTTAGCCGACAGTGATGCACCCGTTAGTTTAATTTGTTGATCACCATCTCCCGGTCGGGGGATCGAACCGCCATTCTGCAACTCCGCATAGCATCAGCAACCAGGCATCATTCCACTGGACCACCGCACCAAGACTATAAGTCAGGGATTGGCCGACCAGCTTTCACATGTCTGATATACTGACACACTGACGATTCATATGGGACTATCTGTGGATGCATCTGTCACAATCAATCCTAGGCTTTTACGCCTATTGTACTCTGACTCCAGCACGGCTCTGGCAGTATATGTATTTTTGTTTTATTGACGCACTGGCAACGTGCGGCTTCAATTTCCATGTGCTAACTTAGCCGACAGTGATGTACCCGTTAGTTTAATTTGTTGATCACCATCTCCCGGTCGGGGGATCGAACCGCCATTCTGCAACTCCGCATAGCATCAGCAACCAGGCATCTTTCCACTGGACCACCGCGTCAAGACTATAAGTCAGGGATTGGCCGACCAGCTTTCACATGTCTGATATACTGACACACTGACGATTCATATGGGACTATCTGTGGATGCATCTGTCACAATCAATCCTAGGCTTTTACGCATATTGTACTCTGACTCCAGCACGGCCCTGGCAGTATATGTATTTTTGTTTTATTGACGCACTGGCAACGTGCGGCTTCAATTTCCATGTGCTAACTTAGCCGACAGTGATGCACCCGTTAGTTTAATTTGTTTATCACCATCTCCCGGTCGGGGGATCGAACCGCCATTCTGCAACTCCGCATAGCATCAGTGATGTATGTATGTATGTATATGATATTGTCAAACGCACTGGCTCAGAATTTTCAAAATTGAAAAATTGAAAAAATTCTTGTTTATTTTATTCCTTGAGATTGTCATTTTGTTTTAGAGACGCCATATGGCCTAATTGTCACACAATGATAAATCACTGAGTGGTATTTTGAAAACCTATTTCAGTTTGGCTTTTACTAAGATGTCACGTAGATTCGAATTTTTCTTAAATGCAATTACTGGGCGCTTGTTGAAAGGTTGTCTGAGATTGTCCTGTAAGTTGTGATATTCCTCTTTTAGGATTTTGGCAATTTCAACATTTTTCCGATTGTATGTGAGAGTAAATGGGATAATCTCTCTTTGATCTAAGAGGCCTGGGTCAGAATTTATGCCCCTAGGCCATTGTGTTTCTAATTGTTTAATCCAGAATGATTCTCTTAGTTTTCTTTGTTTATCAGTTTCCTCTGTTGTGTCTGAAAGAGGTAGCTGTTCGATAGGTATAATTTCAAAGTCACGAGGGACTGAATGATCAGGAAGATTAAAATGTTCAGCCACATGTGTGTCTTCCTCTAGTCTAATATCTGAGAGGTGTCTAGTTGCACGCCATCTTAGTGGATTTTTGGTTTCGCCGACATACTGCTTTTGACACAATTTGCATGAAATTAAATAAATTACATTTTTAGAATCACAATCTAAAATTGACTGAATTTGAAATTTGCTTTTGTTTTGAAAGCTTGTGAATGTACTCTGGGAAGGAAGAAAACCATCCAATTTACACCTTTTCTTTTCGCATTTCCGAGATCCTCCTTCACCTACAATCGGACGATTATGACAAATTTTGGTATGCCGAGAATTTCTGGCATTATCCGGAATGAGTTCCAAATTACGCAAAGTTTCAGACTTTATTTTACGTAGGAACCGAGAAGAGTATCCTCTCGGTCTGAGAGCTTTGAATAAGGTCGAACATGATGATTCAAAGTTTTTCCTATCACTCGAATTTCTATGAAAGCGGATTATTTGTGATTTTACAAGTCCCTTGAAAGTATGTGGTGGATGGAATGATTTCTTGTGCAGTAGTTGATGGGAGTCGGTTGGCTTAAAATAAACTTTGTAGTCTAAGTAACCAGTTGTTTCATACTTTATACCTTTGTATAAGGTTACATCCAGGAAATCTACGGACATCTCATCAATTTCAGCCTTTAGTTTGATATTCGGATCATGATTGTTCAGAATGGCTAAAAATTCATTAAATGCTTCTTTGGTATGTTGCCAGATCATGAAAATGTCATCCAGGTACCTGCGGTAAATGAGTGGCTGATTTGGACACCTTTTGAGTGCTTCCTTTTCCCACTCAGCCATGTAAAGGTTAGCAAAACCTGGGCTGAAACGCTTACCCATTGCACAGCCACAAATTTGTTGGAAAATTTCACCAGCAAATTCAAAGTCATTGCCTTTCAGACTCAGCTCCAATAGAGCTATTACTTCTCTGTCAGGCCTGTTGGTGTCGGGGTAGTCGGCAAATGCTCTACGAATTGAATTAAGACCCTTTTCGATATCAATGTTTGTGTACATAGCATCGACGTCCATCGTAATTAAGAATGAATTTGGAGGGACCGAGATCTTAGAGACCTGGGCTAGAAAGTCTTCAGTGTTTTTCAGATAGCTAAAATGTCTATTTGCAATTGGCTGAAGATGGTAGTCGATAAATTCACTAATCCTATATGATTCCGAACCACAATCTGAAATAATGGGTCGCCCTGGTGGAGTCATTGGGTCGGTCCACGAGTCAATAGACTTATGGATTTTAGGAAGAAGATAAAATGTACGTGGTTTCGAATCATCTTTTGCAAAGAGATATTTAAATTGCTTTTCAGTTATCTTCTTGTTATCAACCATTTTTTGGAGAATTTCGTTAAATTTGCTACAGTTATTTTGCCAAAGTGGTTCCTTTAGCTTTTGGTAATGTTTCGGATTACTAAGCTGTCTATGTGCTTCTTTGATATAGTTATTTTTATCCATTATTACAGTAGCTGATCCTTTATCCGCAGGTTTAATAACAATTTCATTATTTTTAGATAACCCTTGTAGGGCCTGGCGCTGCTCATAAGATAAATTTTGCTGATCATTTGGAAATGTTGTATTTTTAATACGCTCTGAGTACAGGTTTATACTTTTACCGATTGCTGGGTCAACCAGTTTCAAATTTGGTGCCCAGCCTGTTTTCTCAATGAATGGTGGAATGTTGCCATTCGAGTTTCGAAAAAAATCTGCCAATTTGATGCGGTGACCAAATTCAGCAGTTTCAATAAGGCCATTTTCTAAATCTGCATCCAAACCAATTTTGGGTTTCGGAGTTGGTACAAAGGTTAAACCAAAATTAAGCAGCGATTTTTCGCTTTCGCTTAACTGAGAACCAGCTAGGTTGACAATATTACTGCCTAGTCCAATTTCTGGGTGGCAACTACCTTGACCCGAATCTAGTTTAAATTAAGGACATTTAGCCAATTGCTATAGATAGTGTTAGCAGTCCCCTCAGTCCAATGTATATTGTCACGACACACACTGAAATCTGCGATTGGCAGGCGTGGTATGACAGTAACCTTGGACCTAGGGGACTCTGCAATTCGATTAATTGCCTCAAGAATTTCCTTCTGGTTGGGGGTCAAGGTAGCTGAAAAGTTTAATTGGCTGAAATAAATCATAGTTTTAGGGAATTTCTTCCTTATCATGCTGAACATCAATCTCAGTCGAGTCTCAGTGTCTGAGAGTGGACTGTTCCGGTCATTGATACCTATATTAAGGATCAGTTTCTCAGGATGGACTGACCCTGTGTATCTATTAATGACAGTTCTTATGTCATTAATAGATGCACCAGGGAAGCAGGCCACCTGTATGTCCGGATGCGGGTCTACGTTGATTCGGCTGAGATTTGATGCTCCCACAATCAAGATTTTTTTACACATAGTGGGAAGCTGCCAATTGGGTCTATTTACAGACTCGTTCCGGAATTTCCAAAAGGTGTTCTTCTCTAGCTCAGTGGGACGGGTGGGTCTTCTGGGCTTACAAAACGGAGATGGGGTGAAATGAGGTTGTGGAATCTTTGCTACAGGTGGCTTTTCACGTGATGATTTTCCACCAGCTACACGCTGTGGTAGTGATGGAAAATCATCAGGTGAAAATGGCGCCATAGGGGATGATGGGGATTCGGGTAGTGGAATCAAGGATGGGTCTACTGGCGAAATGACACTAACAACGGGTTCAGAGCGTTTTCTGCGTGATGATCTTCCACCAGCTACGCGCTGTGGTAGAGGTGCAAGATCATCACGCGGAAACGGTGACATAGGGGGTGGTGGTGGCGATTCAGGGAGAGGGATCAAGAGCGGGTTAACAGGCGAATAATTACAAGGGGACGGTCTGTCATTTAGACGTTTAAGGGGTGGTGAAACCTCAGTGGGCGATCTTACTCTCTTCCTAGCCTGGGAGGGTGGAGCCACACATGTCCGTTCGACTGTTGGTTTACGTTTCGGCGTAACATTTTTTGTGCCAACAGTCGAACGGAAATGTGGGTCAATAGGCCTAATGAAATTATAAAATGCTGCAATAGCGCTTCCACTGAGCTTTCTACCATGGTTGTTCTTGGCCCAGCGGATGGCAATGGACTTAGCCAGGCCGAGGTCAAGGTTGGGATGGTCTTGGGCGGAGAGGATCTGGGACCTTAAACACCCTAGCTGACAGTTATAATGACCAATCAGCGTTCTCACCATTGACTTTGCCCACTCAGAGTTCACCGACCAAATGTCAAAGAGGATATCATCATTTGGCATGGCCGGCTTCAGGAACTTACTTAGATCCCTTACCTTCTGGCCTAAGCCATTAGGCAAAGTATCCAACCTGAGGTGGTTGTTCAAAATACTAATATGGTGAAAACACTGGATCACCATATAGTACACCTTGACTAGGCGGGCTTGGGCAGACGGGTGGTGATGCGATTCACATCCCGCACCATCCCCTCGTCTACCTTTGCCCGGTCTGGCCATAGTGTACTTCTTAGTCAGGAAAATCCCAGTCAATCAATCAATCTTAATTAATCTTAATTAATCTTAATTAATCTTAATCAATCTCAATCAATCTTAATCAATCTCGATTAATCTCGATTAATCTCGATTAATCCAGATTAATCTCAATCAATCTTAATCAATCTTAATTAATCTTAATCAATCTCAATCAATTTCAATCAATTTCAATCAATTTCAATCAATTTTAATCAATCTGTCGCTCCCTCAATCTGTCACTCACACACTCAAACAACCAATCAATCTATCTATCTATCAATCAATCAGAAACACTCATAATCGATAAACCCGTTAATCACGCAATCATTCAATCATTCAATCAATTAATCAACCAACCTGACAAACAAGCAACTAATCACAATCAATCAATCAATCACGTATTCACGAAATCAGGTCAGACACCATCAACTAATCACTTAATCAGTAGGATACACTCAGACAGTCAATCAGTTAACAATGTAAACAGGCCCACACTACAAATCTTGACAGATGGGCTGTCTTTATATTTCCTAATTCAAGAGGGGTTAACTTACAGAGCTGAAATGGAAGGAATATGGTTAGTAGCAATGATTAATGACATGTTAATATTTAATACCTAGGAACAATCAATACAGGAATAACAATATAAATATTATAACTTACTCACAGCAATACAGGAATAGAGTAATATCCAGAAATACACAGAAATACACAGGAATACACAGTAATGAAATTTTTCACATCGTCAGAGGGCTGGACGCGTTTCGTGTTGATACACTTCTTCAGCAGCCTATTAGACAAATCTACCAGTCCAACAGTTTGCCCTACTATTTATTGGGCAAGTGAATCTTTTTGAGACTTAATCATTTTCTTTAAAGTTACTAAGTTGTTTGCTTTGAGGTACACGCCGCTAATAAGGTGTTATAATTCATTGTACTAATGTATTGTTGACTAATTGAGCTCTGGATAAACAAGTTGGTTTCAATTTGGAAAGGTGTTAAAGATTGAGCTACTTTCAATGGCTTAGCGGCGGACTGCTCACTGGTTCAAAGAGAACTAATAATCTGACTTTGATGTGAACCGTGAGATCATTTGAAAGGTGCTTAAGTGACCTTTTCAAAGTATAATAAATAATTTGGAACGCAAAGGAAACATTTCAAAGAAATCCGTGACTGATGGCCTTGTTTGAAAATCTTTGATCTGAATGAGTAATTTTGATTTTAAATGTTTTTGCTTTGTAACATAATTACTCAAATGTCAACAGTTTCCATAGGTATTGATTTCAAAGATTATCATTGTGTTGAGAAATAAAGTCATTTTCTGTGTGTAATTTTTCTCTCTAAAACAGATTAATGAACAAACAAATCGCATGATTGAATGATACAAGGATAGAAGGAAAGAATGGACATAGCTAACCAATTACCAAACCAATCAACCACCCACCCAACGAACCACCCAACCAACCACCCAATCAACCACCCAACCACCCAACCATCCAACCACCCAACCATCCACCCACCCAACAAATCACGCAACCAATCAACCAGCCAACCAAAACCCCAACCAAACACCCAACCAACCACCCATCCACCCAAACAAGCAACCAACCATCCAATCCACCACCCAATCAACCAACCAACCCACCATGATGGAAGAATGGAGGGAAAGCTGGGAGGAAGGGTATGGGGAGGAAATATAGGAGGAATGAGAGCTTTGAAGGAAGGATGGGATGATAGAAGGAAGGAAAGATGAAAGGGATGAAGGCCGGAAGGAAGGAAGGAAGATATGGAGAGGGAGGAATGAATGAATGAAGGGATGGAGAGGGAGGAATGAATGAAGGGAGGAAGGAGGGAGGGAGGAAGTGGGGCGGAAGGAGGAGGCAGGGTGGAAGGAACGACCGAACGAACGAACGGACGGACGGACGGACGGACAGACGGACAGACGAACGAACGAACGAACGAACGAACGGACGGACGGACGGACGGACGGACGGACGGACGGACGGACGCACGGACGAACGAACGAACGAACGAACGAACGAACGAACGAACGAACGAACGAACGAACGAACGAACGAACGAACGAACGAACGAACGAACGAACGAACGAACTGAGGTGGATGGAAAGCAGGAAGGAAGGCTGAAAGGAATGAAGGAACAAGGGAAAGAGTGAATGAATGAAGGGAGGAAGGACAGAATAACGGATAGAAGGAAGGAAGGATAGAGGGAGGAAGGATGGGCTGAACGACAGTTTTCTTGCTCAAACAATCATGCAATTCAAAAAGTGATAATAGGTTCAATTTAACCCTTTATGAGATTTCTATATACCTTTTACTAGGTGGATCTATTGAAGGACTGATAGATTGCCTGACGATGTGGACGAATATTATATACAAGTGGATTTATAAAGTAATAAAATAACGAAACTGGCACTGGCAAGTATGTATATGATATTGTCAAACGCACTGGCTCAGAATTTTCAAAATTGAAAAATTGAAAAAATTCTTGTTTATTTTATTCCTTGAGATTGTCATTTTGTTTTAGAGACGCCATATGGCCTAATTGTCACACAATGATAAATCACTGAGTGGTATTTTGAAAACCTATTTCAGTTTGGCTTTTACTAAGATGTCACGTAGATTCGAATTTTTCTTAAATGCAATTACTGGGCGCTTGTTGAAAGGTTGTCTGAGATTGTCCTGTAAGTTGTGATATTCCTCTTTTAGGATTTTGGCAATTTCAACATTTTTCCGATTGTATGTGAGAGTAAATGGGATAATCTCTCTTTGATCTAAGAGGCCTGGGTCAGAATTTATGCCCCTAGGCCATTGTGTTTCTAATTGTTTAATCCAGAATGATTCTCTTAGTTTTCTTTGTTTATCAGTTTCCTCTGTTGTGTCTGAAAGAGGTAGCTGTTCGATAGGTATAATTTCAAAGTCACGAGGGACTGAATGATCAGGAAGATTAAAATGTTCAGCCACATGTGTGTCTTCCTCTAGTCTAATATCTGAGAGGTGTCTAGTTGCACGCCATCTTAGTGGATTTTTGGTTTCGCCGACATACTGCTTTTGACACAATTTGCATGAAATTAAATAAATTACATTTTTAGAATCACAATCTAAAATTGACTGAATTTGAAATTTGCTTTTGTTTTGAAAGCTTGTGAATGTACTCTGGGAAGGAAGAAAACCATCCAATTTACACCTTTTCTTTTCGCATTTCCGAGATCCTCCTTCACCTACAATCGGACGATTATGACAGATTTTGGTAGGCCGAGAATTTCTGGCATTATCCGGAATGAGTTCCAAATTACGCAAAGTTTCAGACTTTATTTTACGTAGGAACCGAGAAGAGTATCCTCTCGGTCTGAGAGCTTTGAATAAGGTCGAACATGATGATTCAAAGTTTTTCCTATCACTCGAATTTCTATGAAAGCGGATTATTTGTGATTTTACAAGTCCCTTGAAAGTATGTGGTGGATGGAATGATTTCTTGTGCAGTAGTTGATGGGAGTCGGTTGGCTTAAAATAAACTTTGTAGTCTAAGTAACCAGTTGTTTCATACTTTATACCTTTGTATAAGGTTACATCCAGGAAATCTACGGACATCTCATCAATTTCAGCCTTTAGTTTGATATTCGGATCATGATTGTTCAGAATGGCTAAAAATTCATTAAATGCTTCTTTGGTATGTTGCCAGATCATGAAAATGTCATCCAGGTACCTGCGGTAAATGAGTGGCTGATTTGGACACCTTTTGAGTGCTTCCTTTTCCCACTCAGCCATGTAAAGGTTAGCAAAACCTGGGCTGAAACGCTTACCCATTGCACAGCCACAAATTTGTTGGAAAATTTCACCAGCAAATTCAAAGTCATTGCCTTTCAGACTCAGCTCCAATAGAGCTATTACTTCTCTGTCAGGCCTGTTGGTGTCGGGGTAGTCGGCAAATGCTCTACGAATTGAATTAAGACCCTTTTCGATATCAATGTTTGTGTACATAGCATCGACGTCCATCGTAATTAAGAATGAATTTGGAGGGACCGAGATCTTAGAGACCTGGGCTAGAAAGTCTTCAGTGTTTTTCAGATAGCTAAAATGTCTATTTGCAATTGGCTGAAGATGGTAGTCGATAAATTCACTAATCCTATATGATTCCGAACCACAATCTGAAATAATGGGTCGCCCTGGTGGAGTCATTGGGTCGGTCCACGAGTCAATAGACTTATGGATTTTAGGAAGAAGATAAAATGTACGTGGTTTCGAATCATCTTTTGCAAAGAGATATTTAAATTGCTTTTCAGTTATCTTCTTGTTATCAACCATTTTTTGGAGAATTTCGTTAAATTTGCTACAGTTATTTTGCCAAAGTGGTTCCTTTAGCATTTGGTAATGTTTCGGATTACTAAGCTGTCTATGTACTTCTTTGATATAGTTATTTTTATCCATTATTACAGTAGCTGATCCTTTATCCGCAGGTTTAATAACAATTTCATTATTTTTAGATAACCCTTGTAGGGCCTGGCGCTGCTCATAAGATAAATTTTGCTGATCATTTGGAAATGTTGTATTTTTAATACGCTCTGAGTACAGGTTTATACTTTTACCGATTGCTGGGTCAACCAGTTTCAAATTTGGTGCCCAGCCTGTTTTCTCAATGAATGGCACTGGCAACGTGCGGCTTCAATTTCCATGTGCTAACTTAGCCGACAGTGATGTACCCGTTAGTTTAATTTGTTGATCACCATCTCCCGGTCGGGGGATCGAACCGCCATTCTGCAACTCCGCATAGCATCAGCAACCAGGCATCTTTCCACTGGACCACCGCGTCAAGACTATAAGTCAGGGATTGGCCGACCAGCTTTCACATGTCTGATATACTGACACACTGACGATTCATATGGGACTATCTGTGGATGCATCTGTCACAATCAATCCTAGGCTTTTACGCATATTGTACTCTGACTCCAGCACGGCCCTGGCAGTATATGTATTTTTGTTTTATTGACGCACTGGCAACGTGCGGCTTCAATTTCCATGTGCTAACTTAGCCGACAGTGATGCACCCGTTAGTTTAATTTGTTTATCACCATCTCCCGGTCGGGGGATCGAACCGCCATTCTGCAACTCCGCATAGCATCAGTGATGTATGTATGTATGTATGTATGTATGTATGTATGTATGTATGTATGTATGTATGTATGTATGTATGTATGTATGTATGTATGTATGTATGTATGTATGTATGTATGTATGTATGTATGTATGTATGTATGTATGTATGTATGTATGTATGTATGTATGTATGTATGTATGTATGTATATGATAATATTGTCAAACGCACTGCCTCAGAATTTTCAAAATTGAAAAAATTCTTGTTTATTTTATTCCTTGAGATTGTCATTTTGTTTTAGAGACGCCATATGGCCTAATTATCACACAATGATAAATCACTGAGTGGTATTTTTGAAAACCTCTTTCAGTTTGGCTTTTACTAAGATGTCACGTAGATTCGAATTTTTCTTAAATGCAATTACTGGGCGCTTGTTGAAAGGTTGTCTGAGATTGTCCTGTAAGTTGTGATATTCATCTTTTAGGATTTTGGCAATTTCAACATTTTTCCTATTGTATGTGAGAGTAAATGGGATAATCTCTCTTTGATCTAAGAGGCCTGGGTCAGAATTTATGCCCCTAGGCCATTGTGTTTCTAATTGTTTAATCCAGAATGATTCTCTTAGTTTTCTTTGTTTATCAGTTTCCTCTGTTGTGTCTGAAAGAGGTAGCTGTTCGATAGGCATAATTTCAAAGTCACGAGGGACTGAATGATCAGGAAGATTAAAATGTTCAGCCAAATGTGTGTCTTCCTCTAGTCTAATATCTGAGAGGTGTCTAGTTGCACGCCATCTTAGTGGATTTTTAGTTTCGCCGACATACTGCTTTTGACACAATTTGCATGAAATTAAATAAATGACATTTTTAGAATCACAATCTAAAATTGACTGAATTTGAAATTTGCTTTTGTTTTGAAAGCTTGTGAATGTACTCTGGGAAGGAAGAAAACCATCCAATGTACACCTTTTCTTTTCGCATTTCCGAGATCCTCCTTCACCTACAATCGGACGATTATGACAAATTTTGGTAGGCCAAGAATTTCTGGCATTATCCGGAATGAGTTCCAAATTACGCAACGTTTCAGACTTTATTTTACGTAGGAACCGAGAAGAGTATCCTCTCGGTCTGAGAGCTTTGAATAAGGTCGAACATGATGATTCAAAGTTTTTCCTATCACTCGAATTTCTATGAAAGCGGATTATTTGTGATTTTACAAGTCCCTTGAAAGTATGCGGTGGATGGAATGATTTCTTGTGCAGTAGTTGATGGGAGTCGGTTGGCTTAAAATAAACTTTGTAGTCTAAGTAACCAGTTGTTTCATACTTTATACCTTTGTATACGGTTACATCCAGGAAATCTACGGACATCTCATCAATTTCAGCTTTTAGTTTGATATGCGGATCATGATTGTTCAGAATGGCTAAAAATTCATTAAATGCTTCTTTAGTATGTTGCCAGATCATGAAAATGTCATCCATGTACCTGCGGTAAATGAGTGGCTGATTTGGACACCATTTGAGTGCTTCCTTTTCCCACTCAGCCATGTAAAGGTTAGCAAAACCTGGGCTGAAACGCTTACCCATTGCGCAGCCACAAATTTGTTGGAAAATTTCACCAGCAAATTCAAAGTCATTGCCTTTCAGACTCAGCTCCAATAGAGCTATTACTTCTCTGTCAGGCCTGTTGGTGTCGGGGTAGTCGGCAAATGCTCTACGAATTGAATTAAGACCCTTTTCGATATCAATGTTTGTGTACATAGCATCGACGTCCATCGTAATTAAGAATGAATTTGGAGGGACCGAGATCTTAGAGACCTGGGCTAAAAAGTCTTCAGTGTTTTTCAGATAGCTAAAATGTCTATTTGCAATTGGCTGAAGATGGTAGTCGATAAATTCACTAATCCTATATGATTCCGAACCACAATCTGAAATAATGGGTCGCCCTGGTGGAGTCATTGGGTCGGTCCACGAGTCAATAGACTTATGGATTTTAGGAAGAAGATAAAATGTACGTGGTTTCGAATCATCTTTTGCAAAGAGATATTTAAATTGCTTTTCAGTTATCTTCTTGTTATCAACCATTTTTTGGAGAATTTCATTAAATTTGCTACAGTTATTTTGCCAAAGTGGTTCCTTTAGCTTTTGGTAATGTTTCGGATTACTAAGCTGTCTATGTGCTTCTTTGATATAGTTATTTTTATCCATTATTACAGTAGCTGATCCTTTATCCGCAGGTTTAATAACAATTTCATTATTTTTAGATAACCCTTGTAGGGCCTGGCGCTGCTCATAAGATAAATTTTGCTGATCATTTGGAAATGTTGTATTTTTAATATGCTCTGAGTACAGATTTATACTTTTACCGATTGCTGGGTCAACCAGTTTCAAATTTGGTGCCCAGCCTGTTTTCTCAATGAATGGTGGAATGTTGCCATTCGAGTTTCGAAAAAAATCTGCCAATTTGATGCGGTGACCAAATTCAGCAGTTTCAATAAGGCCATTTTCTAAATCTGCATCCACACCAATTTTGGGTTTCGGAGTTGGTACAAAGGTTAAACCAAAATTAAGCAGCGATTTTTCGCTTTCGCTTAACTGAGAACCAGCTAGGTTGACAATATTACTGCCTAGTCCAATTTCTGGGTGGCAACTACCTTGACCCGAATCTAGTTTAAATTAAGGACATTTAGCCAATTGCTATAGATAGTGTTAGCAGTCCCCTCAGTCCAATGTATATTGTCACGACACACACTGAAATCTGCGATTGGCAGGCGTGGTATGACAGTAACCTTGGACCTAGGGGACTCTGCAATTCGATTAATTGCCTCAAGAATTTCCTTCTGGTTGGGGGTCAAGGTAGCTGAAAAGTTTAATTGGCTGAAATAAATCATAGTTTTAGGGAATTTCTTCCTTATCATGCTGAACATCAATCTCAGTCGAGTCTCAGTGTCTGAGAGTGGACTGTTCCGGTCATTGATACCTATATTAAGGATCAGTTTCTCAGGATGGACTGAACCTGTGTATCTATTAATGACAGTTCTTATGTCATTAATAGATGCGCCAGGGAAGCAGGCCACCTGTATGTCTGGATGCGGGTCTACGTTGATTCGGCTGAGATTTGATGCTCCCACAATCAAGATTTTTTTACAAATAGTGGGAAGCTGCCAATTGGGTCTATTTACAGACTCGTTCCGGAATTTCCAAAAGGTGTTCTTCTCTAGCTCAGTGGGTCGGGTGGGTCTTCTGGGCTTACAAAACGGAGATGGGGTGAAATGAGGTTGTGGAATCTTTGCTACAGGTGGCTTTTCACGTGATGATTTTCCACCAGCTACACGCTGTGGTAGCGATGGAAAATCATCAGGTGAAAATGGCGCCATAGGGGATGATGGGGATTCGGGTAGTGGAATCAAGGATGGGTCTACTGGCGAAATGACACTAACAACGGGTTCAGAGCGTTTTCTGCGTGATGATCTTCCACCAGCTACGCGCTGTGGTAGAGGTGCAAGATCATCACGTGGAGACGGTGACATAGGGGGTGGTGGTGGCGATTCAGTTAGAGGGATCAAGAGCGGGTTAACAGGCGAATAATTACAAGGGGACGGTCTGTCATTTAGACGTTTAAGGGGTGGTGAAACCTCAGTGGGCGATCTTACTCTCTTCCTAGCCTGGGAGGGTGGAGCCACACATGTCTGTTCGACTGTTGGTTTACGTTTCGGCGTAACATTTTTTGTGCCAACAGTCGAACGGAAATGTGGGTCAATAGGCCTAATGAAATCATAAAATGCTGCAATAGCGCTTCCACTGAGCTTTCTACCATGGTTGTTCTTGGCCCAGCGGATGGCAATGGACTTAGCCAGGCCGAGGTCAAGGTTGGGATGGTCTTGGGCGGAGAGGATCTGGGACCTTAAACACCCTAGCTGACAGTTATAATGACCAATCAGCGTTCTCACCATTGATTTTGCCCACTCAGAGTTCACCGACCAAATGTCAAAGAGGATATCATCATTTGGCATGGCCGGCTTCAGGAACTTACTTAGATCCCTTACCTTCTGGCCTAAGCCATTAGGCAAAGTATCCATCCTGAGGTGGTTGTTCGAAATACTAATATGGTGAAACACTGGATCACCATATAGTACACCTTGACTAGGCGGGCTTGGGCAGACGGGTGGTGATGCGATTCACATCCTGCACCATCCCCTCGTCTACCTTTGCCCGGTCTGGCCATAGTGTACTTCTTAGTCAGGAAAATCTCAGTCAATCAATCAATCTTAATTAATCTTAATTAATCTTAATTAATCTTAATTAATCTTAATCAATCTCGATCAATCTCGATTAATCTCGATTAATCTTGATTAATCTCAATCAGTCATAATCAATCTTAATTAATCTTAATCAATCTCAATCAATTTTAATCAATTTCAATCAATTTTAATCAATCTGTCGCTCCCTCAATCTGTCACTCACACACTCAAACAACCAATCAATCTATCTATCTATCAATCAATCAGAAACACTCATAATCGATAAACCCGTTAATCACGCAATCATTCAATCATTCAATCAATTAATCAACCAACCTGACAAACAAGCAACTAATCACAATCAATCAATCAATCACGTATTCACGCAACCAAGTCAGACACCATCAACTAATCACTTAATCAGTAGGATACACTCAGACAGTCAATCAGTTAACAATGTAAACAGGCCCACACTACAAATCTTGACAGATGGGCTGTCTCTATTTGAAACCCACCAATCCCTAATTTTCACAATGTATACAATTCCCCATATATACAAAAATTGTTGGAGATGCTTAATAATCATAGTAATCTAATCCTGCCCATTGCTGCATGTTTGACTTTTAACCAATCAGGTCTCAGCTGTAGATGGAGAGAGTGAGCTTAGTTATTTTATGTATAATAAAGCCAGTTCAGATTTAGCACTTGAAGTAACTAGTATAGCGTTGCTGTACCTTCTCACGCCATATTCCAACCTGTTTCTATGTGGGATTAACCCCCACAAAAATACAACTATTTATAATTCCCCAACCCGTTTCTTGGCTAAAACGCATCTCAAAGAGCCCCGTTTTAGTGTTAGTTACAATTTCCCATCCCATATTTAGTCCATCTACACACCCATCCCACTCATTAACCCCTACATAAAAACACTGGCCAGAAACAGCCCTAGACACCGAGAATGTACAACTGCAGGCCCAGAGAGAGAGAGAGAGAGAGAGAGAGAGAGAGAGAGAGAGAGAGAGCGCTATCTCTGGAATTCCACAACCGAAATCCATCCCAATACAGGAGCCAGTCATTCCAGTGGTAAAACCCCGAAGACAGACCTCTCCCGGCCCATAAATGGGCAACCAGTAAGAAACGCACAAAAGAATACCAATAAGCGCGCACTGATGCACGCGCCATGTACGCGCGCTACTAGTACTCCATTACTAGTAGCAAGACAACTGACGCGATATGCGAAACTGAGAATTCAATGCAATATTCATCATTATTCGTTTTGAAAGGAATTCAACTGAAAACTGCTACCAGCCGTCAATTCCAGTCAAATCTCCAACATATCAAACACACCTACCATATAGTTGCTATAAAATTGAGATATCCGCTAGACACCTTTAAACCAGTCTCACGGCTCCAGCATTACGGCCATAGTAGCTATTAGTCCAGTCAATCTAGGCCAAAAATATTTTAACCCGGAACAAATTGCAACAGAATTGTTTTACCTCGCCCAGTGTATAGGGGGGCCATCATGTACAACATATCAAAAGTCCTCCAAAATTCCAATAGGGGAAAGGGTAAAATTTGCATAATTATTACCAGATTTGGGCCATTTCACCTGAAAAATCCATTTTTGTTTATTTCTTTAAAACCGGTATGTAATATATGTGTGACTGGGTATTTTTGGACTTTTTTAGTAATAAATGAATACGATTGACATATTCTCCACAAATTAAATGTATTGTGTTATGCCACTTGCATGAATTTACCTAATACCATCATTGATATTGATACAATACATATTATATTTTATTATGTCACGGTATTGTGTGTTTCTAAGCTAAGCTAAGATGAAATAGTATGGCATAGGTACCTGGTTTCTACTAATTTCATCTTGCATCAATTATCCAAGTCATCTTCCTCAATGAGCGTTATTGAATTCGAGCAATTGAGACCCTTACAGTCTTCGCAGGCGGATGTGCAGCTGAGCCCATGTTTTCTACAGGTGCATCTCTTTGATTCACAGCCAGTTTTGCAGCTGCATCTAAATGAATACAGTAAATCGTCAGGTGCTGCCAGCATGTCAGTCTTAACAGGCAGCATTTGGTGGTTGAGAACTTTCCAGCCCCATTCTGTTGGATCCATATCTCCAGCATCTCCTCTCCAAACTTGAATTTGGTAGTACACGCGAAGACTGTGAAACTTTGTGGATGCGGGTGTTGGTGGTAAATCTCGTGCTTCAACATACTTGGAACTTTTTGCAACCTTCTCCCTGAATCGCTTGTACCGCAAAGCAACTAGACTATCCATTGAAGTGCCATTATATAGAATAAGCATTGCCTTCTCACCTGCTTTTATCACGTCATCTTTATTCGCATTACTCATTGTAAACACTTCAGCAATTTGAGAGAGTTCTTTGCAGCACTGGAGTTTGCTAAGGGATGCAGATTTTCCAATTCCATAAAGCCTAGATGTTGAGTCACAGCCAAGGATAGCATGGATAAATAACAGCTGTGAGCACAAACAGAACCCGAGTTTTTCCTTTGCCATTTTGATATTCCACAGTCGGGGTTTCTTTGCATTTTGCTTTGGCTCTGGTCTGAAAAATAGCTGACAGCCATTCATATCAGTATGGTATAGAAGCAACACCAGTAGGTCGGTATCGTCTCCAACAAGAGCAGTATTTGTTGACTTTGAAGCCAAGATAGCCGTTTGCGTAATTAAGACATCAGCATCACCGCTTGCCTTTATCGTTAAGCATCCAGCCTGTTCGAGAGATGAACTTAAGATTGATATGAACCGATGTTTGTTCTGCTTGTTACTAAGAAAATCAGGCTTACTCAGAGTTACAACTGTTTGCGGAGTCAGTACAACAGTTGCGCCTGATCCACGAGTTCGCCTCTTATGTGTTACATCTTTTATGTCTGGGCCTTGGTCATAACCATCAAAAACTACTGTAGCCTTTCCATATGTGCTTATCACGGGTGCAACATGGTATCGGTTTGCCTGTTCACAAACATAAGTCAAAGTGGAAAAGATGCAGGTCATGTTACTTGGCTCTAGATCTATCATCGGAAGGAAAATAACAGACGATTTACCTGGATAAACTCCTTGGTGAACAGTTTGCATCATGCCAGACCATGACTGTCTCCTTGAACGCAGAAACAAAGAGAAATCCCAGAGGATGTCAATGTCAGCTGTTGGGTCTGTTTGTTCCATCGCAGTTAACTCCTTAAAGGTCAATGGGAAGTTCCTGGTATGCTGAGACTCAAAGTTCCTGATACAGATCTTGCCAACTTGCTTGATATCTTCAGATGTTACATTTATCCTTGGAATAAGTTTGCACGAAAGGTTTCCTGGTGTAACAGATGCAATGATTCCCATTCCATGAAATGTATTATGCCCATCTATTGTGCAAATATTGTGATCCACATTGTCGGCAACAAATTGAATGAACTCGCCTGATAATGGCTGTGGTAGATCTCCACCATGAAGTGATGCACTGCGCTCAAACCTCTGTATCTCCGCGTATGAACATCCAAATCCGTGCTTGTACAAGGTGTCAACAATAAATCTAGATCCAAATTTATGGTGCATCTCACATGACAGCCCGAACTGCAAAGGTGCCAAAATAACTCTAGGACGAGTTTCTTGCATAATAGCCTGTCCAACTGATGCCTGTTTCATTTCTGTGTCTTTTCCAGTAAACAAAATCCGCAATAATTCCCGCAGTGTCTCTGGTAAATAATTCAATGCCTTTACTGGGTCGCTCATTTGCTCCCTTGATTGATAGCTTTCAGATGATGTGCATGAATCAATTAACTTAATATCGCGTCTAAGCAGTTTGGCAGCTGTATGGATGATTAGCATGCTCTCTGATTTGGAATCCTTTCTCTTCTGTTCCTTATAGAAGTCAGTCAAAATAGTAGATGCTTTAGAACGAAAGGTAACAACGTTTGGCTTACCATTCACAGTGCTAATAAATATTTCATCGCCATAATTATCTTTTATTTTATCCTGCATGTATTTTGGACTGTATGCTTTATTCTCTTTATCATCGAGATACTCTTGCATTTTATTAACGAGGTCGTGCAGGGTCAGCTGCTCATCATCATTATTTTCAAGAAATGCCATTGTCGCACTAAATGCTCTTACTCTGTCAAAGTCTTCTGGCCTTCCATGTTTTTGGGATGAGCAAGATGAGTGCAGCAGAGGGATATTTTTCATGGTTCGAAAATTACGCTGCAGCTTTGATGGTATACTGCATTGACAACGCATAAATCCGGCGTGAAGGCAAGCCGCCCAGCTACAAGTTTGCCCCATTCGTCTTTTCTCTGCTCACAGGCCTCGGCGATACTACATTGAAGGTCATGAGTACTTACTGGATAAATATCATAGCCACGTTTCTTTCCATCTTGAATTTTTGCAGGGTATCCGCATAGCAAACAATGTTCACTAAAATTGAATGTTGGACTTTCTGAACGGAGTGTTCGCATGGGTGGCGGAGATTGTTCAATTTTCTCTGCGTCACGGGCAATCCGCTTGGGATCAATGAACTCCCGTCGACATTTTACATGAACCCTCTGTCCTACTTCAGGTATGGCATCGCTTTCACGGGCTCTGCTAGCATTGTTAATACCGTCACAGCCTTTAACTCGAAGCTTAACAGTTTGCGAGCCATTTTCTAGGCTCCGGTTACAAATAACGCATGTATCTAAATCCATGTCCGTATTCTGATTCAATTGTATAGAAATTTATTCAAATTGTGAGATAAAAGTGAAAATTAAAATGCAATTTATTTCAGATAAAATTTTAAAAGCGAAAAACAAAATTAAACTTACTTTAAATATAATTTTTTTAAATTACCCCGGCCCTGTGCATACAACCATATTTAATCTGTGGTTTGGAGAATTTGTACAAGTGGTTCAAGGCAATATTGCCAATTGCTTACTGTCTTCCGTGACCATGAAATTCAGAGCTTAGACAACATTTCTACTTCGTTTATTTGCGGAATGAAGCAGGTAAGGGAAGTTTCATTATTCGTATAATGGCGGTAGCTAAATATGCGAATTTACCCACTTTCCCATCGAGGGATTTTGGAGGACTTTTGATATGTGACACCTGGCAGTCCCATGAATGCCGCAGAAAAGAAATAAATTCTGTTGCAATTTGTTCTAGGTTAATTTGTAGTTTTACTGGACTATATGTATGTATATAGCTATAGGCATGTAACGCTGCGCGCTGAGCGACCCAGTGTCGTTTCTGGTAAATCAAGCTTGAGTCGGAGGAGGAGGATTATTGATCGCTGATTGGCTGAGCGCGCATTGTCACCATGGAGCTGGGTAGTGAACATAGTATTTTATAAGAGTACAGCCACATTCCATGTTTTAAAGGAATGACGTCGCATTCGTACCAGTAGCATTATTCACCAACTCAGTCGGACTGTCAGCACTGAAATGATTTAATGTTTCTTCCAAAGCCTCTACGATAGTAATCATATCCTTATTATCCCGGGCAACACGTGTCTTTTGCAGCTGATTGGCTGGTGTTCCCCACGTTGGACGTTACATAACTGGTTCAGTTCAGTGACGGCCATGCTTCTTTGAGTCAGGCTGATACACCACCGGCGAAATGCTGCTTCGTTATTGCTGAATGCAACGATGCCTGTGGAGGATGAGGATGCATCATGATTCACTCTCTTTTCCAAAACTTTATCAATTGTACTTCTTGAATATGTCCGCTGTGGCTGGCGAATTGAGAAAGCGCCTGCGTTGAGAATAGTCAATGCTGCGTCTGGTATATTCTTCATCTTATCAAGAAAGTGTGTCCCCCCAACGAGCGTAATTTGGTCTATTGAGGGCAAAGAATACATTGACAGTGGCAGGAAGAGCTCGAATGAACATCTGCACATCATTCCTTCTTACTGACCTCTGAAGTAAGCGTAGGACTCTGTTTGTCATGAATACATATATAGCCCAATATTGAGCAGTTTTTCCATGTTTCCCACCAGGTACATCATGAAAGTATGATTCAAATCCATCCAGCAACGATTTAAAACCCGGAGACATGGTAAATGTGGCAATTACATCCACGCTGTCGGCATCTGTAGCTACCAGTTCCTCGAACATTAAACGTTCATTTGAATCATCAGTGCACCGAGCTAGATAACTTTTGAACAACTGTCTTTCTAGGACTGTGGCCATCAACTGGTGTATCCGGCTGCAACGGTTATAAAATTTCCCTTTCATGAAGCCATTTAGAGAACCTTCGGCCAAAATTCCGTACTCGCTCAATATGAATTCAATTCCAGAATCTGCAAGGTATGTACCAAGAGCCCCGTAAAATGCCATTTCTGTATGAAATCCGCCAAGCATAATGCTCACATGATCAAACATTGGTGCCTTCAACGCCTGTATAGCATAAGCCTTCAACGCAACATTCAAGTCATAACTGAAAACTGCGTATTGCAGACCATTCTCAGCTGCAACGGTCAAAGATCTGTTCAGAGTCTCCTGAACCACATCGTTCCGTGTTGGCGGTGCTAAAATAGGGTCCATGTAGGCGATGACTGAAAGTGGTAGAGTATCAGAGACGTGTTTGGAATAATAACCGTTTAGAAGTGGGAGTGTTATAACATCACCTAGCATTAGCCATATAAAATCTACCACATCTTGTCTTGCCACCCCCAATGATACCCTCTCACCCTCTGTCGGTTGTTGAAGTGTAAATTTGGCAGATTTAAGGTTCCTGAAAAATGGTGGAATTTCTTTCACTGGGCCCATGTAAGTTCGGCGTGCTCTGCCATGAATAGGTGTGGTTTCTTCTTGTGTCTCGCTCATCCCATAATGCACATTTTGGTAACATATACCCACGGTCACGTGTAGTGTGTTCTTCCCATCCAACGTATCTACCAGAACATCATAATTATCCCATGCCAAGCCTGTCAAATACAAGGACATGCCAAACTTGTTAGTTGCCCGTGAGATCCCCGAAGAGCTGTGCTAATATGGTGTCAAAAGTTGTATTACGGCCACGGTCACGGCGACCTGAAGTTTAACTGACACTGGTATTGCACAGATTTGTTTCTGCCTCAATATGGCTGTCTCCTTTATATAAACTATCTGATTATACACTTTGGTAGATAAACTGGGATAAGCATCATGGTGTGATTTCTAGCTACACTTAGCTTTCATGGTTATGCTGCTAGTGTATGTTTAGTGCCTATGCCTAAACATAAACTTGGGACAGACCTGGGTTTCACAAATTAATAGCCTATATAGATTAGCCAACTGCCATTTTTGTTAGCCAAATCTGGTCTGTTGTAGTCAACTGAGCGCTACAGATACACGATTATGTTGAGTATTTTGAAACTAGTTTGCCTGGACGCTATTGCTACCTAAGGCGGCAACAGCCTCCCATCAAATTAGTTTCAAAATAATTCAACAACTTGACTATATGGGTGCTTTTTATCCGAGTTATTTACCATATTTATATGGTTACAATAAAACATAATATTTGTACTAGTTACATTAATATTTATCTTAAGATGTCTTTCAAAGTTAATCTTAATGATTTTCTACATTGAAATTATGTATAATAATATGATTTTAATCATTAGCCAAATACTTAGCCAATAATGCTTTCTATTAGCCAGATCACAATTTTACTAGCATTCGGCTAATTGGTGAATAGGTAGATCGGCCCCCGCTAGCAATGTAGGCCTAACTGTGACGAAAAATTATGATCCAAACTCACTGTCTGAGAAAACCTTCAATTAAACTAGGATAATAAACATTTTTTGAATTCTGAGCCATTGCGTTTATTATTAATATAAATTGCCGCCGCTACTACTACTACTACGACTACTACTACTACTACTACTACTACTACTACTACTACTACTACTACTACTACTACTACTACTACTACTACTACTACTAC
The DNA here is from genome assembly GCA_034401795.1 of Chaetoderma sp. LZ-2023a. Classification (NCBI taxonomy): domain Eukaryota; kingdom Metazoa; phylum Mollusca; class Caudofoveata; order Chaetodermatida; family Chaetodermatidae; genus Chaetoderma; species Chaetoderma sp. LZ-2023a. Next base: position 11,300,501 of record CM067361.1, on the reverse strand, counting down.
TAGCACCACCACTACTACTACTACTACTACTACTACTACTACTACTACTACTAATGCTGTTGCTGCTGCTAGTGCTGCTGCTGCTGTTGCTGCGAGGTTAGGTGTAGGTAAATGAATTCTTTTCAAGCTCACCTGTAGCAAGCTGGGGATTGAGTAATAATCCCGCCGGTGTGGCCCTGTCCTCATTACTGCAGGAATACGCCACCTCCGTCTCCAAACGTTTCACGCTATCATATGATATAGAATGTCCCTGTCGATTCAGTATCGTGATCGCCTTCTTTGATCCAGTTAAAGATGACAGACCGAGTCCAAGAACAGTGTCTTCCATGGCTTCACAGAAACCCCGTGTGCAGTTAAAAATAGCATCCGATGACATAGAATTTATTTTTCGATCAACACATTCTGAAGGCTGGGAATCGGACGATAATCCGGTCATCAATGTTCGGTAAAACAACTCTGTTAATGGCGGTATTTCTGGTGATGCGTTTTTTAGAGTATATACTGCTGTCGGTTGGATATTTCTGTTTTTGACAACGCACATATCTCTGAGCGAATAAACATAGCTATCCTGCGGGTATCATCTAATCGGGAGTCACTCTCATTCAGTACAAGTTTTGCTACTTCAAGTGACATGGCTTTAGGGTATACGAAGCATCCTTCTTTTTTAGACTACATTAACATCAATTTTTGTATCGATCTTTTTAGTCAGATGCTCCAACGAGTATGATTCAAGCTCTTCAGCAGATCCACCCACGCTAGGGAATTCTTCTTTATATACATTGAAAATGTTGCTCATCTTCATTGGTGTATCCAATTGAGCTATGAACACACTTAAATTAATGAATGCGCCATCATGATATGATCGTGCCGACTTATTTTGGCTAACAACTTTGGATGCACCGTGCAGAAATCCCGATTTACAGGATTTGTGATATTTAGCCTCCTTCGCAATGAGGTCTTCACCCACCGCTATAATCCTGCTCGCCAATGGGGAATCACACTTCTTGGCAGCCTTTATGATGGCTCCACCACTTTCTTGAGTTTCTATACTGTGAAGTGGCTCGTACTGTCCTACAACGCTTTTCATTCTTTTCCGCTTATATGGACAGAAAAGACACGTTTCTCCGAAAACACCAGTCTTTGAAGTTGATGGTAGATCAGAACTCGACCGCATTGGTTTTTGCTGGAGTGATACCTTCTGTGGAACTTGAATGATATGTCTCTGGCCGTCTCTTCACTGCTGCATATTTACTCAAACACGTGGTATGGTAAAGCAGCCCTTCTTGCCAAGCGCTAGGCATTTCACAGACCCTCTTAGTTGTATTGATGAATATGTCAGTTTTTAGTGTTTTTCTCCGCGCATATGAGCTCAAGATAGTTTTCCATTGCTGCTCCTTCAGGGGTTTCTGAGTCCCACTTCCTTGATCACATATCACACAAACTGACGCCATCTTGATGATAAGAGCTCGATCAAGTCAAATTGACAAATAAATTTACTCAATATTTCCCTTATCCACAATCTTCTCCGTTTCCTTGAATTATAATGGGCCTCTGGAGTTATTGAGAGTATGCAATTAAATATGCATTAAATAGGTGTTCAAAAGGCAAATCATATTCTATTATCATATTATTTTGATTATATTAATTAAGGCATTTCTAGCGAAAATATGTGAGTAAAATGAAGAAATGTCGTTCAGTGAAACATGCGTATTTTACGAAAATGCCTCAATATTTATTCATATACGCTAACACCTGCATGGGTTTCTGTTAGCATTTCTCGTGACGGGGAAGATAGTGGATATCACTATACCAATCACACTGTTATTTTATAGTATAGTTACTCATTTATTTCAAATTATTGAGTCTCCGGAGACCTGTCCTCGATAGGAAATTTTTATAGCACGCCAGCACATCTACCGAATAATAAATTCCTGGAAAACTAATTATTGTGCTAACATATTAGCTGAGTAGAATAGGTAGTTTCCGGGGGGGGGGGTGGGTGGGGGCTCGGACAGACGGATAACTTACATTTACAGGTATGCAGGCCTAGACTGCATATATCCCCCACCCCGTCCCAAGTTATTCCACTGTTTCATCGGGTGTTGTTTTTGCGGCTTGACCTGATTTCCGGATAGAAACAATTAAAGTTAAATTATTAATTATGATAACGTGACAGCGTGAATTATTAGTTATATATGCTATAGCTTGGGTGGGAGGTTACCCATCCGCCACCCGACCCACACCCACAACGGTACACGCACACACACAAGGACGGGCACACAGGAATGTACACTGTGTGGTTGGGTTCGGGTGATGGGTGGGTGGGTGGGGTGAAGGGTGGATCGGAGTGGGTGCGCAATTCCGGGAATGCATTCATGTCATAGATGGAGTGGAAAAGGTGACCCTGGATTAAGGAACCTGTGGCTGACAGGCCGCAACAGACCCCAGTCAAATCAGCTTCAGAATATTCAACATACCATTTATATATTAGCGTTTCCTATTTCATCATACGTGCTGAAAGGGTTGGGGTTTTTGTATACGTACACACCACATTTTATATTAGAATGGATGTTTGTGAAAATAATGCGATTACATGTATATGGAAATTACGAGCTTATATCATACGCTATAATACGAATGTCGGCTATGGTTGCAGACCGAGGACCGAGGTCAGGAGGGGCAATGGGACAACCTCACCCCACAACCACCCATGTTTGCAAAGTGTACTTTTTAAATCTGCTCATCCAACAGACAAGTTAGCTTCACGTAGCCAGATGAAAATACCTCCAGAAATGCTGCGTGGATGCTCTTTGAATACTGTGATTATGTATTGTCCACTACGAAGGTCAGCATGACATAGTAGTACTCAACGAAAAGGTTCCAATCTAATTCAGCCATAGCATATTCTCTGTATCCCTGCCAAAGGGAATTGCTGTCATGAGGAAAGCACGGGATTATGTTTCTGTCATTGATGTTTGACACTCATATATATGGACTGTCAATTAAAAGTGATTTGACGCTTGCGGTACTTGGGTTGAATAAATGACCATTTGGAAGATTTCGACACCATTCTTAAATGATGGCTGCTGTCACCATGAAAGCACCGGTTAATTTTGCTGTCATCGATGTTTTGCGATTCTACTATGCCTAAGCTCTCGATATAAATTAATTTTAACCTTGCAGGACGTGGGTTAATTAAATACATGGCGTTGACCACCGGAAGTCTACTGTCCGCCGAGATGTTCAACGTTAAATTGCTGTCATAAGCATTTTTGCATATGGTGACCCTTGAAGAAACCCATGGCACAATTTTTAACCTTACAACGGATAGGTTGAATAAATGTAGATATAGACCCTTGGTTCGCGCCCTTTTCTGTCAAGATGCACAGGCTGTGACACGGCAGTAATTCAGATTTATACATAGTACCACATAGCGGATTTATCTCGTACATCAAACCTTTTACAGCTGTTGGGTTGATTAACTTGCCTGGGCGCCTGCCTGGTCTAAATTTAAAGAGCACCGTCCTCAGTGACGGGTATAACATATTTGATCTAATATTACGCCATGGTGCAGTAAAATTAATCGTCCTAAATTTCCTCAACTTGCCGGTCCACTGACTGTTTATTGAGCAATAACCTGTGGAATTCACCAGAACTTATTGGCGTGGGTCAGTCATGCTCTGGATAAAGACCCCTACATTCAAAATACGCTGTGATGGCCCTTATAAAATGGTGATCTATCAAAGGTATGCAGCAGCATATTAGAAGCTAGTCTGAGATTATGTTGCATTAAAGATAGACCAATCCAATATATAGCAAAATGTACCCAGGTAGCATCACGGATATTAATTATACATTGAATGTGAACTAAGAAAAACGATTTTAATTTTAATCCAATATCCATAATATTTAAGCCGCCTTTAGAAATAGGTAAATATAACGCCTCTCTCTTGATTGGCTCCCAGCTTGGAGAACCCCAAATGAAAGAAAACACACCTTTTGTAAATAATTTGACATAATAGGCATGTAATCCCGTATGTGAGGCGATATGCCATAATTTTTCGACTGCATATATTTCAACCACAGTGGCGCGATCAAAAATAAATAAATTACGAGATTTCCACAAATTTAAACAAGTGTCACATTTCTTGAAAATCGGTGAAAATTTTGTATCCCAAGTCGCTCCATTTCCGAAACACATGCCCAAGATTTTAACTTGTCCTTCAGGCCATGAAATGCCGAAAGCAAGGTCTGCCGAGGACTTCTGTTTACTAATAGCCAGCATATAATGACAATTTTACATTTCCGGGATGAGCAGGTAATTTCACTCCCTATATCACCGGGTCAGATCCTACTTTAATGGCAAATGGGTCTAAAGCAAAACATAGAGCAAAGGTGATAGCGAGCATCCTTGTTGTACAGATCTCTGGATAGGAAAGGCATCCGATATAAATCCATTTACTAACACCGAGCTTGAGATGCCAGTATATATAGAAGCTTGATCATCCTATAAATTTCGCAATATAAATAAATATTCATGATCAAGCCTATCGAACGCCTTCATTTGATCCAGGCATCTGAAAGACAACGAGAAATCTTTATGTACGTCACAGATATTGGGTAATAAATGCAGATTATCCGAGACAGATCTCCCCCTCACAGAACAAGTCTGATCAGGATGGACCACCTCAGACATGACTAATGCAAGACGATTTGTTATCATTTTTGAAAATGTTTTCGTATCTACTGGTAGCAAGGAGATAGGACGCCATTTCTGAATAAATTGCACATTCTGACGATCTTGCAGATTAGCGTGATTAATGTGAAGCACTTAAACTCCCATTTTCCAAACAGTTATTAACTAGTCGAAATAAAATATCCCCAAAATTGTCCCAAAAGGCTAAATAAAATGCCGTCTAACCATCTAAGCCTGGAGATTTATTGTCGGCCATATCTTTCAAAGCTTCAAATAATTCTTGTTTATCAAATGGTGCTTCACACAGTCTAAATGATGTTTCCGTAATTTGTGGCAAATGAGCCATACACTCTCCTAAAATTTCATTATCAATTGTCTCTTTAAAATACAAATCTGCATAAAATGTGCGCACATGGTCTAATAATCCCTTGCTATCAGTAATGTCCTGATCATCATCATTTGTTAATTTTTTAATTATTTTATCCAGAGCTCTTAAAAGCTTCCAATTCATGGAAATAAATGGAATTCCTCTCTTGTGATGATATTGCATCTGAGCGAGAACGGACTAACGCGCCATTATTTAAATCAATATAAAATTTGTAAATTTCGAATTTAATGGCTTTAATTTGCTCCGTATACTGGCCACTGTTGTCGAAAAGATCCGCTTCAGTTAATGCCACAAGTCTTTCCCTTAAAGCACGGATATCTTTATTTACGCTCGGGCGCCTAAATCTACAATAATCAATAATCATATGTTTCATATCCGTTGTTAAATCATCCCAAACTTCCGCCGTAAAATTTTGAAATTTATCTAACTGAAACAGATCATCGGTCAAATAAGATTTGAAAAAATTGACAAAAGCTACCTCTTTCAATAGACTATTATAGAAATACCAGCAGCCAGGACCGGAAACAATGCCATTAAAAGGAATGCAAGTCATGATAACTCGTGAGTGGTCAGACAAACAACAAGGGGTAATTTCACATTTATTAATATTTCTCTCCAACTCTTCCGACACATAAAATTCGGTCGACAGGAAATATTACGACAACGACACGTGACAGCAACAATATTGGGATGACAACATCTATAAACATCAGCAAACGAAAATCACGCACAAACATACGGATAATTTCAACACCAACGGTACCGTGAACAATGGAACCACCCACTTTATCAGTGGCCAGATTCATGACACAGTTAAAATCTTCACCTCATATTATGTGTTTTCTTGTAACTAAATATTGTGCCACATAGCTGAAAAATTCCTTTCTTTCAAGATTCTTGTTTGGAGCTATATTTACTGCCTTCACTAATAATTTCCATTGGACAAAAGTATAAATGAAATGACAGGAATCAGCCTTGGTTAATAGCGTACAAAATGTTTCCTTTCAGGCACATTTTTGGGATGACCATTGTTAAACATACGCTATGTAGATGATCACTGCATAAATTCCACTGTGCATTACTGCCATATTGAGTCAATAACAAATCCTGCATGAAGGGAGTGAATCTATAACAACTACAGCATATACATAACAAATTAATGGGTCTAAATAGTACTATACACTATGCGCTACATAACCTGTAATTATCTATTGAGAAAAGTGTGTATTTGAATGGTCATGCCTTCTTATGGAACAGCCATACTACACACCAATCAATGGCACGTGTGTAAAGAGTTCAGTTTGCCAAACATTACAGCCACAACCCCTGACAAAGAAAGTGTCTTGTTTTAACGCATGCGTATTGCAACTGTTCTCGTTTTACATGATCTGTGGTCTGCTGTGCTCTAACAGTTCCACACGTGTAATGGGTTCTATGCTTATTGAGAAAAGTGTGTATTTGAATGGTCATACCTTCTTATGGAACAGCCATACTACACACCAATCAATGTCACGTGTGTAAGGACTATCGCCAACTGATGCCATTTGCATGTGCGGTTTCAGGAACATGTCATTTATATCAACTCATCATTTCTTTAATTACCACAAATTCTCCTACTATCCTGTGATTAAATCTGTACGGTGAAAGCAACAAAAGTGGTAGTAAATGAGATTTGTGATCGGGCTATCAGTGTTGATGGTGATTGTGTGTGTGGTTCTCCAGGTCATTGTGTTAAATACGGAAGTGTTACATCGCTAGATATAAATAGTAATGGTCATGCTGGTGTTAGTTGTAAATAAAAGCTGGTTACTAAAGACAGGCGGTCTCTTACTACACGTCAGTTTCCATTATAAACAGAGATTTTGGTTCACAGGACGGTGATTGCTATTGATGATGATAAATGACCGTAAACTGTTTTCCAAAACAAATCAATCTCTATCACGATGTTAGAAATGGCATGTTGAATATTTTGAACATAATTGGATTGACCTTACGTAGCAATGCCTTCCAATCAAATTTTGATCAAAATAGTCAACATTACATATTTATCTTGTTTTGGAAACATACTAAGTTATTTCTGAGCTGTACTTGACACTGCCTGTACTAAACCTGTTTAATATTTTAAAATTCATTTCATTGAAATCTGTTGCTACCTGATGCAGCAAATTCTAGCCAAATTAAATTCTAAAAATTCAATTATTGAATGATATTTTGACTCACAAGGGCATAATGATTGCTATTGATGCTGATAGATGATTGATAATACATGGATCCATTTCTAGCTGCGCCCGCCCGTTTCTAGCTAAGCTACGCCAATGCTTTGTGCGTGTTGGATCGATTTATATACTTTGAACGCTGAATTGTAAGAATCTCAATATCAAGGTAATTATACAGGTAAGCTGTTGCTGTCGATGATGGCAGCAACAGTGCCCATTTCAAATAGTTTTGAGAATGTCCAACAGAATGTTTATTAAATAGTAAATCTATCAAAGACATATAATTCCTACATTTGACTGACCACTCCCGCATCATGACGGAGTATTCTCTGTTATTTCTAATTTTGACGTCAGCTTACATGTGACGTAATTGATTATGATGTCATATACTTGAGTGACAGATTGGATTCATTGATTATGTATGATACATTGTTTATATACATTGAACCACATTAGTATGGTCACTTACTATAAAACAGTTGTCATTATGAAAATTTAAACGAATCTTTATTTCCCACAAGAACAATAAAATGTAAACAATACATAATGTAAGTTATCATATGTGAATGTGCCCGACGTCCCCAGTATCATTAGATTAATATCAATAAAAAGCTTTGACCTAAATTATGACTGTTGCTTTGGACACAAATGTTTGTGCATAAATTCCGAGAGGTGTTAACTCTTTCACCAACCAATCTCTGAAAAAGTATATTGTTTATAATATAAAGCTGAAATTAATTTCTAAATATTCAACAGTTTTCCTGTATGGTAGCATTGAAAATGAGATATGGAGAATTCATCAGTGAAGTGACTAATTTCACTTTCCCGAACATGCAGGACTATAAGCTGAACAATTCACCATAGAGTGAATGTGTCGCCATGATTGTTTTGTCCGCTATCTGCTACTATTAATAGGTTGGACGCCGATTTCTATCAGAATGTGATAAACCATTGCAACAACATGACTATTTCATTTATATTAATTAATTATTAGTGAAGGAAGTAAATATATTGTGGATTCTGGAAAATAAGTGTTATAAAGCCTCCCACACGGTAATTCAGGTATAGATAAACAAATATCCTGTAATGGAGGAATCCAGTTTATCCATCAATCATACGATGTCATAATCAATTATGTCCCTTATAGGTTGACATCATAATCGATAGAATGCCATAAACCTGGCATAGTCTGTCAGGTTGTGCGAACTGTGTCTTTACTATTCAAAAATCATGCTGATGATTATCTTGAAACTAGTTTGATTGGGCGCTGTTTCTGCCATAGGCAGCAAGAGCGCACAGTCAAATTAGTTTTAAAATTTCCAACAGTTTACCTGTATAGTTTGTTGGTAACTAGCTTAGCTAGATATGGATGGAAAAAGATAATACTGGATTCTTCCATTGACCACTGAATATGTATAGGCCCCCTACTACTTTGTCTGTTCTCTGAAGGCCCCTGATATATGGACAGATAAAAATAAGGCCCCTACTTCTTTGTCCGTTACATGGACAATGTGTAAAATGTCCCTTAAACAAACAGACAGGTGATGGCTTAGACCAATTTCGCATCCCCCTCAATTATGGCTCCCAAATCGCTGGCCCCTGAGTCCATTATGTTGGCCTGTCTGTATGTCTGTCTGTCTGTCTGCATGCATGCATGCATGCATGCATGCATGCATGTATGTATTTTTATTTTATTGACGCACTGGCAACGTGCGGCTTCAATTTCCATGTGCTAACTTAGCCAACAGTCATGCACCGATTAGTTTAATTTGTTGATCACCATCTCTCAGTCGGGGGATCGAACCGCCATTCTGCAACTCCGCATAGCATCAGCAACCAGGCATCTTTCCACTGGACCACCGCACCAAGACTAAAAGTCAAGGATTGGCCGACCAGCTTTCACATGTCTGATATACTGACACACTGACGATTCATATGGGACTATCTGTGGATGCACCTGCCACAATTCAATCCTAGGCTTTTACGCCTATTGTACTCTGACTCCAGCACGGCACTGGCAGTATATGTATTTTTATTTTATTGACGCACTGGCAACGTGCGGCTTCAATTCCCATGTGCTAACTTAGCCGACAGTCATGCACCCATTAGTTTAATTTGTTGATCACCATCTCCCGGTCGGGGGATCGAACCGCCATTCTGCAACTCCGCATAGCATCAGCAACCAGGCATCTTTCCGCTGGACCACGGCGCCAAGACTAAAAGTCAAGGATTGGCCGACCAGCTTTTACATGTCTGATATACTGACACACTGACGATTCTTATGGGACTATCTGTGGATGCACCTGCCACAATTCAATCCTAGGCTTTTACGCCTATTGTACTCTGACTCCAGCACGGCTCTGGCAGTATATGTATTTGTATTGTATTGACGCACTGGCAACGTGCGGCTTCAATTTCCATGTGCTAACTTAGCCGATAGTCATGCACCCATTAGTTTAATTTGTTGATCACCATCTCCCGGTCGGGGGATCGAACCGCAATTCTGAAACTCCGCATAGCATCAGCAACCAGACATCTTTCCGCTGGACCACCACGCCAAGACTAAAAGTCAGGGATTGGCCGACCAGCTTTCACATGTCTGATATACTGACACACTGACGATTCATATGGGACTATCTGTGGATGCACCTGCCACAATTCAATCCTAGGCTTTTACGCCTATTGTACTCTGACTCCAGCACGGCTCTGGATGTATATGTATTTTTATTTTATTGACGCACTGGCAACGTGCGGCTTCAATTTCCATGTGCTAATTTAGCGGACAGTCATGCACCCATTAGTTTAATTTGTTGATCACCATCTCCCGGTCGGGGGATCGAACCGCCATTCTGCAACTCCGCATAGCATCAGCAACCAGGCATCTTTCCACTGGACCACTGCACCAAGACTAAAATTCAAGGATTGGCCGACCAGCCTTCACATGTCTGATATACTGACACACTGACGATTCATATGGGACTATCTGTGGATGCACCTGCCACAATTCAATCCTAGGCTTTTACGCCCATTGTACTCTGACTCCAGCACGGCTCTGGCAGTATATGTATTTTTATTTTATTGACGCGCTGGCAACGTGCGGCTTCAATTTCCGTGTGCTAACTTAGCCGACAGTCATGTACCCATTAGTTTAATTTGTTGATCACCATCTCCCGGTCGGGGTATCGAACCGCCATTCTGCAACTCCACATAGCATCAGCAACCAGGCATCTTTCCACTGAACCACCGCACCAAGACTAAAAGTCAAGGATTGGCCGACCAGCTTTCACATGTCTGATATACTGACACACTGACGATTCATATGGGACTATCCGTGGATGCACCTGCCACAATTCAATCAACAGCGCCTCTAAGCGATCACAATGTTACGTAAATCAATTAACCGTTTAATAGTCAACATTTTCAACAAAAATAATTTTTTGCTAAATAAAATTTACAAGTCAACTGAATACTATATTTTCTAAATCGGTCACATGAATTTACAAAAATATCCTGCTGTTGTCTTGCAAAATCACTTCAAGGTTAACGGTCAAGAACAGCAAAATGATTGCTTAGTCAGTGTCCGTTTGCAGGCCAACAAAAGACTTTGTTTGAATTTACCACTGAAATAACTGGCACGTTTATTGACCCAGCTTTCTAGCAATAAATTACCAAAACGAGTCTTGACCTTCACATATACATTCCTCAAGAGTCCGGTTTTTGGCCGCTTTGACAATGAACCTTCCCAGTTTTACCTATGGTCCGCCCTTCTCTAGCTGAGCTCCACCCGCCTCGCCCGTGTTGGGATCGATCAATCCTTAACTTCATGACCATCAATTTTCAGAAAACTATACAGGTAAGCTGTTAATTTAACTGGATCCTGTTGCTGCCTATGGCAGCAAAAGCGAACAGTCAAATTAGTTTCAAAATTTTCAACAGCATTTTCATTAAATAGTAAAGACATACAATTCATATAACCTGACGAACTATAAAACATTTAAAACGTATTAAATTGAGGCATTCATGACGTAATGATTATGACATCATCATACACGCCACGTAGTTGAGTATGACGTCATATGATGTCACGTGATGGATAGATAAACTGGAAAGGTCAATTAAAGGGTTAACTTTACACAAGAGAAGTTAAGGCAGGTTTTGGCTCCAAAAGACAGGTGGTCGTTTACAAATGCTTGATTTTAGAAAGAAGATGTTAAACTTAGCCACAATCCCGTCCAATATGTAGCTAACGATATACAGACACTCGGTGAACACAGTGGTTTAGCCTTCATGACCGATGCGTTTAATAAATATGATTATCGCAGATTTTAGTGCCCATGTTAACACTTTAATGCCTAAGTCGGCCAAAAACGACATCTGCAGTAGTCGTGAGAAATAACCATATGTAGATCAAGAGAAGACTATTTTTGAAAATCGAGCCAGTCATTCTAGTGAGAAAATGTCAAATATAGTCTTCTCTTGTTCTGCAAATGGGCTCTTTATATGAGAGAATTTATATTTTTCTGACAAGATGTGGTGAATAAAGTGTTAAATACTGATATTGTATTAGTCCTTGGGATCTGTTGGCAATATCATTCCTATTCCATTACTACTTGTGTATATTGATAGTCATACATGGACCTACCTTAAGTTATGTGAGTGCCCAGTTCGTATTCTGTTCTTAGCGTGCTCAGTAGGCATAGAACATGGCGACGTTTTAACTTCTCTGTGCGACTTACAGAACATACACACACTGTGAATGTCTAGAGATAGTATATATAGCTTCCTAGTCTGTAGCCATGTATGTATAAAGATCATATGTTAACCCGCTTTCTGCTAGTGGTATTTCAAATTATGAATTAAGCGATTTAAAAGAACCTATTCTAGCAAACAATTATTTCATAGGATCACGTGGTATTCTTCTTATTAAGTTGCTACGTCGATACTTGAGCTGCACGATTGGGTAATGGTGAAAGACCGCCTTTACGCTTCACAGTAATATTAATTTTCAAAAAGGCCGTTGAAACTAGATAATATGTTACGTCAGCCCGAACAACCAACCTCATCAACCCCTGTACTGCTCCATTATCTAATCCAGTATGACACATACGATAAATTATCATCCGTAGACAAAAAATCGAGTAAATCTGTGAAATCATAATCACATGTTAGCTAGCATCACAATGGAGTATTCCAGTTTCTAGGTCAATCATATGACGTCATAATCAACTAGGCGGCATGTAGGATGACGTCATAAGCAGTTACGTCATGAATCGTGTAGCTAAGTTAGTCACGAACGGTTACTCGATGACGGACTAAGCGTTGTTGTACGAATTGTATGTCTATACTATTTAATAAACATATGCAGCAACAGCACCCAGTTAAATAAGTTTTATGGCGTCATGATTGTGACGTCATCTTACAGATCACGTAGTTGATTATGACGTCATATGATCAACGGATATACTTGGAAGGGTCCATTTTATCATGTATATATGTTTAGATCTTAAAGGTGCGTATCCACAGCTGAATGCCCGAAAATAAAACTGCTAATACCACATGCTCCTAGAGGCCTAAACTGTGCACCCAGAGGCAATGAAACGAAAAAAATCCCAGGACGCGATGATTTGACTACGCATATTAATTAATATAATTTCTTTAAGCTGCCAAATTGAATTAGAGGCACGAGTCTCCGATTCAAATTCACAACTAACCTTACGAAATTTATTTATATGGAATGAAATCATCATGCACCATGACTCACCCCGCCCCGCTACATCAAGGCACACAATCCAAGCCCCCAAAAGCACATAGTCTCAACAATTCTATTCTCAAGCATTCTGGCGCGAACATGCACCTTTAATTACTGTAAATTGTATTGATTGTCTCGCGTTATTTATGATGATTTGCCTAAACAGGCAAAAATACAAATAAATATCATATCATATCATATCTAGGATAAACCAAATGGCCTAACGCTCACCCGGGACATAGGACCCTCAGATTCCGCATAGCAAGATCTTTAGCAAGATAGTGTTCGAGTGTAGCTTTCGTAACCATCTCAGTCACATCTTCAGCACTAACACAGTCAACGCTATCAGGTGGCTCCTCAATAACAGTTACTGAGCATAGTGACGTTGCCGACGACCGTTAGCGAGATGATCATGAACGTTGTAATTAAACAATTTCTGCATCACGGAGAGGTAACTAATATTTCTTTATTATGAATCATCCTGCGATCAGGAGATACATTTTCGGAAATATTAAATGTATGATTTATAGGCCTACTTGGCAAGGCCAGAGAGTGATGTAACGATAAATGATAAAATTCTGATCAGATTATGTCATCTGATGCAAGTTTAAATTGTACATGTTGCCATTATTGTCAGCAACGTCTATGCCTAGCTCTCTGTATTAATGTTAAACGGCGTTGCCATTCATCAATGGAAATTCGATTAGTCGCAGAAGGTAAATACCGTCCACCGGTTCAGAATTTCTTACCTATAGATAAGAACCCGCAAGTAATTTTTTGTTTCAGCAACTCCAACACCACCCATGTTACTGTATACGCCGGTTCTGTCAGTCACTGCCGGAATGTTATTATTTAAACATACACACATGTATATCGTATAATGGCTGAATCCAGTTTTAGCTATGCCTCGCCCATCTCTATCTAAGCTCCACCCACCCTTCTCCGGCGTTGGTATCGATCGGTTCCTGAACTCCCTGACTGTTAATTTCCAGAAAACTATACGATTAAGATGCTGAATATTTTAAAACTAATTTGCGATAGGCAGCAAAAGCTCGTAGTGAAATATTCAACATAATGTTTATTAAATAGTATACACATACAATTTGTATAACAGCTGTTAGTCCGTCATCAATTAAGCGTTCGTGACGAACTTATCTACGCAATTCATCACGTAATTGATTATAACGTCATCCTACACGTCACGTAGATGAGTATGCCGTCATATGATTGATGAATAAACTGGAAAGGTCCATTGTCAATTGACATACATATTCTTATCTATTTAATGCGCTTCCTACAATGCAGCGTAATAAGACATGAGTAGACGCGCGATGCACCATAAGACGCTTTCCAAATATAGGTATGTCTATTATATGAATATCCACTTATGAATATCTTTACTATTCAATAAATAGTCTATTGAATATGTTGAAACCAATTTGACTGGGCGTTGTTGCTGCCATAATCAGCAATAGCGCCCAGTAAAATTAGTTTCAAAATATCCAACCTGTTACCCGTATAGCTACCTTGGAATAGGGATTCTGAGAATGAGGGAATCAACGAATGCATATCAATCACAACACGCGCAAATGATGGACGGAGATTAGCTAGAAATTGGCGAACCATATCTAGAAATGGATCTGTGAATTATGATGGACAGGTCGTGCCGAATATCCGTGATCAGCAAAATTACATGAATTGTGATTTTATTAGATATGATATTTTCACGGATTTAGAGTCGAGGATTCATTTAAGCATCTATATTCATTTTACAACATTCTAGAGATGATCGCATATACGAAAGCCGAATCACACGTACAGCTTAGTTAGCAATAAAGATACGTAGAAGCAATACAACACGTCGTTACATGAATGTTACGTGCGCAAATAGTCACGTTCCTAATATTGGTTTCAGGAGTGTTATCCTTATGAGTTCGTTCTGTTATGAGTAAGGGGTGTTTCTCTCTCTCTCTCTCTCTCTCTCTCTCTCTCTCTCTCTCCCCACACCCTCTCTCTCTCTCTCTCTCTCTCCCTCTTTCTCTCTCTCTCTCTCTCTCTCTCACCTCTCTCTCTCTCTCTCTCTCTCTCTCTCTCTATCTCTCTCTCTCTCTCTCTCTCTCTCTCTCTCTCTCTCTCTCTCTCTCTCTCTCTCTCTCTCTCTCTCTCTCTCTGGACGGTTTTACCGTTATTGTGGGGACATCAGTTTCTTTCCGGTGGGGACTAACAGATCCAGCAGTGCCATATTCATTCGCATGGGTGAATATGATCCCTGTCTGTATATATAAGCTAATATCCCCATAAAATATTATATATTATAATAACCAAAGAAACGTGAGAGAAATTTTGTGGGGATACTCTCGTTTGTCCTCAGTCAGTGTGTGGACCGGAACTCTCTCTCTCTCACTCTCTCTCTCTCTCTCTCTCTCTCTCTCACTCTCTCTCTCTCTCTCTCTCTCTCTATCTCTCTCTCTCTCTCTCTCTCTCTCTCTCTCTCTCTCTCTCTTTGTAACCACACTGTACAACACAACGTCCACTTCTTTGTCCCCACAATGTCCATCTTCATTCTCTCACTTCATTGACCACCCCCTCCCCCCACACACACAGTGTCCAGAATCATTCTCTCACTTGCTAGTCCCCGTAATGTACATCATCAGTCTCTCACGTTTGGGGGTATGCTAATTTCAAGCCTGCCACCATTGAAACTGTCGGATAAATGGTTTGGCAGCCATCTTGGATTGTTTTCCCGCAGAAACCTCTCATAGTAAAGAAATAGAAAATTTAAAGTGACCCTGCAAACAATGCTATGTTGGCACAACATGTGGTCAATGTTTATTTATTCGTTGGCCCAACGTAGTTTTGCTCATTAGTATTATGTTGGCCGAACATATCACGCAGTTTTTCACACGAAGATACAACGTTGAGTCAACATAACTTTCAAACAGCCGACGTCAATACGACTTTGGCCCAACGTAATAATTTTCCATGAGCCATCCACACCTAAGCCCAACCTTAGGCAAAGAGGTGAGAGAATGATGATGTACTTTGTGGGGACAAAGAAGTGAGAGAATGATGATGTACATTGTGGGGACAAAGAAGTGAGAGAATGATGATGTACATTGTGGGGACAAAGAAGTGAGAGAATGGAGATGTACATTGTGGGGATAAAGGAGTGAGAGAATGATGATGTACATTGTGGGGACAATGAAGTGAGAGAATGAGGATGTACATTCTGGGGACAATGACGTGAGAGAATTGAGATGTACATTGTGGGGACAATGACGTGAGAGAATTGAGATGTACATTGTGGGGACAATGACGTGAGAGAATGATGATGTACGTTGTGAGGACAAAGAAGTGAGAGAATGGAGATGTACATTGTGGGGACAAAGAAGTGAGAGAATGATGGTGTACATTGTGGTGACAAAGGAGTGAGAGAATGATGATGTACATTGTGGGGACAAAGAAGTGAGAGAATGATGGTGTACATTGTGGTAACAAAGGAGTGAGAGAATGATGATGTACATTGTGGTGACAAAGGAGTGAGAGAATGATGGTGTACATTGTGGTGACAAAGGAGTGAGAGAATGGAGATGTACATTATGGGGAGAAAGAAGTGAGAGAGTGATGGTGTGCATTCTGGGGACAATGACGTGAGAGAATGGAGATGTACATTGTGGGGACAATGACGTGAGAGAATGATGATGTACATTGCGGGGACAAAGGAGTGAGAGAATGATTATGTACATTGTGGGGACAAAGAAGTGAGAGAATGGAGATGTACATTGTGGGGACAAAGAAGTGAGAGAATGGAGATTTACATTGTGTGGGACAAAGGAGTGAGAGAATGATGGTGTACATTGTGGTGACAAAGGAGTGAGAGAATGGAGATGTACATTGTGGGGAGAAAGAAGTGAGAGAGTGATGGTGTGCATTCTGGGGACAATGACGTGAGAGAATGGAGATGCACATTGTGGGGACAATGACGTGAGAGAATGATGATGTACATTGTGGGGACAAAGGAATGGGAGAATGATGATGTACATTGTGGGGACAAAGAAGTGAGAGAATGATGATGTACATTGTGGTGACAAAGGAGTGAGAGAATGATGGTGTACACTGTGGGGGACAAAGAAGTGAGAGAATGATGGTGTACATTGTGGTGACAAAGGAGTGAGAGAATGATGATGTACATTGTGTGGGACAAAGAAGTGAGAGAGTGAAAGTGTGCATTCTGGGGACAATGCCGTGAGAGAATGGAGATGTACATTGTGGGGGACAAGGGAGTGAGAGAATGATGATGTACATTGTGGGGACAAAGACGTGAGAGAATGATGATGTCCATTGTGGTGACAAAGGAGGGAGAGAATGATGGTGTACATTGTGGTGACAAAGGAATGAGAGAATGATGATGTACATTGTGTTGGACAAAGAAGTGAGAGAATGATGATGTACATGGTGGGGACAAAGAAGTGAGAGAATGATGATGTCCATTGTGGTGACAAAGGAGTGAGAGAATGATGGCGTACATTGTGGTGACAAAGGAGTGAGAGAATGATGATGTACATTGTGTGGGACAAAGAAGTAAGAGAATGATGATGTACATGGTGGGGACAAAGAAGTGAGAGAATGATGATGTACATTGTGTGGGACAAAGAAGTGAGAGAATGATGATATACATGGTGGGGGACAAAGAAGTGAGAGAATGATGGTGTACATTGTGGTGACAAAGGGTGAGAGAATGATGATGTACATTGTGTGGGACAAAGAAGTGAGAGAATGATGATGTACATGGTGGGGACAAAGACGTGAGAGAATGATGATGTCCATTGTGGTGACAAAGGAGTGAGAGAATGATGGTGTACATTGTGGTGACAAAGGAGTGAGAGAATGATGATGTACATTGTGTGGGACAAAGAAGTGAGAGAATGATGATGTACATTGTGTGGGACAAAGAAGTGAGAGAATGATGATGTACATGGTGGGGACAAAGAAGTGAGAGAATGGAGATGCACATTGTGGGGACAATGACGTGAGAGAATGATGATGTACATTGTGGGGACAAAGGAGTGAGAGAATGATGATGTACATTGTGGGGACAAAGGAGTGAGAGAATGATGATGTACATTGTGGTGACAAACGAGTGAGAGAATGATGGTGTACATTGTGGTGACAAAGGAGTGAGAGAATGATGATGTACATTGTGTGGGACAAAGAAGTGAGAGAATGATGATGTACATGGTGGGGACAAAGAAGTGAGAGAATGGAGATGTACATTGTGGGGACAAAGAAGTGAGAGAACGATGATGTACATTATGGGGAGAAAGAAGTGAGAGAGTGATGGTGTGCATTCTGGGACAGACAAATGAGATATTGACGATGTACATGATATGCGTTCCTTGTCCCTAAGATGTACATCATTAGTCTCTCACTACCTTGCCCCCATGATGTACATCACATTCTTTCACTTCTTTGTCCCCACAATGTATATTACGACTCTCTCACGTCATTGTCCACCGTGGTTACCAGAAAATTTCAATAGCATTCCTTTCTAAAACAGTATTTGAACGTATTCAGAAACAATTATTTGACCATCCTCGTAGGCTTGCGCGATTACGCGATTAAATCGAAAATCGCGATTATTTTTTAAATCGTGAATTTATATGATTAAAAATTAAATAATCGAAAAATCGTGAATAATTCTACAGCATAAAATATTTCAAAACCTACAGTTTAATTATTCTTTATTGCGATCGGTCCTCGGAAATTTATATTTTGCTCAGCGAATGCATGCCCATTTGCCGGTCAGGCGAAGGCTATTTTTGAGAATAGAGCCAGTCATTCCAGTGATACATTTTCTAAAATAATCTTCCCTTGGCCTGCAAATCGACCTTTCTCAACACCATTGCAGCTTTCGTCATTGATATGCTTTGATAACTGGGTAATTGTACTCAAGCTGATTAATCGAGTAATCGCGATTATTATTAAATAATCGATCGTGATTACTGAAAGCAATAATCGCTCAAGCCTACATGGTCGACCATGGTCGGTGTAATTTACTAAGGGGGGGGGGGGTGCAACTCGTTCACTCAAAGCAGTGTCTTTTCGCATTTAAAATCTTAAATATTCTAGAATATCACGACATTTACCGAGGTTAAGATATTTATCTAAAGCATCGCCTAAGACACGTAGTGATGTAATTCGCGGATGTTCAAAAGATTTTCATAATTGCTCTTTTCCCGTATTAACACCATTTTATCAACAACGACGGAGTTTATTTTTTCAAAGATACTATCAGTTTTCTGCGGTCTTGGGAATATCAATTTCCTCATATGATGAGAAGACTATTTTTGAAAATGTACCATTGAAATGACTGGCTGAATGTATTACGTCTTAAACATATTTGTTAAATATTTAGAAACTAATGTGACTGGAAAAAACCCTGGATAGGTCTGTGTGGAAACTGAATATTTTGAAAACTATGATGACTAAAGGTTTAGAAAAGCTAATCTCTTTCCTACCACACATGCACGCACGCACTCATCAGTATTTATCCGGTCTTGGGAATATCAATTTTCCTCATATGTTGAGAAGACTATTTTTGAAAATTTACCACTGAAATGACTGGTTCAATGTATTACGTCTTAAACATGTTTGTTAAATATTTAGAAACTAATGTGACTGGAAAAAAACCCTGGATAGGTCTGTGTGGAAACCTTGAATATTTTGAAAACTATGATGATTGAAGGTTGAGAAAAGCTAAGCTCTTCCCTACCACACACGCGCGCACGCACTCATGCACGGACACGCATACACACAGACAACTGATCAGCTTCATAATGTATCATCTATTACTTATTTACTCACTAGAGCGCGCGTACATACATACACATACATACACCCACGCCCACTCTGATTAGGTTTAGTTGAAATGTAGACAATCCACCACCTTAGCCACTGTCTCTACCACTGATACTACAACTGACACTGTCTCTGCCACTGCATCTAGCACTGCCACCGTATCTGCCACTACCACTGCCTCAGCCACTGCCACTGCCACTCCTCCTGCCCTTGATCTGGCTCTCTCTCTCTCTCTCTCTCTCTCTCTCTCTCTCTCTCCCATTCGTGCTCCTGCACCGGTTCGCGCTGCTGCTGCTGCTGCTGCTGTGACGGCTATGGCTGCCACTGCTGCTGCTAATAATATACAACTTCCCGGTACTGCATCTAATCATGACACTACTTAGAGTCCTATCACACAGACGTTTAACATTGATGCTATTGCTTATAATATGGCTGCGATAAAATATAATACCGTTAATAATAGCATGGCTTCTAACTGTAGCAGCCCTGGTAGCGGTCGCATCTGCAGCAGCTGCATGACGAGTGACGAACACTACCATCAACATCACCACCATGTCAAGAACTCAACAAATAAGAATGACGACGAGGATGATGATGACGTCGATGACGAGTACGACAACAATGAAGACGGCAGCAACGACACTGGCAACAGCAACAGCGATAATGACAGCGACACACATTTGGACGGACAACAACAACAACAACAACAACAACGACGACGACAACGGCAACAACAACAACAACAACAACAACAATAACGATAGCGACAACAACAACAACAACAACAACAGCGGCTTGTTGCACATTGCATCCTTAAACGTATGTGGCCTAAAATCAAAGTTACTGTTTACAGAATTTTATGAATTCGTAAATGCGCATGACATCATCTGTTTAAACGAGACAAAGCTAAATGATACAGATTATGTTTTCATACCTAACTACTTACTTTTAACACAAACTCGAATCATTACATATTGAAGCTTAGGAGTCCTAATAAAGGAAATTTTGAGACCGTACGTCCGTAAAGCAGCAGAATATGAAACAGAGAATGACTTCGTTCTATGGTTACAAATTAGTAAAGAACTAACGAATTACTCAGGGGACACGTTACTCGGAATAACACACATTCCACTCGAATCATCAAGATGCATATGACAAAACTGAACAAGACATAATAAACCTTAGTAAATCGTTTGGTATATTTTGCCTAGTTGGGGACCTCAATGCTAAAACATGGGAAGACTGTGATTACGAAGAGTATGACGACTTTACATTACGGAATTTCGGCATAAGTGACGCTCCAAACTCTGACCTCCTAAGACTTACAATGACTGGAATACCTAAGGATAGAAGAAGCGAATGCGAAGGACGTAAAAATACAAGTGGACTGAAACTGATTCAACTTTGCAAAAATGTGAACATGTTTATACTTAATGGGAGGGTGGGAAAAGATAAACTCATAGGCAGGGTGACGTCCACGAATAAAAGCTTAATCGATTATGCAATAGGGAATAGGACATTTATAGAAGTAACAAAGCAATTTGAAGTTTACAATTTTGACCCTATTATTTCCGATATACATTTTGGTCTTCACTTGAGCGTAACACACAACAACAACAACACAACAACAACAACAACAACACAACAACAACAACAACAACAACAACAACAACAACAAAACCAATTAGATGGATAGAACAAAAGAAGTCTAGTTTTGTAGATAATTTAAGCCGAGATAGCTTCGACAATATCAAAAATAGCATACGGGAAATTCAAAATGGCGATGTTCAAAGTAATATAAATCAGACGATTAGTATGCTTGAAAAGTCTTTCCTTGAAATTGCAGAAAAATCATTTGGGCGGAAAAAACATTATCAAGGTAAGCGCAAGAAAAACTCCCAACCATGGTTTGGTAAAGTCTGTAATGAAAAAGGGGGGAATATCACAAAGCGAAAAAGATGTCCAATCTAAATAAAACTGAAATAAATAGACAAACCCTACAAAGAGCTAGCAAGAGTTATCAAAGAATAATAAGAACATATGCACAACATAGGTGTTATCAGATGCATGCAGATTTACGTCGCTTGCACAAAGGCGATAGTAAGGCCTTCTGGAAATTGTTCAATAGACAATCAAATAAAGAAGAAAGTACCACGAAAATTGAACTGGAAACCTTATTTCAACACTTTACAAATGTAAATACAGTGGAATCTGATACAGATCACAGTGATATTCCAGTCAACAAAATAACTGAGTGCGCTGAACTGGACGTACCAATTAGAAGTGAAGAAATAAAGGATCGAATAACTAAACTCGCAAATGGGAAGGCAGCCGGGGATGACAATAGTTATAATGAATATATTAAAAGCACCGTTGATCTCATGCTCCCTATATACGAAATGCTATTGAATCAAATTTTTGACACAGGGGTTGTACCGACTTACTGGCTTCTGGGAAAAATAATACCTATCTATAAAAATAAAGGAGATCCACTAGACCCAACGAATTACCGTCCAATAACATTACTAAGCTGTTTGGGCAAATTATTTACATCTATTCTTAACGAACGACTAAAGAAATATGCAGAAAAGCACGAAATCATTTCTGAATCCCAAACTGGATTTAGGAAAAATAGGTCTACTTTAGACAATATCCTCTCCCTCTACCTCATTAAAGAAAAATCTTTATTGCTGTTATGTTGACTTTAAGCAAGCGTTAGATAAGGTTTGGCGCGTTGGTCTATGGACTAAGCTTCTTAAGAGCGGCATATCCGGAGAATGTTTTAAAATTATATACAATATGTATCACGATATAAAATCATTTGTCTATCTTAATCGTACAAACTCAAATTGTGTTATCAGTAACATTGGTGTACGGCAAGGGGAAAGTCCTTCACATTTTTTGGTTTCAATATTTTTAAACGATTTAGAAGAATATCTGAAAGAAAATGGAACTGTTGGCATAACATGTTTAAAGAAACTGGCAGACGAAAATTTTATTATATATGTTTATCTTATTATTTTACTATACGCAGATGCCACTATTATAATGGCTGAGTCAGCGGTAGCCTTGCAACAAGCACTCAGCGCATTTCATGACTATTGTCTTAAATGGAAGCTTGAAATAAATACTACAAAAACAAAAGTTATGATTCTTTCCAAACGTAAATTAAAGAAATACACAAACTTTACCATAGGTGGCCAGCTACTCGAAATCGTAAATGAATACCTATATTTGGGGGGTCATGGTAAAATCAAACGGGGGTGGGGAGTGGTGTTCTCTAGCTGTAAAACACGAAACTGCAAACGAGGAACGCGGGAAATGTTTTCAATATTATCAAAAATCAAACAACATGATATACCAATAGATTTGTAGATAATACTATTTGATACCATGATTGCACCAATACTACTTTATGCACAGAAATCTGGGGGGTTTGAGAATACAACTCAGATAGAAACATGCCATATCAAATTCTTTAAAAGTAGTCTCAGCTTGAAGAAAAGTACCCCAAATGTTATGGTGTATGAGGAAGTGGGGAAAATGCCCTTAGATGTACAAATAAAATGTAACATGGTTAGGTTTTGGGGAGGGATAGTAAATGCAGGATACGGGAAACTCTCGTCAATTCTTTATTATTTATGTCTAGAGGTCATTACCCTAAATAAGGTAGTCAGTCAAACAAAGAAAGCCTTGGAACTACAATACATAGTAAAATGGACGAGACAGCTACACGAATCAACTAGGTTAACGTTTTACAAAGTTATAAAATTCAAATTTCAGTTTGAAAGCTACTTAAAATTACTGTCATGCGGCGATGCTATAAGCCTATGTCACTTCAGGACACTTAATCACAAACTGGCAATTGAGTCGCAAAGATGGGTGGGCATCGATCGGAATGAAAGATTATGTAATGTATGTAATGTTATAGAAGATGAAATTCACTTCCATTTTTACTGTAGCAACCAGATTAACAGTACAGAAAAGGCACAGGGTTTATTTGGAATATGCAACAGGCCTATGTAGATTTTTAAGGATATCAACGCAACAACAACAACAGCAACAATAACAACATCAACAACAACAACAACATCAGTATGCTCATCATCATTATGCCCATCATCAACACCAACAACAACATCAACATCAACAACAACAACAACAACAACAACAACAACAACAACAACAACAACAACAACAACAAAATATATACATCGACGACAATTATAACCACTATCCCACAACCCACAACAATAACAATAACAGTAATGACGCCAACAACAGACAACTACAACTATTGCTGGTACAGCTACTACTACTACTACTACTACTACTACTGCTGCTGCTGCTGCTGCTGCTGCTGCTACTACTACTACTACCACTACTACTACTACTACTACTACTACTACTACTACTACTACTACTACTACTACTACTACTACTACTACTTCTACTACTACCACTATTACTATTATTATTACTACTACTACTACTGCTGCTGCTGCTGCTGCTGCTGCTACTACTACTACTACTACTACTACTACTACTACTACTACTACTACTACTACTACTTCTACTACTACCACTATTACTATTATTTTTACTACTACTACTACTACTACTACTACTACTACTACTACTACTGCTGCTGCTGTTGCTGCTGCTACAACTACTACTACTACTACTACTACTACTGCTACTACCGATACCCCCTACCACTATAATAATAATAATAATAATAATAATAATAATAATAATAATAATAATAATAATAATAATAATGGCCTACCGCCTACAATAATATAAATAACCTTTCCCTCATATGCTATATATATATATATATATATATATATATATATATATATATATATATTTATATATATTTATATATATATATATGTATATTATATATCAATATGTAAATTATAGGTTTGTTAAATAGCCTGAGTGAATAAAGGAAACGGAAACTGAACTGAGCCACACTGCAAAGAATAACACATCCATAACGGGGCTGTGAGATGTGCTGAAATGTAGACAACAACACACACACACACCGCACCCAGCCCCCCCCCACCCCCCCCCCCCCACCCCCACCTCCTTAGCCACACTGCAAAAAATAGCACATCTCCAATTCAAGGGATATGTATAAGTCAGAAATGTCATCCAATCCAATTATAATGTTCAAAATTATCTCAACAGCAACTTTTATTTTGCTTTGGACACACTTAGGAGATTTCTGAGCTGCATTGTAGGAGGAAATTGATTTAGCCATTTAATGCTCTCCATTATTAATGAGTTATGCATGTTTGAATTCATGTTAAGTTTCATTAACCCTTAAATTTTTCCAATGAAATTTAAATTTTCTCATAGAAAATGTCAATTTGCAGACCAAGTAAATTTTCAAAAACAGTCTTCTCTTAGTCTGCAAATGGAGATTTCTCAAGACCACTGCAGAAGCCGTTTTTTGCTGACATTAGTGTTAAAGGGTTAAAGTGTACCGTAAGTAAAAGGTAGGATTTGAAATGCAGTAGAAATTATTCACGATTATTAAAGTAATTTCGATTTTCAATTTAATCATGTAATCGTGCAAGTATTACCTATGAATCTTGTTATTAGGATTATCATACTAACCCTGCCCTCACAAGTTTTAGTCATAATAGACAGATGGACATTTCTCAAGTCACTGCAGAAGAAGCCATTTTTGGGTGATATGAGTGTGAAAGGGTTAACCCTCGCCTCGCATTCTGTTCCTCGCCAACTGTTCACTCGCCATCCCGTACCCCCCCACCCCACCCCCCACCCCTATCCCACCCACCCACCCCCACTCACGAAAGATGGGGAGGGGAGGGGGAGGAGTGGGGTGTGCCGCCGCCGCCGCCAACGTCTCTTCTGTTCTGAGTAAGATTTCCTGACAAAGTTTATGGACGAGAGATTCCCGTTTATTCTCATCCAGAATGGATAATTCGTGTAGAATATTGCTCATAGAAAAAACCTCTGCATCTATGATAGATAAAATGTAGACAGTAGTATCCACAGGCTGTAGACATCATGGGTTGAACTCGTTGCCAGTTGTACATATCGAGCCAGTCATTCCAATAGTAAATTTTCAAAAATAGTCTTCTTGGTCTGCAAATGGAAATTTTTCAAGAGCACTGCTGAAGCCGTTTTTGACTGATATGAGTGTTAAAGAGTTAAATCTGTATTGGATGAGTTCAGTACAGATTTCAACACAATGTGAAGACATCCATATAAATAATCTCTTTAACCATTCAACACTTAAATGTGCATATTCACACCAAAATTCTTGAAAATAAAATTGTTGAAATTACATACTTTTAGAGGCTTAAGTTATGTACGTTAATGTAATGAAACGAAATAAATCTTAACATATGATGATTTCATTCCACATAAATAACTTTTTTAGGTTTAGTTATGAATTTGAATTAGGGACACGTGCCTCTAATTCAATTTGACAACTTAAAAAAATATATTAAGTTATACGTAATGAAATCATCATATGCTAAGATTTCTTTCGTTTCATTACATCTATGCATACTAATTTAAGCCTCTAAATGTATAAAATTTTAACAATTTTATTTTGAACCATTCTGCTGTGAATATACACCTTTAAGGCGGCCAAAAATGTCTTCTACAGCGGTCTTGGTAAATGTTCATTTGCAGACCAAGAGGACATTATTTTTATTTTTATTTACCACTGGAATGATTTGCTCAATGACATAGCCAGTCATTCCAGTGGTAAAAGGACATTTTCTATGAGAAACTTAAAATGTTTTTGAACAAATTTGAGGATTAAAGGGGTATTCATAAATTCTTCGGAGAATATTTTCAACAATGTAAATTATAACACATGCTGATCATGTCTTGAAGATCATGTTTTGGAGTCTAAACTTCTATATCGGTAAGCTGTTGAACATTCTGAAACTAATTTGACTGGTGTTGTTCAGTATTGTTGCTTAATGCGGCAGAGCCCCCAGTCAAAGTAGTTTCAATATATTCTGCAGAATGTTTAGTAAAGTGTAAATGCATCAGACATAGAATGTATACATTTCCTGACATAACCCATACATCATTATGATTGTGACGTCAGAATACTAGCACGATGTAATTGACCGTTCCAGTTTTATCTAGCTAACAACGTTTAGCACCTTTAAGTGTTTGCTTGTGTGCCTGATGCTTGTCTTCACTTGGTGAAGCACAAAGTCTGAATGGTCTGAGCACGGTTTGCCCCCACCCCACCCCACCGGCCATCTCTAGCTAAGCTCCACCTACATCTCACTCGTGTTTGGATTGATTGATCCCCGACCCCCCTGACTATCAATTTCCAATTTATTTACACCAAGACTTTAACAAGTATGTATGTTACATGATATTTGCATCATATTGTGGTGGACAAGTACTTATCATCTTGAATATTATTATTATTATTATTATTATTATTATTATTATTATTATTATTATTATTATTATTATTATTATTATTATTGTCAGTGTTACAATTCATTTATTATTATTATTATTATTATTATTATTATTATTATTATTATTATTATTATTATTTAGAAGATTAGATAATATAAGTATGGTTTTGACGTGATAAGCATCCCAAAATAAACATAGTGTGAAGGACTATCGATGGAAATCATTTAGTTTCGGTTAAATTCAGCAAGGATTCTCCGAATAAGAGAACATAATTTATGTAGTAAGCTTAGTTTATTTGTTCCAAGTAATTGTTTAAATTTGAAATAATTAGTATTTGGGAATTGTTGATTTCTGGATTTCCGCGTAGTAGTCGCAAATAAATATAATACTACAGTTCTCATGGCGTGAACGACGTGTAAAAAGAGCAGATATTTGACCAGCATGATCAGACTTGTCCATAAGGTCGTCTACAATCAATAGGTTCCTACGACTTTTGCCTAGTTAAACCGAATCAAGACCTTCTATAAACTCTACTCTCCCTCTCAAAGCATTATACAAGTACACATATTGATGCAAGGCATCAATGGTAAATAGTGTGCCCGGAGGTTATTATAATTCTGAGAATAAACTCAACTGTTTCATGAAAAAATGAAGTTATATAAAGGCATACAAGCCACTTATGACAAAAATATACGTGGACAATAAACACAATAGAAGGAATATTTCTTGCCAAATGATATGGGCAGTATTAGCTATGGGCTAGGAAAAGCAGCTTATATTTTTGGTCAGTCCAACAATTTTTCCATCCATCCTTTTTCTCCAGGCCAAACATCTTAACAGAGTGAGGAACAGACAAAATTAAGAGCAGCCAGTGATGAGAAAATTGCACTACTGCATCAACAGAGTGTAACAGATCAAATTTGGGTCATTAGGTATCAACAACATGTAAAGATAAAGAAATCAACAAACTGGCAACCCAGTCAGTAGAAAAGCAGTGCAAGAAGCAGTACAGACCCTGACACCCATTCAAACATATTAAAGAAAAACTGTAAAGAATATTTTAAACCTAAATCTTGATACCTTCTTAAACAGACGTGAAGAGATTATTACCCGGAAATACCTTGGTGAAATATACACTTCAATGCTAGTGAAATGCACAAAGCAAGTATATTTTTAATGCAATACAGGACCCCGATCTGTACCGACAGATAACCTTTTCAACAAAGTTAAGTGGCCAGGGTAGAACCAATACCGTGAACCTAGTTTTCTCCAACGAAAATGATATAGTAGAAATCATTTTCACTGAAGACCCAGTGGGAAACAGCCACGATATCGTGATCTGTTTCATTTAGCTATCATATCTATGTCACCTATTAAACGATATCTTTACTGGAAACAGTGACAAACTATTAAATCAAATATTTTTGCTCGACAAAAAAGCCAAAATCAGCTTCAACCGTTGTAATGATGACGATCTTGTTGACCATATGTATACATGTTAGGGTATTAGCCTGATAAGTCAGGTTCTACCAGTACACGCGGCTAATAATATGGGATATATAGAAATATTTTCACATTACTATAATAAATATTTGGTGGTAGAATTATTACAATATTTCGCACAGCACGAGTACATAGTGAGTTCTACATGGCCCCATGTTCGAAAACTGGCTACAAGGCATGTAGAGATATTCTGGTACCGAATATAGTACATTATTGGAATTTGAAAATGGTATGCCACTACTAAATTGCATATGACGAAATTACTGTATAGTAAACATTTTTTAGACCTTTGATACTTTATTATATTAGCGTATTCATATACGTATCTAACCATATGGGTGAACTTCTGGGGTGGAACCTATTGCAAACAGTGTGGTACAGAAAATCGTTGATCTGACAGAATTTGCGCCAATTTTCGGTATGGAATTGTCTACTATGAAATTACGTACCTGCAGAATTTGTTTTAATTCGGAGCACAACTAGCATATTTCCTATAAGTATTTGTGGGTATTCTGGGGGTGAACGTATTGCAATGAAAACCATGAATTATCCTAAGTTTGAGCTTATTTACGTTATGAAATTTTTAAATCTCACTACGTCGTAAGCTTATGCCTATACCTATCTAAACATATGGGTGATATTCTGGGCCGAACCCATTATGAGCGATATGGCAGGACATATCGACACCTATCTGAATGTGGTGAATGTGAACCAACCATATTACAATGGGGCCATATGGCGAATATGCAACTACATATTACCAAATTACTTGATGGTAGAATCGTGCAAAAGCAGTAGTACATATTCAGTTATATACAGCTATATGTAAAAAAAAAATGATTACAAACGGAGAACTGAGATTCTAATACTGAATATAGTAAATTGTTGGCATTTGCCAACTGTCCGTGGCTACTAAATTGAATATTATGAAGTTACTACGTATTAGAAATCTCAAGATTCATTAGCGTATTCATATCCCTATCTAACCATATGGGTGAAAATATGTAGCCACACATATTGCAGACGGTAGCGTATTGAAAACCACAGATCTGCCAACATTGGAACAAATTTATGCGATGAAATCGCATACTACGAAAATACTTCACGTTCGAATTCTTTTAAATTCGCAATGTAACTAGCATATTCAAACTCCTATACGTCTATGTGAGCGAAGTTCTGGAACCGACCATATTACGGAAAGTAGGGCACCGAAAACCACGAATACACCATCATTTAAGCTAAATTTTGCGTATTAAAATTACTTCATCTAGAATTTGTGAGATTCGGAATATAACTAGCATATTAAAGCTCAAGTCTATGTGGGGTAAATTATGGGGCTGAACATACTACAGACAATAGGGCAATGAAAACTGTGGGGGTTTATTAATACAATGAACCTTTCCAGTTTAGCTATGCCCTGCCCATCTCTAGCTAAACTCCACCCATACCACTCTCGAGTTGGGATCGATGGATTTCTGAACTACTAGACGATAAATTTCAAGAAAACTATACAGGTAAGCCGTGGAATATGTTGACACTATATTGACTGGGTCCTGTTGCTACCTATGGCAGCAACAGTGGCCAATCAAATTACTTTCAAAATATTCAACAGCATTTTTATTAAATAACAAAAACATACAATTCGTACAACGTGTCAGATTATTAAGCATTTAAGATGGACTAAATCGAGTCAGTCATGACGTCATTATTATGACGTTATCCTACGCGGCACTTAATTAATTACGACGTCATATGACGTAATATTATGGATAGACAACCTGAAAAGGCCCATTAGCAAGTGGTATTAATTACCCTCGCTCCGTCAGAGGATGAGTGTATTGTATTCGGGTCTATGTGCGTTCGGGATGGCAAGGGTCTACACTCTATGATTGGCCTTGTTAAAATATGTGACCTATAAATACGGGTGCTCTCTTAATACAAGTGGTACATAGTGTGTGGACCACCAATTAACAAGTGGTATTAGCCCTGTAATGCTCAATTTACCCATGCCAATTTCAATATGGAGGGATCCATTTCTAGGTATGCCACGCCTATTTCTAGCTAAGCTTCGCCCCTTTTTTGCGTGTTGGAATCAATGTCTATATATACGCTGAATAATGAATTCCCAGACTTCCAATTTCAAGGTAACTATACAGGTAAGCTGATGACTATTTTGAAACCAATTTGACTGGGTGCAACGAAAACCATGAATCGGCTTAAATTTGAGCCGAAATTATTTCATGGTAGATAGTTTTAAATCTAACTACCCCGTAAGCGTATGCCTATACCTATCTAAACATATGGGTGATGTTCTGGGCCCGAACCCATTATGAGCGATATACCAGGACATACCGACACCTATCTGAATGTGGTGAATATGAACCAACCATATTATACTATGTAACTACCTACGATAAGATTACTTGATGTTGGAATTGTGCAAAAGCAATAGCTCACATTTTTTTAGAGGTACTCAGCATACCCTGAGTTAGGCTCCATGGAAAATGTAGACTGCAGAGGCTTGGCAGCGAGACAGTTAACTATATGTATATATAGGACTATAACATGTTAACCTTATGTATTCAGTATTCTCATGTCCTATATTGTTGTTATATGTATGGGTCCACCGCCACATAGGCTCTGCCTTTGGTGGACTACCTGTTGTGAAACTGTAAATGTATATTCTATATCAAAATAAATAATCTTGAACTTGAACTTGAACTTGAGTTATATACATCCATATATTAAAAAAACCTTATTACAAATCGAGTACAGACATTCTGATACCGAACACAGTAAATTGTTGGCATTTGACAACTATCCGTGGCTACTAAATTGAATATTACGAAATTACTACGTGGTAGAAAACTCAAGATTCATTAGCGTGTTCATATCGCTATCTAACCATATCGGTGAAATTATGTGGCCAAACCTATTGCAGACAGGTAATAGTATGGCATTGAAAACCCGCAGATCTGCCAAAATTGAAACGAATTTACGCGATGAAATCGTATACTACGAAATTACTTCACGGTAGTATTTTTTTAAATTCCCAATATAACTATCGTATTCAAATCCCTCTACGTATATGTGAGCGTAGTTCTGGAGCCGACCATATTACATACAGACAGTGGGGCACCGAAAAGCACGAAAGACCCAACATTTAAGCCAATTTTTGCCTAATAAAATCATTTCATCTAGAATTTGTTAGATTCGGAATATACCTAGTATATTAAGGCTCAAGTCGATGTAGGTGAAATTATGGGGCTAGACATACTACAGGCAATAGAGCACTGAAAACTGTGAATCACCGGAGATTTAGCACATTTTCGGCATGAAATTGTGCACTACGAAATGACTTCATGGTAAAAAATATTTTAACCTCAATCCATTACTTCACTAGCGAATTCATATACCTATCTAACTATATGGTTGAAATTATGTGGCCGAATTTCATGTAGATGTTCTTAACTTAGCACATGCATAGGCCTACACTTTCGGTTGATTTATGTATTCAACAACCTGCTACAATATTATTCACAGCAGTTTTGACTGGAAATTTGGAACATTGGTAGTCTATCAATACTGCTACATAATTGCATTGGCCCTACATGGATTTATTCACACGGATGGATTAAAGACAAAAGAATACTACTGATAATCACACATCCATTATTCATTTGTATCCCGCGAGTTCTCTTTCGATACGAGATCGAGAAATGTACCTCGTATGTAGGGGCCTATTGAGAAGTCATTGACGTAGCGATTTCACGATCCACAGTGTTGCTTTTACAGTCTGCTACGGAGATAGACTGGGTCCCGATCTGTCTGGTATCCGAAGTTGAGTCTGTGTAACAGTCTAGTCGTTGTGATAACGTAAGAAGATGACCGGTCATTACATTAGAGGTGTAGTTTCGAAGAAGCCAAGCCTTTATTTTTAGATGGATCCATTATTGTTAGCGAACTCTGTCTACTTTTTCGCCCTCTACAATATTATTATGCATGTTTTTCTTTTGAAATTTACCACACACATAGTACGCCTCAAGACTGTCTGTAACAAGTCTATAATGTTTACCCTATCACGAATGCAACAAATGTGAATCATACTATAATACAATACGGGAAAGGTTAAACAGACATGGTACATCATCGTCGTCCTCATAATTTATTAACCCTGTATTACCTAAATTGAGTCAAGAATATTAAAGAAAATTGGTTATTGAGTGCCTATTTGCAAGACGACTGTTTTGAAGAGTTACTATTGGAATGACTGGCTCAATTATCGAGCCAGTCATGTCAGTGGTGAATTTTCAAAAACTATCTCTTGACCTGCAAATTAACATCCTCAAGATCACTGTAGAGGTCGGTTTTGGTGGCCTCCTCATGAAAGGGTTAAAATACAATAAGAGAATGATAGGCGTGCATGGGCAGTCGTTGTCATTGCAATACTTAATACAGGTCTATGATAGCAACAAGTAGGTGGGTAGGGTGGGTGGGCTACCAGTCAAAGTATTAAAAATATATTCGTATAATTGTCTTTATCTGAGAGATTGAGATTTCGGTGTTAAACATTCTAAAGGATTTTGTTAGAGAAACACTCAATTGTGCCCAAGTACGTCACATCTTGGTGGCGGTTGCTTGAAATGACTTCCATAGGCCTAACGTTAGTCAATCGGTCACTGAATCCGGATGGTATATTAATACATTAATACCGCGCTCGTGTTGGTATCGATGGATTTCTGAGCTTCTTGACTATCGATTTCCAGAAAACTATACAGGTAAGGTGTTGACTATATTGAAACCAATTTGACTGGGTGCTGTTGTTGCTTGTGGCAGTAACATCGCCCAGTCAAATTAGTTTCAAA
This sequence comes from Chaetoderma sp. LZ-2023a, assembly GCA_034401795.1. NCBI lineage: Eukaryota > Metazoa > Mollusca > Caudofoveata > Chaetodermatida > Chaetodermatidae > Chaetoderma > Chaetoderma sp. LZ-2023a. The sequence goes on along the minus strand of CM067361.1, from coordinate 11,266,786 downwards.
ATATTCACCAGCATGTTTTGTAAATAGCAAAGACATACAATTCGTACAACGTGTCGGACTATTAAGCATTTAAGACGGATTAAATTGATTATGACGTCATCATATATGTCACGTCGTTGATTATGACATCATATGTCGTAATATGATGGATAGACAACATGAAAATTCCCATTAGCAAGTGGTATTAATTATTATCCTCCCTCCGTCAGAGGACGAGTACATTGTATTCAGGGCAACAATCTATGATTGGCCTTGTTAAAATATGTGACCTATAAATATGGGTGGTCTCTTAATACAAGTGGTCCATATTGTGTGGGCCATGCATTACCAAGTGGTATTAGCCATGTAATGCTCAATTTGCTCATGACAATTTCAATAGAGAGATCCATTTCTAGGTATGCCACACCTATTACTAGCTAAGCTCCACCGCTTTTTGCGTGAGGGAATCGATGTATATATATATATACACCTGTGCAAAAGTTAAGCACCAGCAAAAACAATAGAACGTAGAAACATGATGGTACAACTAGGCTGCCATACCTTTTGTCCCCGCGTTAGCTGACATAATTCCAAGTACGAAATGCACATGCATGCATGACTTCACGCCGCTTGATGTCCGTGCGTGGCGGGAAACAGCACACGTGTTCAGTTATGTAAAAGTCCAGTTTGAGGTGTAGAACATTACATACAGATTTAGGCGACAGGGTTAGGAATTTTGTGTTCATGACCGTGGTTTATTTGTACAGAGAGAATTAGCTCTTGATTGTGAACCGCTATGGCAAGACGAAGGTTAAGTGATCGTGTGAAATGGCAAATCATAGGCATGCATACCACTGGTATGTCATGCAGAGAGATTGGCAGACAGCTGAACATTAACCATACTGTAATCAGTCGTTTGATTGCAAAACATGGGCAAACTAACGAGGTGAAGGACATGCCTAGATCTGCAAGACCGAAGAAGACTACTGCCCGTGATGATCGAGCCCTAGTACGCCTTGTTAGGAGATCTCCATTCACCAACAGCAGAGTGCTCAGCCAGCAATGGGAAACGCGCAATAGAGTGTCAATGTCTACCGTCAAAAGGAGACTGTATGCTGCTGGCATGAAAGCTAGGAGACCTGTCAGACGTCCTCTCCTCACTGCACACCACAAAGAGGAGCGTCTGAGGTGGTGCAACGAAAGAAGACACTGGAACATGAGATCCTGGAGACGGGTACACTGGTCCGATGAAAGTCGGTTCCTGCTTCATGCCACAGATGGTCGAACTCGTGTATGAAGGTCCAGACGCACGCGTACGACCAACGTAACATCATGGAAGAAGTTCCATTTGGTGGAGGTTCCGTTATGATATGGGGGTGCATCTCATTTGATTGTAAGCTGGATCTGTTGACTGTACCTGGAACACTAAATGGACAAAGATATCAAGATTCCATACTGGATAGAGTTGTGGTCCCTCATTTTGTAAATCATGCACCTGGAACCCACCCTATATTCATGGATGACAACGCCCGACCACATCGTGCTAGAGCTGTGCATGAATACCTCCGCCAGAATGCCATCGAAACCCTACCATGGCCAGCAAGGAGCCCTGACATGAACCCTATTGAGCATATCTGGGACATTCTGGGAAACATGGTGAGAAGGAGGGATCCTCCTGTGCAGAACCTACAGGAATTAACAGACGCACTCCATCTTGAATGGCAACGAATACCACAATGGCGTATCAGTCGGTTGGTGACCAGCATGAGACGTCGTGTCCAGGCCGTCATCCAGGCACAAGGTGGATATACCCGGTATTAATAATGACAGTCTCAAACTCGTGCACAGATGTTAAACTTCGTTTTCAGACACCATTAATGACAATCTAGACACGTGTGTCAACTGTAGGGAAATAGTTGTCAGTTGTGTCAACGTAACCATATTCAGGCCTCGTTTTCAAGTTCAAACAAAAACATACAGTGTTTCCCCACCATCATAATCAGCATTCCTCTAGTTGCATTATTACCTCTTGCACTAAGATGGATGGGTACATAAATGTTTATGCTATTGCTTTCTTCATAGCACATGAATATACCCTCGCATGTGCGTAAAAATAGGGTGGTGCTTAACTTTTGCACAGGTGTATATATATATATAATGAATGACGTATCTAGCTCCACCAGGAACATTGAATAGCCAGTCAAGTATGCGGATTTTCACGTCTTTACTATTCAATCAACATGCTGTTGAATATTTTGAAACTAATTTGACTAGACGCTGTTCGAATTGTATGTCTTTGCTATTTATTCAACAGTCATTTTATATGATAATGGCTGGGTTCGATCTGTAACTGAAGGATATGACGTCATAATCAATTACTTCATACACAGGCTGACGTCACAATCCAAAATGTGTAAATGAATGGCGTATCGAGCTCAGTCATGAACATTGAATAGTCCGGCAAGTGTACGAATTGTATGTCTTTACTGTTTAATCAACATCGTGTTGAATATTTTGAAACTAATTTGAACTGGCGTTGTTGCGGCCAGAGGCAGCAACCCTTTAAAAGTACCCAGTCAAATTAGTTTCAAAATAGTCATCAGCTTACCTGTATAGTTACCTTGAAACTATACAGGTAAACTGATGACTATTTTGAAACTAATTTGACTGGGTGCTTTTAAAGGTTTGCTGCCTCTTAAATGTTGTTTAAAAAATCAACATCACTCAGTCAAATAGTTTTCAAAATATCCAACAGATCCGAAACTATACCGACTGAAAGAGTAGCATCTGCAAAAATCCAGCAGACAAACAGTGAAAAACAAATCGTCCACTTCGCCTAAGCGTAATCCGGCCCCTTTTTCCGGAACATTATCTATCTACTGCATACAAACGTCCGGTTTTGTAACTCTCTAAGGAATTGCCTTCCGTTATGTTTCAAGTTTCAAGTTTATTAAAGTACTCCCAGGTCACAATGTGACATATGGGGATTACAAAATACTAGTTAATGTTTACAGGTCTGAGTGAGATTTACCATTAAAAGATATTATTATTATTAGTAGTAGTAGTAGTAGTAGTAGTAGTAGTAGTAGTAGTAGTAGTAGTAGTAGTAGTAGTAGTAGTAGTAGTAGTAGTAGTAGTAGTAGTAGTATTCATACCAAGCTTATTGTTATCATCAGTGCCATAATATGAATATTATTGGTGTAGCCATTCTTGTTATCAACATCGGTGACAGCATTATAGACATAGACAATATAAACACATTACACATTACACATTATTAATATAAACATTATCACACAATATTCGTATAACCAATTTTAAAGTTAACCAAATTTAACAAGCATTTTGTAAAAATTAATTGTGGCATTATTGTTATGAATGATGTATAATACCAACATCTCACATACCCGTTAGGGATGTGTTATTCTTTGCAGTGTGGCTATGGGGGTGGGGGGGGGGGCAATTGTCTACATTTCAGCACATCTCATAGCCCGGTTAGAGATGTGTTGGGGTTTTTACAGTGTCGATAAGGTGGAGGATTGTCTACATTTCAAGTAAACCTATTCAGAGTGGGCGTGCGCATATGCGTGCGTGTGTGTGTATGTATGTGTATGTATGTACGCGCACCCAAGTGAGTAAATAAGTAATAGATGATACATTATGGAGCTGATCAGTTGTCTGTGTGTATGCGTGTCCGTGCATGAGTGCGTGCGTGTGTGTGTGTGTGGTAGGGAAGAGATTAGCTTTTCTCAACCTTCAGTCATCATAGTTTTCAAAATATTCAAAGTTTCCACACAGACCTATCCAGGGCTTTTTCAGTCACATCAGTTTCTAAATATTTAACAAACATGTTTAAGACGTAATACATTGAACCAGTCATTTCAGTGGTAAATTTTCAAAAATAGTCTTCTCATCATATGAGGAAAATTGATATTCCCAAGACCGGAGAAAAACTGATGAGTGCGTGCGTGCGTGTGTGGTAGGAAAGAGATTAGATTTTCTCAACCTTCAATCATCATAGTTTTCAAAATATTCACAGTTTCCACACAGACCTATCTAGGTTTTTTCAGTCACATTAGTTTCTAAATATTTAACAAACATGTTTAAGACGTAATACATTCAGCCAGTCATTTCGGCGATAAATTTTCAAAAATAGTCTTCTCATCATATGAGGAAATTGATATTCTCAAGACCGCAGTATAGTACTAATAGTACAGATAGTATCTTTGAAAAATAAACTCTGTCGTCGTTGATAAAATGGTGCTAATACGGGGAAAGTGTAATTATGAAAATCTTTTGAACATCCGCGAATTACATCATTACGTGTCTTAGGCCATGCTTTAGATAAATATCTTAACATCGGTAAATGTCGTGATATTCTGTGAGGAAACATTTTCCTATTCAATCTTTACAACCTCTTAGTAATATAGACGGAACAAATCTCGGTAGAATGAACGGTCGTTCGTAGCCTGAGATATTCCGGAATTGTTTGTTTAAGATCTATTAGCAGATATGAGTGGGACATCTCTGTCGCAATCTTATATGCATTTATTAAATATTTGCTATTCCCAGGAAACATTTGTTGAGATAAGCAACGTATGGATGAGGCGTCCCCAGGATTCTTAAAAAGCACGATATAATGAGAATTAATTGAAATGTCTCTGTGACTTCGCGATTTGTGAAATAGATTTTGAACTATGAATATAATACTGCAGTTCTCATGCTGTGAACGACGTGTGAATAAAACAGACATTTTACCACCAGCATGAGATCTGTCCATAAAGTCATCTACAACCATTAGTTCCTACGATTTTTGTCTAGTTCAATAGAGTCAATGCCTTCTATAAACTTTCCCTCTCTAAGAACTATACGAAGGCTGTCAGGTTCCATAGCACCATATTATTTTTTCAGGGGTGGGGGTTATCCTAATGCCTTAGTTTAGTTTCTTACCAGTCAAGAAAGCGGCAATCAACACCACTGTCACTGTATAGATAACGTATTTCTTCCTGGCTACATCCTGGTTACATCCTGCTAAGTGAGAGATGATCTCTGCAGTGTGTTGAGTAGGGGAGAGGTGAGAGAGGGAAATCGTCTAAGGCGATTTTGTGAAGCTCTTGTAAAACTGACAGTAAGCCCATCTAAGTTGATTTGAGAGGCTTTGAAAACTTACATATTATAGATTTACACTAGCCCGTACATGTTGAATGTTTCGAGACTAATCTGACTACGAAAACATTTATGAAAGATTACGACAATGAACCCATACGTAATCGGGATTGTGACGTCAGATAATACATGACATAATTTCATTTTGATATCAGATACTTGAATGACAGACCAAATATAGGAAGTTCACAGGATAGAGAGATGAAAATATCACAGACACGGATATTATATAATAAGTGTTATTGAATATAAACCACAGATATAATACGCATAGACTGCTTATATGGCAGAATATATCAGATATGATAAAAACTATTTTTAATGAAAAACTACTTATTATATTCATTAAGAGTACTTATTAGTTTCATATAAATATGATAATACTATTACAATTTCCCCGATACTGATACACAAGGCATATAATCTCATCGCACTAACACGTCTTCACATTCGTAATAAATCCTCACCATGACGAGCTAAAACCAGTGATCCTTTCAGAAATTGTAGAATTTCAAAGATTCCGATTATCTGGGCGGCAGCTTCCATGTAAGATGAAATATTATCCACCGTGTTGAGATAATAGTCAGCATCGAGGCAAGAATGTTCCTGTTGACTACCGTTCTCAGTCTGACATCCATTACATTCTTCCCTGGCTATCTTATCTATTAGATCAGATAGCATATCAGTATAAAACATCTTTATCCTCTTCTGAACATTCAAACTAGGACAATAGTGAGGATTTAGTCCATAGCGATACTCTATAAATGTCATCGGATGATTACATATGGCACAGTTCTTGAAGCTTTTATCAGCTCTCTCGTTTACAGCACATTTAGGAACTTTACCCGCCGGAACAATCGGAATTAAGTCATTATAATCACATTCAGAGTCACTAAAATTAGGTTTGAAAAGATCAAAGCATTTACGTTTAGTTCCCCCGATGTGGTAACTCACCAGGCTATTTATAATCCATTACAACAGTCACCGGGGGTGGGGTGGGGGTTGGGGGAGAGAAGGATCGTTTAAACGTATTCCAATCAAACTTTCAAATATCTTCCTAGGAAACGAATATTTAAATTCACGATCATATAATGCACTATGCCTTATAATCATAATGTCATCATTTTCTATACTAATACTCAGAAAGTCATCAATCGTTCTAAAATATGGTCCATTCTGCTAATATCTGTCACGTATTATCTCTACAATAGCATACTATCGCTCAGGTTTGAATAAACAGCGTAAATTCATACGGCGACCCGATCCTGCAGTTTCCAAATAATCCAATTAGTTCTTCCCGTGCTTTATCACCTTTTAGCCCAATTGCAGTTTCCTCAATATCAAGGGTCTTATATACATTCCTTATACAAAATAGATCGTCAAAGCTTTCAGTTCTGCTTGAACCATGCTTACCCTTCTTTTTCTTCTTAGGAGGGCAGCTAACCTCATTCCTATCAACTGCAGTCAACAAATCCTTATCTGAAAAAGTTGACAATTCTGATGATCTAGAACCTAATGGTGTAGCAGATGATGATGTTCCACCAAGACCCAACGCAATCAAAATATCAGTCACGTTGCTCTTTATGCTTCTCAGATCAAAAGTAGACAGATGAATTCCGTTTCGGGTAGGATAGAAAACAGAGTCCAATTCGTTACGCCAATATCTATGAATGTCGACACCTGGAAACTTGTCATTTACACATATACGAGTTACATCAACCAATATACAATTGTAGTCTCCAAATAAACCACCACAGCGTTCCTCAAAATCACCTATAAGACAGCTAAAGTCGTAAACGGCAATTCCAGTAATATAAACACCACGTTTCGTAGGATAAACTTCAGGATGAAATTCTCTAAAGTCAACACATGTATCGCCATTTATCAACTCTAAGTTAACGACTATTATATAGTGTCAAATTGAATGAAGAATTCTTGAGGTATCTATCAACTTTGTCAACTTTTCCACCCATGATGTGACAGCGTTTATATATTTCTGAAAAAAATCCTGATGCAGCTTTTCTAGACAAAATTTGATGTAGAAATCCAAAAGTATCCTATCCTTTTATACATTACAACACTTCCGCTCCGGAAGTATAGTTTCCGAAAGGAAGTGGAATCTGGATCTACTATTTCCTGTCAGGATGTGACTCATTCCTAATGTAGATTTCCTTCCACAGGAAAGGATGTGTGGGCTCCTTGAAATAACAGAAAATCATGTTTTTCCTGTCAGGATATCCTGTTTCCTGTCAGGAAGTAGTGTCTCCGATCCGGATCCACCATTTCCTGTCAGAATGTGACTCATTACATGATGTGGATTTCCTTCCACAGGAAGGATGTGTGGGGCCTTGATATAACAGATAATCATGTTTCCTGTCAGGATATCCTGTTTTCTGTCAGGATTTCCTGTCGGGAAGTAGTGATACCGATCCTGATCAACCATTTCCTGTCAGGATGTGACTCATTAGATGATGTGGATTTCCTTCCACAGGAAGGATGTGTGGATCCTTGATATAACAGGTAATCATGTTTCCTGTCAGGATATCCTGTTTCCTGTCAGGATATCCTCTCAGGGAGTAGTGATCCTGATTCAGACCAACCAGTTCCTGTCAGGATGTGACTCATTACATGATGTGGATTTCCTTCCACAGGAAGGATGTGTGGATCCTTGATATAACAGATAATCAGGTTTCATGTCAGGGTAATCGCTTTTTTATAGAAAATTAGGATATGATGGCACAAACACTAAATTAGAGTGTGATGTCACCAAAATCAGCCACACCTTTTTATAACCTATTTTCAATTCCGATATGCAAGTTCTGTTTTCGGTTCGGATGTCCTGTTCCCGGTCCGAAAGTATTGTTTCCGATCCAGAAGTACCAGAAGTGGGACCATTGGATTGTATGGTGACAACATATGTACTGGCAGAGACGCGGGACATGGTGCATGAGGTGCCGGCCATTGGTCACCATATGATGACAATGGTGAGCATAATGGCTGTGAAGGAATAGTATGACCCCGTAGGGGTCTGTGTCATGGTGGACCACGATCCGGCATAGATGGTGGTTGCCTATCACAGATATCCGACAGTGTGATATATTGAGTTCCCGCCTGCGAGGCAACAGAATAGAAATGGTACTGATTGTTCCACACCGGGGAAAGTGCAGACTGTCTAATGAAGGAGACTGAAATGTGGATGAGTTGAGTGTTGGCGTGGGTTCACTGCTCATTCGAGCCCCACATCGGGTGGCACATGTATCTCGCGAGGGTACGCGCTGGTTCGCCATGTTGCTCCACTCCATTGCACTGCATGTACAGGATGCGAAGGAGGGCTGGTTAGCTGTGGTTCTCGGGGTTGCGGATCCCATATCACGACCCTCTGGAAGGTACAAAGATGGGCTTCTGGAGCCGGTGGAACGATAATGTTCCAGTGGGGCTGTGCGACCATTGCCGCCGAGATTGAACCTCACGGTCGCACCCCAACCGTTGGTGTCACCGGTATGACGGTCCATAAACTAATTAAAAGGTTTGGACATAATAATAATAATTAAAAGAATAACACTATACAAACAATGGTACTCGTTTGCTAGTAAATGCGAACAATAATACAGTACATAGAACCAAACTGGTGCTCTTTCTATGTGGGCTCGCCCGAGGTACCTCACAGATTCGTAAATCCTGAGAGGTATCCCCATAAGTGAGCGTCCTAACGAGGCTACTTAAATACTTTAATATAAACCAATTATATCCCCAACACACACAAAATACTATTGTTGCGGGGTCCTCCATCACAGGACAATGCCTTCGATGCCGAGGTGTAGGAAAAGAGCTGGCAAAAAGGGCCACACTTTTGTTCAAGCAAAATGTCATGTTCAGTGGTTCAATCCTAGTGAGATTATAATTAATGTGATACACGCTGGTTTACGTGAGGGCAGGTCGGATGACTTCCGAAGAATTCATAGGTCACCGTCTTATGTAGGTCCAAAGATACTGCATAGGCAGTTGCCGCTTTTATTTATATGAGCCTTCTGCTACATTCTAACCTACCATTTATTTGTTAGATATGGTTCCAAGCTTTGGCCGTCAGTGGCAGTGATTCCTACCTATCTTTTGACACATAAGTCTAACTGGCGAAGATGCCCGTCTTCCCGAGGGTCGCCCTGCATAGCATCTTTCTCAGAAAGAGAGAGTGTGGACATGTTACGAAGTGACAGCTCCCGAATCATATGACGATCCAGTCACGTATCGCACCGCAACCACATATAACATCACTAAGGATGGGTTACAGCTTACATAAGAAATTTAGAAAGTGCAATAGTATTTTTATGGCGTAGAGTAAGAGGCAGATATCCATCCCTAGTGACCTTCCCGAGAGGGCCTGGTGGACTCTAAGACCGCACCCAGTCACCATACAGAGTTGAATGGAGATCTGCGTCTCGTCCGTCACCCATGTGTTATGGAACTAACATATTACCTGTCATTAGGATTATGTTCCAGAATACCCAGAGATGCACTGCAGGCCGGCGATACATAATATACTTTGTTTTTGCAGTGCTTCCTACCTGGGCTGGTGTATCTAAACTAACTGGTATCCAAGATACAGGCGGAGCGCATGCGAAATCATCACTAGTTTTCACCGCTCTGAAACACCAATAGTTTCCCAGAGTTGGATTCTGCTAACATATCGATTGGGAGTCCAGACAATTATTAAGCCTTGCGGCTGGAGGAGTGTAGGAAGAGACAATCCCTCATCATTACTGAGAGGCCCTAAGGTAATTGGCCAATTTATACAATCTAGCCGTGTGCTGTGTTACATATCCGCAACAGCTGGAAAAGAGGCGTACACAATATGTCTCTTATGAAGAGATTGTCCCTAACTACTTTAAACCTATCCTATCGAGCTAGAATAGCCAGGTTTAGTCAGGCTCGAGCAATGTGAGCATGATCAGTGACCTCAGTGTAAAAATTGATGCCGGGGGGGGGGGGGGGGGGGAAGTAGTGATGCGGATATAATGTTGCTGTATATTATTATAGCCTAGCGTACTGTATCCGAGAGTTTTTATATAAACAAAACAAAATAACTAGGATGGCTACTTGCCATATACGTAACTAACTAGTACAATGCTAACAGTATATCAGGTCATAGGACCTTGCAGTGCTTGTTAGTTGTAAGCACACAGAAATAAAGATGATATATACAGTATGAAACAGAAAATATAAAAATGCCGTCTCAGATGGCCGGGGAGGTACTTATTAGTCATCAGTACTTATTACGGAATAAATGAATAAATACAATACTACAATAGTATAGCTACTTGAGTACCTATTGGTCATCGGTATGGAGAAAGTTCCTCAATCACTGAAGTTGATGGACTGCGGATGAGTAGCTCGAGGTTGTACGGTTCCGAAGATACTGGGAATATTTCCGCAGGCAGACTGTTGGTGCAGCTCACTCTCAAGACGGTGAAGAAGAACGTCTGTAGAAGGATGTCCATTAGATAGTCATAATAACTAATACATGAATGTACACGGTAAGTTATAAAGTGTCCATCCGGCGATGGTAGTTTGAAAGTTTCCCATAACAAAGAAGGCTACAGTCGTAATTAAATAGTGTATGTACATAACCGGGTACACCATGCGGGATACATCGCATAGCTCTTGCAGTGTACCGGGCAGAGTACCACCAGACTGTGGCCTAAAAGGTTAATTAAACACACCACATGCTGCGTGGAAGCTTGATAGCACTGTTCAGTGTGGTCTGGAAGATCCGGCGAGTTATCCACCAAGAATCACCATGGCCTACATGCTGTAGAATTCACATTGGGCCTGCAAGGCAACTCTATGAGTTGTTCTGGAGAGGGAGCCCTTCTTATTTATTTAGTTGCCCTCGGATGGCCGTCCGAAGGCCTAAAAAACGTGATGCAGATGTGCTCACCAGCAGAGGAGATCTGAATTCCGAAGGGGACTGCTGCGGTGTAGGTACCACAGTCAGTAAGCCGTTAGCACACGTCTAGCACTGCTCCGTTCCTCACCGAAGTGCTCTCGATTCTTGATTTCCTGCTCCTTTTATACTACTCGTGACGTCAGAGGCAGGATGCCCCAACCAGTTAACGGGCGAGCAGTAGCCAATCAGCGTGCAACTTAAAAGGATGACGTGGCGATCACGTGAACAGCGCATTCCCCATTCAGTTGATACATACACACGATTACGACGTCCAAGCAATATTTTGAAAATAATTTCAGTGAGTCATTTAAGAATAACTCGGCCATTTCTGGTCCGATTTTAAAAAGATAAACAGTCTTGGAATACTCGTCTCATTCTGGTCCTGATCACTACCAAAAACAACGAGAATGGAGTGATTTGAAGAACTCATAAGTACCAACTCGGTACACTTTAAGTATACACTCTCTTCCAATACTGACACGTGTTGCCAAGGAAGCTCTGACGCACGCGCATGCGCGCTACACATTTACCCGGAGTGGTCGTTCCATACCCAGCCTAGCTGGGACGGTCCATACCCGTCCGGCCGATCTGCTCTACACCACGCATATAACGAAGCAATCTTCTCACGTTTTCACGAGAGAGAGAGAGAGAGAGAGAGAGAGAGCGAGAGAGAGAGAGCGCGTTCCCGCTGCATGAGTGCATACACGCCAAGCTAGATGTGTTGACAGCCGATGGTGATGATAATGATAGTGATGCTGAAACAGGTGGTGATGATAATGATAGTGATGCTGAAACAGGTGGTGATGAGCAAGGTAACAAGTTACGTACCTGATAATGGATCGCTACAACCTTGACTATTTGTTTAGACTATTCACATACACTATTTGTTTATTGTATGTAATATTCTATTAAAAATAACACGTGGATATAAATGGAAAATATCTTTTTTGTTTTATGTCAAATTGTATCCACAGATTTAACGTGTATTTTAAAATCTGGTTTATGTGGGTGCATGAGCTGATGGGCGTATGGCCACAAGGGTCTAGCCATCTACCCATAACATTCCTTCCAGTCAGGTTGTGCATACATGGTATAGTGCCTGCCGTGTGGCCGCAGTGCAGCCACACTACTATGCATGCAGATCCATACATACTGTCAGAATCGCCAAGCCCTAACATCACGAACAAAGGGGTTTTGAATACATAGTATAGCGGTCACACTGCATGTTCACTGTGCTCACATTGCACACGCTATGCTATGTGTGTAAACACAGTTATAAATGATGTTATGGTTTGGGGTTGTGGCTATATGTCCGTATGTGCACCCGCATGGGCCTGATCTGCGGTTACACAATGTGTGCATGCACGGATGTATGGTCACAACCCCAAACCATAGTATCATTTCAAATGGGGTGTTACATACATAGGATAGCGGGAGCAGTGTGGCTGCAGTGTGTGCACACTGTGTCCACTATACTATGTAAGCAAACCCCTAATAGCCATTACAAGCCATAACATTCGAAGCTCTATTTGCTGTTTTGCATACAATAGTGTAATGCGTTTCCCCCGAACAGAGCCTCATTTATATATAATATTCAGAAAGTATGTCTTAAATGTATTAAATATTAACGATTTGAGAAGCAGGTAAGAATTTTCAGAGAAATTACTAAAATGGCTGCAGGCTCCTGCGTACAAGGCAATTCCTACAATAGCAAGGTCACCATCGTAAGACAAGTTGCACTGGCACCCGACGTGCTTGCATGGCGCATCGTGGATGTCAGAGCAGCAATCGCATGGGCTTGATGGTTATTACATGTATGCCTTGAGCGAGCGAAGCCACACCAGCTAGTGTGGAATTGTTGGGGCGGGGCAGCAGAAGCGGACATAGTCTGTTGCTCCATATTTCTCGCATACGTTTGTAAGTTATGACTGTAATGTAAGCGTGTTATTATTTCATTAAGCCTTTTGAATAGCAACATGGAAGTTTATTATTATAGTTTAACTACATGGTGTGACTATGCTATCAGACTGGCGCTGTTAGAAGCTATTGGACAGTTATTGCAATCTTAAACTAATAAATCAACATGAACATATGCCACCGTTGACCTGTTCTAATAATCAATACATGAGAGGTCATATGACAAAATGTTACACTGTCATTGTGTGCCAATATTCGATAATTGTTTGGGCATTGGGTCAGTCTGCCAAGTTTTGTTTGTCTGTTACACTAAATACCACCGCAGATGGCCAACGGTACAGCTATCTGTTGTGGTAATAATCAAGTTTAGCAACACGCTACAGGTTTAATCGATATAGTTATATCCGACTATCACTCACACAATCAGATCACTATAGCCAGTGATCAATATCGACTGACAGCTATCAACCCTTTTGACTGGCAGCTGACACAAAATTAAATATATATCTGTATACTTGTCAATCTGCTGCAAAATGAAATAAAGTAAATGAGTCCCTGTACTAGTAGTAATGACTGTCTTCATGTATAATACAAGTTTGGATGCAAAGGTGATATGTAATCATATTACCAATTTAACCAACATTAACACGTTTCTAACACGTTTGACTTACAATATATGATTAAACGGACAAATGCTTACAGCACAGCTATCCCTTGAACCAATATTCAATAATAATTAATTATTAACTGTCAATTTGCCTTTGAATATTTTGAGAACAGTGGTGCTCCCTCTGCAGTGCTATAATTGTCTGGCATAAAGGTGAACACCACAGTGCAGCGAATACTCATTAAAGTGGCATTAGTACAAAATATCCACTAATTCAGACTTATTGCATTTTCTTACGTTAATCTGTCAATTTATTCAGCTAATGTCGTAGATGGTATTATTAGCTGGATTAATGGCTAACATTGTAGGGATGTGCGTAATCATTAAAGTGGCATTAGCTGAATATATCGATTAACTTGGGGTGACTAATAAGCAAAATCTCACTAATATAGCATGCGTAGTTTACAGTGTTACAATAATCGATTGCCACTCACAGTTGTCTACTTGCACAAATATCGACGTTATTTATGTGCATCTGTGGCTATAAAAGCCTTAATTGATAATTGTGCGCCCATCGATCAGCCAATCAGATTGTGCATGCATTGCAACCTGGATAATCGATAATTTGATTGATAGATATGGTTTTAATTTATGTGGGTCTATCGCTACAGCCCTAATCGATAATTGTGCGTCCATCGCGACTGGGGTAATCGATAACTTGATTGTCAGATATTGCTATAATTTATGCGCATCTGTCAATATCGCCCTAATTGATAATTGGGCACTCATCACGCAGCCAGTCAGATTGGGCATCCATCGCTACCGGGTAACAGGTTATTTAGAGTGACAGGTGAGACTGATATAAATAGTGGACTCTGTTTTCTCCAGCTCATTCTGCCACAGAGCTAGTTAGAGTGAACATCTCCCCATACTAGCAGTGATGCTTTCATTATACTATCAATCTTGTTAGAACTAGTACTAGTAGTAATTGATCTTATAATTATTCTACTGTTAGTTGTGTTAGTGTCTGAGTGAAACAAGACATATACGTTCTGCATATACACACGGATTTACGGGATTCGTAAGGAGAGGACGGGGAAAGATGGAAAATAGGTATTTTAGAGTACAATTTAAAATATCTTAGAAAAATACTGTAAGACCACTGTGTCAATTTCTATATAATTAAAAAGTCAAAAATCAATAATTAGAACTGTCTTTCTTATGACTTGATCATCACTGACACTAACTCCGAGGGAGGGGGAAGTTAGAACGCCCACCAGCAGATGCCCAATTTGGCACTCCATATATGGGCAATTAAGCCCCGCCCATCGCAATCACGTGACTTGTGAGAGACAATTAAAAACGTATCCCCCCTTACTACTCATGATCTCTCATCGCTAGCCACATAGATGTAGAGCAGATACACACACTTCTGTGGGTTACTTTATACTTAACATACGTTATCCACACACAGTACACAAGGAACGCGGCTTAGCAACCAATTGTCGCAGTGACTAAATTACCTTGGCAATTTCAGAGTTTTGAAGAGCCACGAACCCCCCCCCCCCCACTGTCTTCTTTTGTGAAAATATCTCCAAATCTCTCTTCTCTCTGTCAATTGGGAAGACGGATATTAGGAGTCATCTATCCCCTTTTCTCTTCCTCTGAATCATGGAACTGACATGGTTATCCGTTTCACACGTCACCATATCTCTCGATGACACCATCCAATTTTCTAGTACTAAGAGGTTTCGGCATACACTCCGATGGTTATCTTCCATGGACCGTCAGCCTCTACGGGGTTAATGAAGGAACATGAGGACTGGCAAACCATCGTTCATGCCAGAAGTCATGATTTGCTGGTCGAGGCATCGCTCATGAGAATAAGACCTAACGCGTCCGACCATCCCCTTCTTCTCTATCGCCAAAATGACGCTGACAGGCACAGACTGGGACACCTCATTACATCTGTATTTGTAGTGTAGGGACTGTGTCAATTAACCTTTCCAGGTAGTTTTGCCCCGCCCATCGCTAGGTAAGCTCCACCCACACTTCGCTCGTGTTTGCGTAGATCGATCCTTGAAATCCCTGACTATGACTTTCAAGAAAACTACAGTATACAGGTAAGCTGTTTAATATTTTGAAACTAATTTGACTGGGTGCTATTGCTGCCTATGGCAACAAATGGCTTGGGACCTGCGACGCTCACCTGAACCATAAGCATTTGGACCATTTGCATTTAAATAGAAAATCCAAATTGGCCATAAATCAAAATTGACTAATCAAATTCTCATTTGATTTCTTGAAGCTTATCATCATAGGATCATTCCACCCATGGTTGGCTGAAATCCAGATATTGATTAAGTAGTAGTAGTAGTAGTAGTAGCAGCAGCAGCAGCAGCAGCAGTAGTAGTAGTAGTAGTAGTAGTAGTAGTAGTAGTAGTAGTAGTAGTAGTAGTAGTAGTAGTAGTAGTAGTAGTAGTAGTAGAAGAGGGAAAATCCAAGATCCATTGATTAAAGAAGAGTAGCGTTTGAAAGGATTTCTGGAAAACCTCGGATTGGCACCTGAAAAATTCTGCATAAAAGAGCTGAAGCCTTCCTGCTTAGGGTCCTTCCACCTGAGTTTGGTTCAAATCAGCCACACAGTTAATGAGGCGCATCCTTTTAACTGATTTCAATAAGTTTTCAGAAAATCCAAGATGTCCCACCCTAGGGTTATTTCAGCCCCACCCTAGGGTTATTTCAGCCCCACCCCAGGGCTATTTCAGTCCCACCCTAGGGTTATTTCAGCCAAGTCTGGCTGAAATCGCCCTTGCATTTAATGAGTATTAGCATATCGTAAATGATTTTTTTGCCATTTTTCGGAAAAGTCAAGATGGCTGACGAAAGATTTGACCAATTAAAATTTTGTATACAACTTCTACAGCCTAGAAATAGTGTCATTGCAGCCAAATTAAATTGAACTCATCCAAGCGGTTAATGTGCAGTAACGTTTTGACAATTTCCAGCAAATTTTTCATAAAATATAAGATTTTCACGCAAAGAATTGAAGAATCAAAATTCTGTATGAAGGTTCTGAAGTGGACCCGCATAAGGTCCTTCCAGCCAAATTGGGCTGAAATGGATGGACGGACGATGGATCGATGGATGACAGGTGCGCTACCGATGCATTGTCTGTCATCAAGTAAGCATTCGTGACGAACTTATCTACATCATTCACGTTATCATTGATTATGATGTCATCCTGCAAGTCGCATAGTTGATTATGACATCATATGATCGATGAATATACAGGAAAAGTCCATTCAGGCTAAGGCTTAGAAATAGCTGGGCATAGCGCACGCAGCTGAATTTTACGCTTTGCTCTTCTATGGCTAAGCTATTGGGCATCAATATTGTATTGCATTCCTACCATTCTCCCCTGTAGATTCAGCATAGCAAAATTGTAATTTCAGGGTAAGTTTTACAGTTGGAACTAGTACTAATTACATGCCGGGCTCATTGGTTAAGGTGTGCGCCTAACTCTGCATGCTATTGTTAAACTATCGCCTATATCGTTGCCCTTCTTCTTCTAGCCTCTATTTACCGTGCCGGGACATTTTCAATTCAGGTTAGAGTTTCCATTTATAGTGTGGGGGCCTAGGTTGGAATATACTACTGGTATGCCTGTTTAGATTATTGAGCCACTGGTTTAGTCTTAAATTGTCAAATATAGCCGTCTCTTGTTCCACAAATGAATATATTCTGGGAGAAAACTGAGATTTTTCTGATGAAATCTAGCGATTAAAGGATTAACAGAACAACATATAATGCAATAGCATTATACCAAGATTCTGTACTATAAGGGCTAAGAGTAACCAGTATAGCTGTCAAGTAAGGGTTAGTAAATACGCTAGGCGAATCTAGTGATGACTTGCCCCACATATACACTCAGCGTATAGACATTATAGTGACAGTATGGCGTGTTTCTACATTGAACGTTGGTATCGCCCCAGCTAAAGGCATTGTGAGAGACAACATGAGGTCTACATACAAACTCGTCCTAAAGAAAGGCTGCATGAGCACTAAAAGTGTCCCTGTCGTGTTTCGCGACTGACAACAAAAGATGTATGCTGTATTTGACAGAGTATTCATTTGTTTGATAGAATCTCTCTGCGGCGGCAATAGACAAGCTTTGCCGTATCCCTGAATAATGTTCCATAAAGACAGTTATGTTGAGTAATAACTAGTAATATTTTCATCGTATACAATTAAAGTATATTGCCACCAAACTTGAATATAACGGTCACTGTATGGACCATCAACAGGTGGGCACTAAAGATAGGTGTTCACAAAAGGCAGATGGTCACTAAGGCATTGTCTGTGCCCATATGACGATGGTTCCTTAAGAGAGGTGATCATGTGATTTTACAAAAACACCATAATTTTGACTCGAAGATCTGTGGACGTTATAAACAGGTGTGGTGAAACACACACGATTATCAATGTTTGTATGATTACTGTATTCTGCGGCTGTAGTAGTAGAAACATGCTACAGCTGCAATCAGTCCTTCTTCGCTTTCGCCCACTGTGTTGTGTCCTCAGACGAAGTCCTTAGCTTCCTCAGGTCCATTCCTGACTTGAGTGCACCGATTACTGATTTCTTGAGGTCACCTCGTAGCACACTTAGCAGATTTATGCAATGACGTCCTCTCCTGGCTTTGTATTTGCTGGCTCCGAGTAGTGCGAATTCCAAGACGCTTTGTGCTGGTGTGTCTTCTGGCATCCTCATCACATGGCCAAACATGGATCATCTTTGCTGGGCAAATTTTACAGACAGCGACGACGTATTACACATCTTGTATAGCGCATCATTGGAAATTACGCTGTCTGGCCATCTGTGTCTAGTGATGATGCGTAAGTGTTTGCGGTGGCTGGCATCGATGTAGGTTTGACTAATTAATTTATCTTTTATAAATAACTTAGTGTGTTAAATTTGTTATAGAATTTCTGTTTCATGACAAATTACACCATTGTTTTTGCAAAAGAAATGAATCGGTACCTAAAATGGCGACGATATTGGCGTCTAATTGGTTGAGAGAGTAATGACCCCATTAAAATTTGAAATAGGCCACGCCCCTTTTTTGCCCGCGGAGAATACTCGAATCTGATTGGTTGAGCGAGAAAATTCTCTATTCTCTCTCAGCCAATCACATGCGGATATTTCGTGCAGGATGGGCGTGGCCTAATTAAAGCATTGATGACGTCATCACTCTCTAGAGCAATCAGACTCCACCCATATCTTCGCTGTTTTCAGAGACGTAAATGGGGGGGGGGGGGGAAAGGGGCATGTGCCGATGATTGACAGCTGTAATAAGGTATGATAACTTTAGTGGGTGTGGCCGAGGCCACGTGACGGCTGTATGCCAGCCAGCATAGACTGTATGGGAGTCCATACCGTCACCTTGGTCTGGTCACATGATGCCATGATGCCATCTATGCTCGTTACTGGGCTTACGGACCTGTGAAAAAGGGGCATGGGCTAAGGTGTGTGTTTATGTGGGCGGTACCTAATGGGGCATCAGAGGATTATACATGACTACCCGCCTGAAAGGGAAGCCCCTGCAAGTGCTGACAGACTTAAGAACTAATAGTCCACCATTCTTCTTCCAACTTAGCACCACCATGCAAGAACGCATCGGTGACAGTGCCGATGCCGAAACGAGTCAAATCCTCCTGTGCTCGATCCGATGGGAAACGAAAGAAACCTGTCCTGAACTGGCCAGATGCATCCGTTGATTAGTGACGCATGCGTAATGGCTCTCTCCACTAGAACCCCATAACTCTATCCTAATCGATAGCTTTACAGAAGCCTTGAGCGGATACCTAGACATAAAAGACTCCATATATCAGACCGACTAACTAATGCAGCAATCCGGATCCAGACCATCATGAATTGCAAGGCTGGGGCGTAGGCAGAAACAGCGTGCAGTCAAATTAGTTTCAAACTATTTAACAGCTTATCTGTATAGTTTTCTGGAAATTGATAGTCAGGGAGTTCAGGGTTAGATCGAACGAATACGGGCGAGGTGTGGATGGGACTTAGATAGAGAGTTCAGTAGTAAATCTACAAAATAATCTTTTAAAGTTTTCTCGAATCTTAATTTGTATGTATAGCATTTTGAGCGCTTCGAGGTGGCGTTGACATAAGATGGGTTAAATACGCACGCACGCGCACACGCACGCACGCATGCACGCACGCACGCACGCACGCACGTACGCACGCACACACACACACACACACACACGTTGACCATGATGTTGATTGCTAATATCTACGCCGAAAGGATTTGACTGAATAACTCTATACATGGTTCCGTGGAGAATGGATTTTCGAGTTGTTGGTTCCTGTCATACATGGATAGGGAATACGCTAATGGGAGACAACTTACGTGTTTGTTATATAAACATGATAGCCTGCAAAACATGTTATCTCCCTTAGTGATAACATAAAGGGCACATTAATTAGGTATTATTAGATTTCAATTCAATTCAATTCAATTTACTTCAATTCAATTCAGTTCAGTTCAATTCATTTACAAGATCACGTTGTAACATATGTGGAACACAAATATACAAAATTTACAACGATTTATGAACAGGTAATTTCTTTTTCTTCTCTGATAGAACTGCAGTCGTATATGAATTTTGAGATTACACCGTTTATTGTGAATCTGACTGAATGGGACTCATTCGGACTTGTTTAAAAGGGGCCCGAACTACCCGAGCTACGTCATGATGCACTTCCGGGTCCTCCTATTCTTTAACACTTAGGACTTGAATTTTCATTGTCCGTCGTCTTCCGTCAAATTGGCTTCCCTAATATTTAGCAGAATGTTGCTACAATCATAACGATGCTGTTACTTAAGCTCTTTAATGTTTAAAGGACTAACAGCATGTTAATTTAAAAAGTCAACAACTGCAGTCTACCCAGAGTCATACTGATACCACGTCCCTCTGTGAGCCATAATTTTGCGATTCGCAGCTCATACCACCCCTCTGTCCTGAAAATCAGGCAGAGACGACACAGCAGTGTCCTGGATACCAATTTAGAAATGTTATGTATGTAGATATGCCTCAAAACTCTAAATGGTGTTAGCTGTTTCCCATTAGAGATAGACGTCTAGAGTGACATACGATCTGACCACAACTGATCAATCACACATAGTCTGAACAGCCATTTAGAGATAAGCGTCCAAAGTGATATAGGATCTGATCAACCGCACATTACATAGTCAAAGTTGTCGCTACATGGATTGCAGACCAACCACCTGAGTGCGTGCCTCGCCTGTATAGGATCAGTAGGCGAACAGTGAGGGAACCAAGATCTGAACACTTATCCCACAGTATCAGGCGATACGGTGAACACATTCTCAATGAACGATGGGGTGAAATGGGAGCAGATGAGAGAGAACAGTGACGAGTGTGCTGGAGATTCTTTCAAGGCTTCGATGGGAACATCACAGGCCAGATCATGGCAAAGATCCATCAGACTGTGCAAACCATCTTCTACCACCAACCCCCACACACACACACCTACCACACACACACACGCACGCATGCACGCACGCAGGCAGGCAGGCACGCACGCACGCACATACACGCACGCACGCACGCACAAACCTGCTTACCACATCCACCACATCGAAGATGGTTGGCTCATGCTATTCTATAAGATGGATCTGGGCCTCCCATGGATGAACACACTATGAGCAGCCCAGACCTGGATGATGGTCCGAGGGCAGAGAGGAAGAACATCTGGATACAGACAATATCAATGAACCCAACACCAAGTGAGCATGTATGTATGATTACTGTATTCTGCGGCTGTTGTAGTAGAAACGCCCTTCAGCTGCCGTCAGTCCTTCTTCGCTATAGCCCATTGTGGCATGTCCTCAGCCGAAACCCTTAGCTTCCTCAGGTCCATTTTTGACTTGAGTGTACCGAGTCCTGCTTTCCTGAGGTCACCTCGTAGCACGCTTAGCAGATGTATGCAATGACGTCCTGTCCTGGCTTTGTATTTGCTGGCTCAGAGTAGGGCGATTTCCAATGCGCTCTGTGCTGGTGTCTCTTCTGGCATCCTTAGCACATGGCCAAGCATGGACCATCTTTGCTGGTCGACTTTACGGACAGCGACGATGCATTACACAACTTGTATAGTGCATTGTTGGAAATTATGATGTCTGGCCATCGGTGTCCAGTGATGGTGCGTAGGTGTTTGCAGTGCCAGGCATCGAGTTTGTCTAGAGCTGACTTTGGAGCTGCCCAGCTGTTGCAATTATACAGCATCAAGGATACGCGGGTTGCATTGTATAGACGTAGCCACTTTATCAAGGGAATATTTGATCTACGAATCCATAGCTTCCAGAAGGACTGGAAATCTATATTCCCCATGACACAGCGTGCAAAAATGTCAGCAGTACTGCAAAACAGTGAGCCCAGGATTGTACTTTTCCTCCATGGTTCGCCGGCACGAAGTGGGTCATCATTTTCTATAATTTCATGTTTTGTCGATAGGTATATGTGGGTGAACTGTGTTTTGGATTCATTCATAAAGAGATTCTCAATTTTTAGTTTGCTTGCAGCTATTGGGAGAAGTTCGTCAAGGGGTTTCTTTTCCTCGTCTATGAATTCCACATCATCGGCATATTCCATCTCTAGCGACATGACCAGTATTGGCAGAGGGGGGAGGGGGGTGTGGTTGGGCTTGCGGAACTTTTCTGCACAGATTTCAATGCAGCAGCAAGGTAGCAGGTGAAAAGAACCCTGTGAGGAGTCGATTGATGTCTCAAACTCTACAGACTTCACTGACTTGACTCATACTCTAAGCTTGGTGTCTGCAAGCAGTAGTTTCACTAGTCGTAGCTCATCTTCATTGCAACTGGCCTGGTGTAGTACATCTAGGATCTCTGAGCGTTTAATTGTGTCGAAGGCTCGTGACATGTCAATTCCCATTTTCTGGAAGTCCCAGTGTTTCGACATGACCACCGACAATAGCATACGTTAAGCCTATACAATATCTGTGCAGCTGTGTCCATGTTTGAAGCCACTTTGACATGATCCAGTGAAATCGTCAATCTTGTCTCTAATGTGGCATAGAGTGACATTGGATCGGATTCTCCCTATGCTATTGAGGAGCACAATGGGCCACATATTGGCTGGGGGGGGCAGTTGGCTTCTTGGGCTTGGTAGTGCGATAAGGGTGCCTTGGCCTACAGCGTGGATGGGAAGGTGGTGCATAACAGCTGAATTGATTAGGTGCGTGGTCGGTTTGAGATAATGTCACTTGCATATTTGAATAGTTCATTGCTCATGCCATCAGGTGCACGTCCATTTTTCAAGGCTTTATGTGCCTTCTCAACGTCTGCTGTTTTAATTGGTGTTAGTAACGGCCTGGTGTCTCCTGAGAACGGGTGCAAGGGCTCATCATCGTTGTCAGTGAACTGTTCCTTGAACCATTCTCGGATCGCCTCAGCTTTTCCCTGGTCAGTCCCGATAAAGTGTCCTTCAGAGCTGTGTACAGTGAGTGGTGGGGCTGTCAGAAACATTTTGTAACAGTCATCCGTGGCAGTGATTTCATCTGCTAGTGAGTCTGCCTGTTGAATAGCAAGATCTCATAAGCATTTGCTAATGTTGCCCAGAATAATATTGCACTCCCGGCGTAGTTTCGTGTGGTTTTCAATTTGGCGACCTTGATAGATGTGCAGCCGTAACACTTTCTGCTCTGCTAACAGTTTTACGACTAGAGGGTCGTCAATATACCTAGTTTGGCTGTTTTCAAAGAACACCTATGGTGTTGGTAGCGGATGATTCCATAGATTTAGGTGTTTTGGTTAGGGCTTCGTTTGGATCAGAGCTGACATCGATGTTAGCTATCTGCTCTCCGGAGGCTTTTTTGTATGACATTTGTGTGTCTGTGTCGCTGATGAGCTTGGCTAGGTTGTAGGTGACTCTACCCTCTTGACTGCGCATGCAGCTTACCAAATTCGTATCTACAAAATTGGAATACCACTTAAAATCGCGACCAACCAACAAATAAATAAATAAAAACATTGTATCATCGAAATATGAAACAGCAAAATTGATATGGATCATAGACTGAGTATATTGTGCAATTGGAATCTATATTCGTAAAATTGTCATCTGAATCCGTGTTTCCTAGTCACCACACAACAAATACGAAACTATGGCTCGCCAACCGGAAAGAGTTTCTATCATCTTCATGTCCGCTGTGTTTATATTGCCACTAACCTTCTTAGTGGAAAAAGTTCAACCAATCAAGCTGAGACGGACACGAAATTCTAGAAATTCGTGGCTCCAGTGTTCACCAAAATCACGGTAAAATCAGCATACTATTTAACACCGTACAGAGAGCTGCAAAAGGTAGGAACAGTTTATTTAAATGTCGTCACAAAACATCATTGATATTGTGCATTCTTCTACTGAAGTGTGGAGATATAGAGACTAATCCAGGCCCCAATGTAAAGACACCCAAATATCCATGTGGCATTTGCTCAAACAATGTTACATGGAGAGCCAAAGCAGAACAATGCGACTGTTGTGACATCTGGTCTCACGCAAGTTGTGCAGGCATAGGTTCAGTGTCTTACCAATATCTAGCTAACAGTAGTGTGAGCTTGTTCTGTTTAAAATGTGGTCTGCCAAACTTTGCAATGTCATTCTTTAGCTCAATACGCACATCAAACAGGACAAATAGCTTCTCTGTATTACAACATGAGACAGAGGCCACACAGAATTCAAGAGATACCACCCATATGCAGAGTAAACTACCACGTGTAAGCGCTATACCCCTTGCTGAATCGTCGCCTAAAGCTATGAAAACAAACACTCAGTCCAGCCCAGTGAGTGATCCAAATACAACACTACCAAGCCCGATCCAGCCCGATCCAGCACCACAGATATTGTGCAACCCATGGCAGTAGTAGTGAACCATCCAAGCAGTCATCTATACCTACAAAACACCCCGATCGGCTTAGAATATCAGTGATCAACTTTCAAAGCATTACTAATAAACAAGAAGCATTGCTACAAGAGATAATCACCCTCAGCCCAGACATCATATTAGGAAATGAAACACACATAGTTGATAGCTTCCGTGACTCTGAACTCTTCCCAGAAGGCACACCAGATGAATACAGGTACACTCCTTTTCGACGAGACCGAAATGATGATGGAGGTGGTGTCATAATATTCACTAGACCCGGACTTACATGTACCCGGAGAGAAAACCTTGAAACGGACTGTGAAATAATCTGGGTTGAAATTGCGTTAGTGGGAGACAAAACAGCACTGCTAGGAAGCTTCTATAGAAACCCACCAGCTAGCATCGACAGATTACATGCCCTACGTGCTTCACTCGACAAGGTTAAACAAACTTATCCATCATCCATAATATATCTTGGAGGAGACTTTAACCTGGGATTTATCGACTGGGACAACCACACCTTGGTACCAGGGGATCCTAGACGTGCACACTCAGAGCTACTGATTGATTCTATCCTTAGAACATCACTTGAACAAGTAAACAGACACCCAACAAGAGGCAACAGTCTCCTAGACCTATTGATCACCACAAACCCAAGCCTAGTTACAAAGACATTTACCGCACCTCCATTTGCAGATCATGACATCCTAGTCGTTGATGTAATGACAAGACCAAAAATCCTGAAGCAACCACCTAGAAAGATATTTCAGTATAGCAAGGCTAATTGGCAAGCCATCAATACAGACATTGAAGGACTGCAAATAAACTACTTCAACCGAATTCCATCAAACTACAGTGTTGAAGAGAACTGGCAGCTCTTTAGGAGTACAATAACCGAGACAATGTCTAAAAATATACCCCAAAAAGAACTAGGGAGACATCAGAACGTTTCCTGGATAACTCAGAACATCCAAAAATTAATTAAGCAAAAACATCGAGCTTACAATACAGCACGAAGATCAGGTGAAGACAGGGACAAAGACAAATTTAAGAAACTACGCGTGAAAATTCACCAAATGCTACGGCAATCCTACCAAGACCACATACATAAAATACTGGACCCAGAGAATGAACATAGTAGTAAGAAATTATGGCGTTACATCAAGAACAGACGGCAGGATAATGTAGGAATCAGTACCATCAGACAAGACGGGCAAATCATCACCGACCCAGAAGGAAAGGCCAGAGCACTAAACGAACAATTCACATCAGTATTTACCGAAGAAAACATCAGTTCAATGCCTACCCTACCACCATCCACATATAGCATCATTCAGAACACAGAAATAACATCACTAGGAGTAGAGAAAGCATCAGGTCCAGACAATCTACCATCAAGAATTTTAAAAGAAACATCAAGCCAAATTGCACCAATCCTTGCCTCCATCTTCAAGCAGACACTGAATAACTCAACAATACCATCAGACTGGAAGACAGCCAATGTTACACCGATTTATAAGAAAGGTGACAGAACAGCAGCTTCAAACTATAGGCCTGTTTCCTTAACATCAGTCACATGCAAGGTGATGGAGCATATCATAGCCAGCCAGCTAATGCAACATATGGACAAGAACAATATACTCCACCCAAACCAACATGGCTTCCGACGTAACAGATCCTGTGAAACCCAACTTAATCTGACAACTCATGATCTCCCCCTAACCTTGGACCAACGCAGACAGGTAGACAGAGCCGTACCGGATTTCGCAAACGCTTTTGATAAGGTACCGCATCAACGTCTATTACTCAAACTACACCACTACGGAATACAAGGCAACATTCTGGGATGGATAACATCATTTCTCAGTGGAAGAACACAAAAGGTCGTCATAGAAGGTGCCTGCTCGGAGTCAACCAATGTCTTGTCAGGAGTACCACAAGGATCAGTTTTAGGCCCAATCCTCTTTCTCGTCTATATCAATGACATAGCAAACGACCTCGACTCCATCATTCGACTATTTGCTGACGACTGCCTCCTTTATCATACCATAGACACACCTGAGGATCAACAAGTTCTCCAAGCAGACTTAGACACCCTCATGGCCTGGACGGAAGGATGGCAGATGAAATTTAATGTCTCGAAGTGCAACATCCTCAAACTCACACAACGAAGAACGTGCCTCAGCACACACTACAACATGAGCGGGGATCTGTTGGAGGAATGCAAGGCAGCACCATACATTGGCGTCCAGCTAACGCATAACTTGAAATGGCACAACCAGATATCCAAATCAACATCATCAGCCCATCGAGTACTCGGCTTTCTGACGAGAAATCTAAAATCATGCCCAACATCCGTGAAAGAGCGTGCATACCAATCACTTGTCCGACCCAAAATCGAGTATGCTTCCACAGTCTGGGACCCACCAACACGTGATCTGGTAAACCAACTCGAAGCGGTACAACGGAAGGCAGCAAGATTTGTTCTACGTCGACCAGTCTACCTCTACCCAAGAGAGAGTGTCACAGCAATGACAAATCCCCTAGGATGGGAAACCCTTGAACAGCTGCGCATGAAAGCCAATGCCATCTTCATGTACAAGATTCTGCACGGGCAAGTAGCCATACCATCAGAATACCTTCCCCAGTGGGCCAACATAAACACCATCAGGCGCAGCCACCCACTGAAGTTACAGCCATACCAAACAACAATCACCCAGTACCACAGCTCGTTCCTACCCAGAACTGTGCCAATATGGAGCAACCTGGCTGCAGACACAATCGCCGCCACGGATGTAGAACAATTCAAGATCTGCATCCGGTAGACGACCTTCTAAACCGAACGCGACGATGTAAATAGTGTACGGAAACCTTCAATTGAACAATGAACAATTCTTAATTTTTAATTTTTAAACGTGTGGACTGTGAAACCCAGCCATGTTTAATAGGCCCGCACATAGGCGTGATGTCCTTTAGGATTTTGCCTAGTATCAGTACAGATACAGATACAGACTGATATGGTGTTTATATATTAGGTAGAGATCGTTCATCTGAAGGCGTGTAATGACTAGCTTATGGTCAAAATTGAGGTCTGTGCCTCCATACGAACAAGCATTCCGGAGTAAGGATTTTGCTTCTGCCTTGCATAGTATGAAGTCTATTTGGTTGAAGACAGCTGTTGTAGCCTTAAAACCCTTTGCGACATTGCGATCATTAAAGTGCCCAGTCCATGTTGTCCGGTGACGGCATGGGTGTTTGAAAGCCGTATTTGTTATAACTAGGCCATTGGAACTAAGGAATGTCACCAGTGCATCCCCGTTGCTGTTGCGTGTGCCCTCTCAATAGGATCCCATGCATAAGCCAAGTCCTGAACTTTTGTCCGCAATTCCGAGTTTACCCAGCTTGGAGTTGAAATCTCCACACACGAACAGTTGCCATCTAGTTGAGATTGTAATGTTCTGCATAGAAAGAATCTAATATTGCTGGATTCTCTTTGGCGTTTTCGGTAGTTGGGCCGTATACATTGACAATTCTACACTTAGTGGTGGTGTGTTTTCTCGTAGGTATAGCCAGGTCGATGAATGCAACGGGATCACTGACGTATCAAAACTAATGACATGCCCCAAGACCCTTGGTCCAATTACGAAGCCTAAGCCCCGGTATGTGGCCTGTCCTTTGCTCCATGAGCACTAGCGTTTGGCCTGTCTGTGGTTGCTGCTCTGAGTGTGTAGCTACTTTAGTCTCTTGAATGCATGCAATATCGATGTTATAGTGTTCACAGTCTGCATCTAAGGTTTGCCTCTTTGACGTTGAAGTCAGGCCACGTACATTCCACGTAGCTATTTTAAGCTTACTATGATAAGTGGGCTTGTGCCCTGTGAATAAACATTACAGTCAAAACTGTCTTTGACCGCCAACCATTACTACGGATATGCCTCCTCCAAGACTGGCTCTGATTGAAGACAAGTATGGCAGCACTCAATACTTACAAAGACAACATGTATCTCTGTTGATGTCTATCAGCCCACCAATGAGCGATACCTGATATAAGTACAGCTCCTGTATGAATGTTAGCTAAGAAGTTCTTCGAGTTTAACGAGGTTGATGAGGCACCAAAGACCTCACTCGATCAGTTGGATATGGTAGAGTTCGCCATGAAGACTAAGATTCACGTTTATGAACCCACTAAAGAGGGAAGCTGATACATGAGTCGGCAGCCATCACAATATTCAAACAAGCGTCGCTACCTCATGAAGCTCCGAGCGCTGGTATGCAACCATATGTCTACTGGCTACGTTACTCCAGCAATCACGACGTAACTCTATTCGTCGAAGCCCTAGAGCAGATGGAACAGTTCCACACCAATGTATTGACATTCCCAAGGATGTAGTGTCTTTCCCAGGTGTATCTCTATAGTACCACTCAGCATAAGTCTGATGTTGAAGTATATGCCCAGATGCTAAAATGCACAGTTGTCGGCGGATCCAACATTGTGTTCGCCCGATACCATGAAGCAAGCCTAACTAGAAACCATTGTGACAGCAAGTGTATCTGCAAACGTACAGTTGGATATGATGCACATCCCTTGTGTGTGTGTGTGTGTGTCTACAATGGATAAAGAGATGGCATTCGGTAAATAGGCAGTGCGTCAATGGTCTGGTGGTAGCTCAGTAGAACGAATTAAGGATGAGTTCCGAGCATTTCATTGGTTTGGATTTACGGAAGTGCCACATAGAGGTACCGACTAGCCTATAGGTGAAGTTCGAGGGAACGCCTCCTCTCTTCTATGACAGCGAGATTCCAGCTGAGGCTGTATCATCTACATAGCTATATAGTTTTATATATAGTGTCTCTATAGTACTCTATAAAGAATATGATTAAGCGCCTGTATGCTAGGTAAAGTTCTCCAGCAGATTATCTTCAGAAATTCAGGAATTGCAGCAGAAGACAGTTTGACAGCCAGGCATGCCAGCTGGGAAGGTACCATCTATTACTCGGGTACCAGAACTACTTCGTGACATTAACGACCTCGCGACTCAAATGTGTCAGCCTACCCCAAATGTGAATACATGTTTAGACTAAATTGCAATCACAAAAGTGAACAAGTTGAGCCAATTTACTTTGAAGGAACGTTTCCAAAATTACCCCGGAAAAATATAATTTAAAATAAACATTCCCATAGAACCGGATGTTGACTATAGGTTTGTTAAGTGATGACATATTTCCAGGTTCATCTCGATTGTTAAATGTTTTTGGCTAACAACAAATGATGACGTCATAAACACACGTACTTATGATGTAATACATCTAAATACACACCTCCGGGTTGCGAATCATGCACAGTGACGTCATACTTAGCAAGCCCATAAAGAGTATTTACTTTACTAATCATGATACTTTCAGGGTAAGCCAATTTGATGGGAAACTGTTGCTATCGTCCATCACTAAATCCTAACATAAACAACACAACAACAAGTCAAAATCATTTTCCTTTATTAATATGGCCTATATGTGTAAAATAATAGATCTTTCCAATTTATTCCTTCCATCATATGACGTTCAGAATGTAGCTCGCCTTGGACTGAATTACAGCTTGGGCCAATCGCTGGTGTACTACCATCAACAAAGAAAAATCATCAGCCATGCTATTCTCACTGTCCACCAAAACCAAGGTTGGCAATCTGACACTGGGCGGTACTCCACTCGAGTACGAGGACCAGCAGACATACCTGGGAGTCACCTATGACAGAAGATTAACATGGAAGGAGCACATCCAGAACGCAGAGGCAAAGGCCAGAAGAAAGCTAAACATCATGAGGAAGCTGGCAGGAACAAAGTGGGGTGCCAATGAAAGGATCCTCAAGACCATCTACCTAGGTGCCGTACGACCACACCTTGAGTATGGATCCAGCTCATGGATGACAGCAGCTAAATCTCATCAACAGAACCTCGACAGAGTACAAAACCAGGCACTGCGCATCATCACTGGTGGAATGAGATCAACACCAATAGAAAAAATGGAGCAGACAGCAGGCATCCCCCCCCCACTTAGTAAAGGGAATGCAAAGCACTGATCCAAGCTGCAAAGTTCAAATCGTTCAACAACCACCCGATGAAGATCAGGCAAGCACAGCTGTCATCAGGAAGACTTAAAAGATCAGGTTTTGTGAAAGAGACAAAAGCACTTCAAAGGAAACACCAAGAAATGTAGCCAGCACAAATAGAAGACCCAAACCACACCCTTGATCCTCCACCCTGGGAAAACAAACTAGAGAGCATAGCTATTCGCACCACAGTACCTCATCCCACAACCAAAGATGAACACAGTGATGTGAGCAAGAAGGCCCTGACGCTAGCCATGCTGGAAAAAATTTACCCTCAGGAGACATGGATAAGAATCTACACAGATGGATCAGCCAAAGATGCAATTAGGAGCGGAGGTGCCGGACTGCACATACAGTATCCAAACGGACACCATGAGTCAGCTGCAATACCGACAGGCAAACACTGCACAAACTACAGAGCTGAAGTCGAAGCACTGGTCCATGCAGCTAATACCATCAGCAGAACAGCAGACCCTATTGCACAGATTATCTTTTTATCTGATGCCAGCTCCGTCCTTGAGGCTATCACCAAAGGTAAGCTGCCATAACTTGAAGAAGCACTACAAACCATCAAATGTTTTCGGATAGCATTGCAGTGGATCCCCTCACACTGTGGAGTCCAAGGAAATGAGGAAGCAGACAAGATGGCAAAGGTGGGTGCAGAAGAGAATCAGACAGAAAACATGGTTACACATACAGAGATGAAGACTATCATCAAGTCACACTATAGAACACCTCAATCAGAAGATGCCTACCATCATCTCTCGAGGCCAGAGCAAGTGATCATTTTTCGGCTCAGAACTGGACATAACAGACTAAACCAACACATGTACAGGCGGTTCCACCTTACGACATCGCCCGCTTGTCCTTGTGGAGAAGCAGAACAGACCACAGAGCACATACTTCAATGTTGCGGTACGTATCAGCTGCTGAGAGAAGAAATCTGGCCTTTGTCAACCTCTTTTCTGGAAAAGCTGTATGGGCCTGTGGAAGACCTGCAGAAAACCACAGATTTCATCTTGAGAACGGCTCTCCAAGTGTGATACCAGCGATCGAAAAGAAGAAGAAGATATGACGTCATAATCAACTACCATTAAGGAATTCGTGAGTACTATTCATGGACAATTGGCCGTTCACATTTATAAACTGACTGGAGTTTTCTTTTGTCATGCCACTCAACTGTTTTGTGTACTGTGCGCTATATGCTGCCGGTGTGTTAGTATTCTTTCTTAACGTTTCTACTACCTTGAGAACTGATCACTATTCAGTGAACAATTGTATGATGATTACCTACAGTCGACAAGAACTTTTGGCAATTCGCCAGTCAGTTCAAAAATCAATAATCGATATTGGCGCTTATCACACCCTCAAGACTTTAGGTATTTGCCCTATTCGACCAACACATAGGGGCCGTCGTGGTCAAATGAAACAGCCAGAGAACCACCCACATACTGAATTCTGTGTTATAAACTGTCAATCGGTCTGTAATAAAACTCATGTGATTTCAGACTACATTACCAGTCACAATATTGATATTGCAGCTCTAACCGAAACATGGCTTTCAAACACAGATGAGCACACAAAGACATTAGGTGACTTAGTTCCCGATGGATATGACATAACACATGTGCCCAGACCCACAACTGGAGGCGGTGTCGCTATTATCCACAAATCCACAATAAAGCGGGGACAAACAACTAACTACAATGCCGTAACATTCGAAGCTCTTATATGCGATCTATTTCATGAGCACGCTACGCTGTAAAAGTAGTTGTTTTGTATCGCCCTCCGCCTTCGCCGACGAACAAGTTCACCAAATCACAATTCTTCACGGAATTGAATGCTCTGATTGCAACTGTCGGAATATGTGCAAATAAACTAATCATCGCTGGTGATTTTAACATCCATTTAGACATAGCTGAACTTCGAGACACGATTCACTTCAATGATATCATCGATAGTGCTAATCTACAACAGTTAGTTACTGAAACCACACACGTGCAAGGTCATACGCTTGATTTAATTATTGGTAGACCATCCGATGACATGATAAGTAATGTCCGTGTAGAATCATTCATTACCGACCATGCTGCAGTACACTGCACTCTCAATATTGTCAGACCACGATCGCCTAGAGAGACAATTACGTTTCGGAAGCTAAAAACAATAAATCATAGTGACCTCGCAACGGATTTGAAAGCAAGTGAGTTGTTTTCGCATCCACAAACAACATTAATCCCATCTATCGAACAATACAATTCTGTGCTGGGTCAACTCCTCAACAAACATGCTCCCGAAAAGACGCGCACCATTGCTGCACGACAGCAAGCACCTTGGTATAATTCAGACCTCACATCGGCCAAAAAGACGTGTAGACAATATGAGAGAAAATGGAGGAGAACTCGTTCGATGACTGATAGGTTGGCTTTTCAGTCTCAGAGAACATGTGTCGTAAATCTGTTCCATAAAGCAAAGTCAGACTATTATTCAAATCTGATATCAGCTACAGCAGATCAGAAAGAACTATTTAAGGTGATAGATGAGCTTCTTCATAGGAAAGCAAAACCCAAACTGCCGAAACATAGTGACACTGCTACCTTAGCGAACACGTTCAACACATTCTTCTCTGAGAAGATTGCCACCATTCGCAAAAACCTTGACAGCATACCCCCTGTTACAGTGCACGACGAAGAACTATACCATCCACCGGATCTAGAAATTTTCCGTCCAACAACCGAGGAGGAAATTTCTAAAATCATTATGACCTCGCCAAGCAAGACTTGTTCGCTCGATCCGATACCAACTACAATAGTTAAGCACCATCTTCAAATCCTTGCACCGATAATCACAAAAATGATGAATGTGTCCTTAGCTGATGGAGTTTTTCCATCTCTCATGAAAAATGCCTTAGTGACCCCGTTGCTCAAAAAGTCATCATTGGACTTGGATACCCTTAATAATTACCGACCAGTTTCCAACCTTTCATTCTTGTCTAAGCTTGTAGAAAAGGTCGTGGCAGATCGTATATCTAAGCATATGCAGCAGTACCAACTGGCTGAAAAATTTCAGTCAGCCTATAGAGAGCACCATGGAACAGAGACCGCCCTGGTCAGGGTCCAGAATGACATTCTGCGCGCATTAGACAATCACAATGCAGTGTTCCTGGTTTTACTCGATCTCTCTGCCGCGTTCGATACGATCGATCATGAAATTTTAATCACGCGATTGAACAAAAGCATAGGCATAACTGGAACGGCCTTATCATGGGTAAGGTCCTACCTCACAGACAGACACCAAGCTGTGACTATCTCCAACTCCTCCAGCGCTAGTGTCCTGTTAGAGTACGGTGTACCGCAAGGCTCAGTTCTCGGTCAGAAGTTTTTCACTGTGTACTCGGCACCTATTGTAAACATTGCGAAACAACATAATCTCCAGATCCACATGTATGCGGATGATACGCAGCTTTACCTGACATTCCAACCCAACGTGCATACAAACGAGACCATGGCTCTTGAACAAGAATTGTGTTGCAGACATTAGTCAGTGGATGACATGTAACAAGCTTAAACTAAACCCAGACAAAACCGAGTTCCTCGTGATATCGACAAAACATCAACGTAGTAAGGTTCATACTACCGAAGTTCAACTAGTAAACAGTCTGATTACGGCAAATCCATCGGCCAGAAATTTAGGTGTAATATTTGATCAGTTTATGGATATGGATGCACAGGTAACATCTATTTGCAAAGCGGCATATTACCATCTAAGAAACATTAATTCAATAAGAACTGTTTTAACACATCAAACAACAGAAACGCTTATCCATGCATTTATAACATCACGTCTGGATAATGGTAACTGCCTACTATATGGTATAACGGCAAAGTCACTGAACAAGTTACAACAGGTTCAAAATTCTGCAGCCCGTGTCCTGATGAAGATCAAGAAACGTGATCACATAACCCCTGTATTGAAACACCTCCACTGGCTACCTGTCCGTCAACGAATTGACTTCAAACTTATCCTCCTAACATGGAAATGCATGCACGATGAAGCTCCAGAATACATGAAGGATCTCATTATGCCCCACCATCCGCACCGTGCTCTTCGCTCTACAGATCAACACCTGCTAAACATTCCACGATCCAATCTGAAGTCATGTGGAGACAGAGCTTTCAGCATCGCCGCGCCGCGCCAAAACTTTGGAATACCCTACCACTGGATATTAAAACGATAAGCTCTAGGGAGAAATTTAAAGAAAGACTAAAAACACATATGTACCGAAGCGCCTTTGAAAATTAGTCAAATTGATAAATGGCGCTATACAAATGCTGTATTATTTTTATTTTTTTATACGTGAGGAATAGGATGACGTCATCATCTTAACTAGCTCGATTTAGTCCATCTTTAGCGCTTACAAGTCCGACACATTGTAGGAATCGTATGGCTTTAACATTTAAGACACATTCTGTTGAATATTTTGAAACTAATTTGACTGGGCGCTGTTCAAAATGTATTTCAAAATATTTAGCAGCACGCCTGTATAGTTTTCTGGAAATTAGTAGTCAGGGAGTTCAGGGCGCAATCGATCCCAACACGGGCTAAGTCTGAGTGGAGCTTAGCTAGAGGTGGGCGGGGCATAAATAAAACTGGAAAGGTCCATTGAATTCCCTGGGAAGAATTGTCAATTTGTATGTCTTACACAACATACAGTAAGATCAGAAACAATTCAACATGTCTCCCAAACAAAAACAGAAACATGATTCTTCTTTGCAAGTCAACGTCAGTTGAATACTTTGAACATAATTGTCTTCGGGGACAATGTAATCCAATCCACCCATGCCAAAAATGTTCACCAATGTGTCTTGTTTTGTCCCGAGCAGATGTTAAAACACCACCGAGCTGCACTGTATCTGTACAGTTTTCCTTATGAATCTTTTCATTATATAATTCGACGTTACGCGATCTTCAAAATAACTAATTCCTCTGAATCAATGGAGACAATTTGAGACACCACGTGACTTCAATTCAATGGAGGCTTTTTACTTTTCCTTCATCGATGGATGGTATTCGCATTGAAGACACTACGTAAGTAAGAAACGTTGTGCTCAAATTATACAGTAGCTGGTCTAACTATATGTATTACCATGTCTGTTGTGACTCGATCGTTATTCCATACTGGTTTGGGAGAGAATAATAGCAAACAAATAACAATTATAACTGTAACGTTTAACTGTATCTTCTACCCCCTTCAAAGACCGATAAGATGCATGCTTTACCACGTCTAAGTTAAATGGCTGTCGTCTCTACCTTGATGTTTATTTAAAGCTAAGAGGTTTCGCTATCTGCTGTAAGATAGCGTTTTACTAAACATACGATAAACGAAGATGTAACACCTCTTGTGTCATCAGCGCCTCACACTGATAAATATATCAATTAATCACGATGATTCACGAACAGTTTTGCTCAGTAAATAACCATTTGCTGAACAAGAAAAATCTCCTTTTGTAATTTTGCCATTTGAATTTACAAAATAGCTTTCTGAAGATGCCGATTTGACCGGCTTGGTGATTAAATGGTTAATGGTCAAGAAAAGGCAAATGATTGTTTAGTTAGTGTTCATTTGCAGGCCAAGAGAAGCATATTTTTTTTAAGTTTACACGGACTGGAATTACAGGTTCGTCCTGCAAATTGAGATACCTTAAGACCACTACAGAGGAAGTTTTTGGTCGGCTTGAGCTTTAAAGGGTTAAGTCGACACACGAGTGGTTAAAGAGCGCACTGAAGCTCTAATAACGTTTACTCAATCAGGTGTTGCGCAAGATGGGCCTTGCAAATCCACGGATTCCATATACTGTTTTAGAATATTATAGCACCAGAATGTCTGAAAATAAAACAAGACGCAGACGTAGACCCGCCATCTAAACGGTTATGGAGTTATCATCCGGAAATACATTTCCAGAAGGACTACTGGTGGCTGGCGGCCATATTTGATTTCGGATCATCTACAATTTCTAAAAATAATTTCCTCAGACCAGGTCAGGTCATCCTATATTTCAAATTGATCCGCTAAACGAAAGTTGAGTTATCTTTCGGAAAACAAATTTCAAGATGGCCACCTGTGGCTGCAGCTATCTTGGATTTCGGATCATTATCAATTTCGATAGCTTTCTTTCCCAGACCTAATTCAACCACCGTATGAAGTTTTAAAGCACTCCGATAAACGGTAAAGGCGTTATTGTCAGAAAATCAGTTTTCAAAATAGCTGCCCTTGGCTGGCAACTATATAGTATTTCAGATGTTATATGTTTCTTCTCCACATCTTGTCCAACTGCCATATGAAGTTTCAAAGCGATCCGATCAACGGTAATGGTGCTATTGGCTGGCGACCATCTTGGAGGTCAGATCATTGTCAGTTTCGATATGTTTCTTCAACAGATGTAGGCCAAACCACCCTATGAAGGGTCAATGCGATCCTACAACCGGCAACAGAGTTATCATCCCTGGATGGCGGCCATGTTGGATTTCGGATCATCGTCACGATTGGACTCTTTCCCAGACCTGGGAATATGGGATTCAATGGTATAAAGAAATAAGAAGCCCTCACTGTAATATTGAGGATTTAGCAAACTTTCACCTTTTTATTTTAAAAACACTTGTGTTTTAAATTTTAGCAATGCGTATAAAAGTAAGGTCGAATTCAATAAAATATATCAGATTTATAAATGTTTGTAAATAATTCAATACATATTGTAAAAATAGACATTTACTTCATATATACTATTCTTAGAGAATGTGTTTTAATATATATATATGCAAACAACTTAAACATATGATTGGCTAAGTATTGATAAACAATGTTGTCCCAGCCGTTAGTCTAATTAAGCGTTATGCTGAATGCTGAGCAATGAGTTGTGCTAATCTGTGCAAACGTGTGCGTGCGTGCGTTCGCGCGTGCGTGCGTGCGTGTGTGCGTTTGTATTGGCAAGCACAACAACAGTTATGAAAAATGTAAAGTGGTTTTGTTATATAACTATATGCTTCTCACAGCGCAATGTGTTGTTCTGTGCCGAGTAGATCATCGTGAATGACGTCAGCCAGAAGTTACCTATATTCAAACAGGTGATCTCGGTTCAGACATTGTCATATACAATGGCGTGTCCACCATGCAGTTCCCATATGGTGAGTCACTTAGTGTTGACGGATTTGACAAGATTGTTGGTTTCAGATCCTCATAGGAATGCTCTGATATAAAAGTAAACATAAACAATTGCTCTATAACAGTGGCAAAGTGATGGGTGGAGTTGGTGTGGTGATGGGGTGGGGTGGTGGCGGTGGCTGTCTGGGTTGCTGGTGGTGCTGTGGCGGGGTAGGGGCGAGCTGGTGTTGGGGTGTTGTGGTATGGGGAAGGGTGGTCCAAAAGGTCCACTGTGACTTGTTTTTCCCTGA
Organism: Chaetoderma sp. LZ-2023a; assembly: GCA_034401795.1. NCBI lineage: Eukaryota > Metazoa > Mollusca > Caudofoveata > Chaetodermatida > Chaetodermatidae > Chaetoderma > Chaetoderma sp. LZ-2023a. The sequence goes on along the minus strand of CM067361.1, from coordinate 11,228,636 downwards.
GGCACCAGTATTGGGGCATGGGAGGGTGCGCCAAAGGGCGGATCTGGCGCCTTGGCGCTAGAGACCCTCACTACACCACTGCTCTTCAATAAAAATAGCGGGATTGCTTTTTAGTATTGATCCGCGAATGTTTAGTTAATCTCCATCCACTTCAGATGCTCCTGGGAATTGAGGAATCCAGTTTCTCAGTCAATCATATGATGTCATAGTCTATAACGTCACATGTAGGTTGACGTCATAATATGATTTACTTGGTCACATACGGTTAATATTCCCTGAAGTCGTACGCCTGTGTGTTGTATGCCTTTACCATTTAATAAACATGTTGTTGAATATTTTGTCATAGGCAGCAACAGTATCCAGTAAAATTAGATTCAAAATATTCAACAGCCTACCTGTATAGGTTTCTTGAAATTGATAGTCATAGAATCGATCACAACACGAGTGGTGTATGGGTGGAGCTCAGCTGGAGATGGGCGGGGCATAACTAACACTGGAAAGATACATTGATATTAACACATAGAAATAAAATCTCTATTACAAGGTAGCTATGCAACTAAATTGTTGACTATTTTGAAACTAATTAGCTTCACAATATTCAACAAAATCTTGATTTAAAGGTGCATATTCACACAAGAATGCCAGAAAAGGAAGTTGTTTACTTTTAAATGCTTGAGTTGTGTGGATAGATATAATAAAACGAAATTAATCTTAAAATAATATGATTTCATTCCATATAAATTAATATGATTTTTTAAGTTGTGAATTTGAAATCTTAAAAAATTATGTTAATTTATGCTTAATCAAATCATTATATGCTAAGATTTATTTCGTGTCATTACATCCGGGTCCACAGTTTTAGCCTCGTGCACAATTTAAGCAGTTTTATTTTAAGTCACTTTGCTGTGAATATCCACCTTTAATTGTACAGTCACCAATGACATGCAATGCAGATGCATACTTTCAGATATTTGCCGGATCGACATCATTTGATTGTGGCGTCAGTGAACAAGTGATGTACGTTGATTATGACATCAGATACTAGAGTGACAGATCAGAACACCCTCCTCCCACACCGCCCACCTCCAGTATCAAAGTGGCATGTAACTAGCAACAGCGAATGGGCGTGCTTCTGTGGATACCTGCTACAGGTATTAACAGCAGTATACCGCACATATTTACTGGTACGCTCAGCTTGAAATAAATGTAGTCTATCTTTATATAGCAAATACATTATTTATCTAAGAAATATGTTAATGCATTGTTCAGTAATTCATTGTCTCATGTAGATACTCGTGGATATCTTACACACATTACTTTGATTTAATAACGATCTATAAATTCTTGGACAATGTATTAAATATTTTGAAATTCCGTTCCAATGAAAGTGTTCACCGTACAAATATTAAAAATATTCGCGTTGATATTCGGTGTGACTGTTCCTCTAGTTCCATAGATAACCAGCTGCTTAAATGTGATCAACAATACCAATCCCTAAATAATGGACCTTTCCATTTTTAGCTATGCTTTAGACCATCTCTAGATAAGCTCGACCAACACCTCCCTTGAGGTGGGATCGATCGATCGTTGCGCTTCCTGACTAGCAATTTCCAGAAAACCAGACGGGTAAGCTGAATATTTTGAAACTAATTTAACTGGGTGCTAAAGCGCCCAGCCAAATTAGTTTCAAGATAATCAACAGCATGTTCATTAAATAGTAGAGCCATAAAATCTGATAACGTGTCGGACTATTAAGAGGTAAATACGGGTCACATAAAGAATAATTTATGGCATAATGATTATGACGTCATCCTACACGCCGCTTGGCTAATTATGCCATCATATGACGTCATTACTCTGGAAAGGTCCATTGGAGAGCGGTGACATTATATAGGAAATGTGCATCAATTTGAAAAACTGCGGTATTGTACAAATTAGAACGTGTCAATAAAATTAGTTTAAGAATATTTGCTCTGTGATCATTTTAATCAGACTATTAATTCTATCTCTATGTGAGGACAGACCTGTAGCTTCACTTCTTGTATTGTGATATTGAACCGCCCCATCACCAAATGATGTTGCCTCGTATTCATGAGGCACAGTATTATTCTCTGCACCAGGACCATATTCTGATGAATTTGTCTGCTTCACGTCTGGTACAGCACAAAAATATCCACCGCCATCGCTCAGTGACGTAGTCTGTAATCTGCAGTTATAATAATAGAGGAATCCTATCTCTCAATGAAGCATATGTCTTCATAATCAAACAGGTTAGTTGACGTCACAATTAAATACGCCATGAATAGCGTATTTAAGTCCGTCAGAATCTCTTAATAATCCGTCATGTGTACGAATTGTATGTCTTTACTACTTAACAAGCAATATGTTGAATATTTTGAAACTAATTTAACTGGGCGATTTAAAGGCAGCAACAGAACCCAGTGTGTGTGCCCTGATCATGTGACCCAGTGTGTGTGCCCTGATCATGTGACCCCGTGTGTGTGGCCTGATCATGTGACCCAGTGTGTGTGCCCTGATCATGTGACCCAGTGTGTGTGCCCTGATCATGTGACCCAGTGTGTGTGCCCTGATCATGTGACCCAGTGTGTGTGCCCTGATCATGTGACCCAGTGTGTGTGCCCTGATCATGTGATCCAGTGTGTGTGCCCTGATCATGTGACCCAGTGTGTGTGCCTTGATCATGTGGCCCAGTGTGTGTGCCCTGATCATGTGACCTGTTCATATTACTTTCAAAGTATTCACCAACATTTATAGCTTTCTAGAAATTTAGATTCACGGTGTTCAGGGTTGTATAGAAGTAGATTCATCCCTTAGCAATGTGCATACTATATTCTGCTTCATCCATACTGAACACGAGTCATGCCAGCACAGTCTTCATACAATAAGACGTCATTATTAACCCATGCCAGCACATTCTTCATATAAAAAGACGCCATCTTAAATCCATGCCAGCACATTCTGCATACAATAAGACGCCATCTTAAATCCATGCCAGCGCATTCTTCATATAAAAAGACGCCATCTTAAATCCATGCCAGCGCATTCTTCATATAAAAAGACGCCATCTTAAATCCATGCCAGTGCATTCTTCATATAAAAAGACGCCATCTTAAATCCATGCCAGCGCATTTTGTTATACTAAAATACGCCATCTGTAATCCATGCCAGCGCATTCTTCATACAATAAGACGTCATTATTAACCCATGCCAGCACATTCTTCATATAAAAAGACGCCATCTTAAATCCATGCCAGCACATTCTTCATATAAAAAGACGCCATCTTAAATCCATGCCAGTGCATTCTTCATATAAAAAGACGCCATCTTAAATCCATACCAGCGCATTTTGTTATACTAAAAGACGCCATCTTTAATCCATGCCAGCGCATTCTTCATATAAAAAGAGGCCATCGTAAATCCATGCCAGCGCATTCTTCATATAAAAAGACGCCATCTTAAATCCATGCCAGCGCATTTTGTTATACTAAAAGACGCCATCTTTAATCCATGCCAGCGCATTCTTCATATAAAAAGACGCCATCTTAAATCCATGCCAGCGCATTCTTCATATAAAAAGACGCCATCTTAAATCCATGCCAGCGCATTCGTCATATAAAAATACGCCATCTTAAATCCATGCCAGCGCATTCTTCATATAAAAAGACGCCATCTTAAATCCATGCCAGCGCATTTTGTTATACTAAAAGACGCCATCTTTAATCCATGCCAGCGCATTCTTCATATAAAAAGACGCCATCTTAAATCCATGCCAGCGCATTCTTCATATAAAAAGACGCCAGCTTTAATCCATGCCATGCCATTCTTCATGCAAAAAGATGCCATCTGTAATCCATACCAGCACATACTTCATAGAAAAAAGACGGCATATTTAATCCATGCCAGCACATTCTGCATACAAAAACATACCATCTTTAATCCATGCCAGATCATTCTTCATACAAAATGAAGCCATCTTTAATCCACGCCAGTACATTTTTCATAAAAAAGACGCCATCTTTAATCCATGCCAGCACATTCTTCATACACAAAGAAGCCATTTTTAATCCATGCCAGCACATTCTTCATATACACACAGACGCCATCTTTAGTCCATGCCAGCACATTCTTAATAAAAAGAGGCCATCATTATTGTTCACAGTGTGACCAAGGGACAATTTTTTACAGAAGGCCGGTGCGATTATCATAGAGACAGTGTATTTCATTATCACGCAGTAGATTGGGCAAGATTACAAGTGATTGTCACAAACATGAAACCACTTAACAAATATTGTTCTTGCATATATCCCTGCACCACATTTTTTTTGTTCCGATTATGTTACAGAAGTTTGCTCACTCGCACATATTCAGTGTGAAAAATGAAAATGCTCGTCACTGGCTAGTGCTATGGATGTAATTGAAAAGGGAACATAAACAGACAAAGGCCACCGAACACTAAATTAAAATAAAATTAAATAAAATTATTTTTCTTTGCATGCATATTTTCCAATTCCTCAATAGTCATAGCATAGCTGATTGTTGTGGTATAACGTCATCCCGTGAATACAATTTCATTGTTGGTGATTGATAGCTTACAGCAGCTTATTTTGACACCACCATTTTAATGAGACGCAAGCAAAGCATTAGTGTATGTTAAACTAGGACTTGGTCGGAGCTTATCCTTCTTGCTAACTGCATTAGATTCTAGATTCTTAAAACCTGAAAACAAGTGTAGCGCAATCTGAATCCGCGTGCTTGGCAATTCACTCCATACCGTCAATTTCACGCCGCGTCAAAATTCATGACTTTAACAACAATTTTAACAGTGATATACTTTGTGAAAATTGCTCAACTTCTTTTTAGTATATAGCATATTATAGCAACTTTTATTTTTGGCAGTTTTTATTGAAATCTAAATCTCATGTGTGACCTCTTCTAAGGATTTCTGTATGGACAGTTCTGGCATTACAGACACGATTGGTAGTTCTAATATAACAATATGCAACACGAGCCTAGTGAAGTGAAACTGTCATGCTTTATAGTATCTAAATGAATTTCCATCAATATTTGATAAAATGCATTTACTATGGTTTACGTGGTAATGAATATGTAGAACAATTTTTACATTTAATAAGACATAAAGCAAACAGTACATAAGCATAATAAAGCCTGTTTAAATGACACTTAATACACATGTTTAATAATTTCGATATTAAATAGACACGTTTTGAGACCGACTGCATACATCTCATATGTTGTTACAATTGAAATAAGTCATTAGGAAAATTTACATTTCAGGAAATATTAAAACCATTATGTCTTGTTTCAATGCAAAAACATAAATATTGCATGAGGTTATGATAATAATGGCCAGTGTTTGGTAAGATAACAATAACAACAACACAATTATACCTTTATGAGTTATGGCATTACTTACGTATCATCATTTCTGGTAACTAAAATAGACAAACATAGAAATGATGGTAGATCTGATGTCAAATTTACAGGATTTTGGTCACCATGGGAGATTCTTTCTTTACGAGTTACCTTATACTGAATTAAAGCTGCATTTAACAATAATAATAATAATAATAATAATAATAATAATAATAATAATAATATGCAGCCAGTAGAGAATCCACTGAGGTACATGTTGAAAACATTATCGATGAAAGCAGACAGCAATTGCTCACTGTCGCTCATTGTTGTATTGTTTCAAACATAAATATTACTTATCCTCTGAGAGGAAATGTAATTCAGGAACCTGAAGATGCGGGTACCTATAAGTTCATTTATAGTGATGATGATACTGAGAAATGTGCTGCTTCATAGACCAAGTCTCGTGTACCAAAGAACAATCTCTCAATGAAACCGTGGCTCAGGTTAATACAATTCTTCCTTATTTGTAGCATATGTGTGAAGAAAGTTAATTCAAAAGAACTAAAAGGTAGATTTACCTGGAGCATCTCTTTGATTGGTATAGCTGGGTAGATTAACATACTCATCACAGCCAATAGTATTGTAGGTATCATGTATCTCATCATAGTGTGCATCTTCACCATCTTCAGCATGAGTTAGTGGAGGGCTGGTCATATCTGATAATCTATGCAGAAATATACATAGTATACACATAAGTACATTGTGATGCATTTTCCTATGATTACAGGTTAATGAAGGGATGAGATCTGTCACTCACGTATATGACTCTGTTATATAACTCGAAATGTCCGTCAATTGTACGAATTGTTTGTCTTTGATAAATTTACAATATAGATGAATAATAATAATAATAATAATAATAATAATAATAATAATAATAATAATAACATGGGTTGTGGTTTGTGAAAATGTCAAATTTCTATTTTATTACTCACATAATCTCATTGATGAGAGCTGCAGATAGAGATAACTATAGTATAGTAGAATATTACGCCATTCTAGCACTAACTGAGCAACGTGATATTAAGTATTCGTATCTGTTTTGAAAGAAAACCTCTGAGCCCAGAAATAATCATTCTGGAATTTTGATTGTCTAGAAAACATGTGCTAAATCTCTACATCTATGCAACGTTACCCTATGAAACAAATTAATTTCAATCAGACAGTGGGTGCAATTATAATGTCGAGCGTAATGGCAGAGATAGGATAACAACGAATGCACTTACACCTGTACAAACATACGCAGAAATATGTTTTTGCAGCAACCTTTTGAAAATCTAAATTGAATGAGTAAAGTGAAGCTACATTGAACAATTGATGCATAAAGCATGAGTTCTAGCAATGGCACACAAATATGCCTGATGGTATGCAATCAGCATCTATAACCGATCCTCTCAGCATAGATGCATGATTGCTGTATTCTGCGGCTGTAGTAGTAAGAACACCATACAGCTATGTTCACCTGCTGTAGCGTGCAGCAATGTCAGCAGTACTGCAAAGTAGTGAGCCCAGTATTTTGCTTTTCCTCCCTGGTTCGCCGCCACGAAGTGGATCTGAAGTGGATTGTCATTTCCCGTAGTTTCATGTTTTGTAGATAGGTATATGTGAATGAACACTGTTTTGGATTCAATCAAAAAGCCTTTCTCAGTGTTGAGTTTGCATGCAGCTATTGGGAGAAGTTGGTCAATGGGGTTTCTTTTCCTCGTCTATGAAGTCAACATCGGCATATTCCATCTCTAGGGGCATACCTAGTATTGACACTGGGGGTTTGGTCTTGTGGAATTTTCCCGCACGGATTTCAATGCAGAAGCCAGGTGGCAGGTGAGAAGTGCAGGGGATAGACAGTCTCCCCGTGGGGAGCCGATTGATGTTTCAAACTCTACAAACTTCACTGACTTGACCCGTATTCCCAGCGTGGTGTCTGCAAGCTCGTTGTTTCCACATAGAATAACGCAGATTTACGCATCAACAAATGTTAAAATTATTAATGACTTGGTGATATGATATGATTTTCTATTCAATACAGTTATACAAAAATTGATCACCTTCCCGTTCTTTAAATTTTCTCCAGCGCCTCCTACCGACATATTCCCTAACATGTTATTGTAGTTGATTAAATGAAGGTTAGTCAGGACATACATTTACATACGGCACGAGGTGTTGATAGTAATATGTGTCCTGACTTGCTGTGAAGTTCATATAAAAACTTAGAAAGTGGCGCAGCTCGCGCTTGGTAGCGCGTTGTAAGTTCATTCTAGCCAGCGACTTGCAGCAGAGCAGTACCATTTCTTTTTTTTGTTTTATAACGCTATGGGATGCCACCCCACCTGGTCTGAGGTTCCCTGGACAACAGAATGCTGACCACAAACGTAAACCGTAAACTGGTCATAATTCTGTATCAATTGCCTAAGTTTAGAAAATTATTAGACAGATTTCAAGAATCATACTTTCCGAAGCATACGATACTGAGACTTGAAATATTCTTTGCTGCATTTATGCTAATGACCCTGTTAAAGATTTTCTGAATTGCTCTTCAGAGGGGAAATATATTTTCCTTAAAATCTCTCACAATAGGTATATGTTTCGCCCAAATTTGTAACATATTATTTATGGACGGTATTCTACCAACCTGAGCAAAAGAAATTTATACAATGCCAATAATAAGGTAACATATACGAACATATATATTTGTTGCACGAAACTCTCACCAATTCCAATGTCTGTAAAAACAAAATTATGCCCAATATCCTATTTTAAGTGTATATACGTTCTGGCCCAGAGTGAATTATACTTCTAGAATGCGTAAGAGCGCTGAGGTACTTATACCCACTTATCTGCATAATATCATTGAATAACTGACCCTAGTCTAACCATGTGCATGCCGTGACACCTTAATCTACAGCTCCAAACATGACAAAATTAGTTTTGCTTTCAATTACCAGTTGGTTAAATATTCTGAGAATAATTGTATTGGAAGTAATTGCTCCACAAGGAAGCAACAACTTCTAGCAAAATTGTTTTGAAAATATTCAAGAGGGTTTCCGACATATACGCTTTACGTTACACATATTGGGAGTTCGTGGAGTAGCAAACATTGCATATTTAAGAAATCTTCTCCAGGCCCCAAGTATGGATGGCTGTTCGATTATGGAAATAAATAATCGATTATGATGTCTGGAAAAATAATCGTGGTGGATGGGAAACCTAGTTTTAACTTAGTTTCTTACCGCCTGTTGGCGCGGCGGCGATGTAAGAATTGAGCCAGTCTTCACGGTGTGTGTGTGTACGTGCGTGCGTACGTGCGTGCGTGCGTGCGTGCGTGCGTGCGTGCGTGCGTACGTGCTTGCGTGCGTGCGTGTGTGCGTACGTGCGCGTGTGTGTGTGTGCAACAGGAGTTGCGCGTGTGTAGATTGCTAGAACAGCGAACCCTACACAGTAAGCGCAGATAATGTTTCTTGCTCCGGACGACTCACGGTCCGACTGAGGAATACGAAGTTATTCGTTTGGTTGGTCTATCGAGTCCCTGATCCCAGGTCCCAGTCACGCCATTCTATGCTCGTTTTTATTTCACTCTATTATTGGTAACTTCCCCCAATGTTTAGACTGTTTTCCTGGGTGGAGAGAGGCGACGAGGAGTAAAAGAGATTGCCTATGTTTCCAGCGATAGTCAGTTGGCCGAACGGAGACGCGATCCCGGGATTGCCGGTTTTACAGCTCCGCTCGCTACCGCCTGAGCTACCGCCTACTCAGACTGAGGAATGCTGCCAGAGCGAGTCCTTTTATACTGTATGGTGACCAATCAACAGTCACCATAGCAAAGCTCAGCCAATCATCGCGCACTTCATAGGGTGGGGGTGGATGTAGCATATGACGGACACGTGTTTCTAACGTCACACTGCCAGCACATGCGCAATGGCAATCTAAACCAACTTTGGAGAATTAAGAGGTTCTTATTTTCCAACGAATACTGGTGTTGATTCACACCAAGATGGCTGGAAAGGGTCCCGTATTAAGGATTCCCTAAATTTCTAGTAATTATATACATAGGAATGCCATTTTCCATACTCTCAGCGTAGCGTGGGTGAGCTGTCTCTTATTGGCGCGCATGCTCAGTTGGTGTTCTCACGGACTCTATTTATCAGAGCTCTCTCTTCCATGGCTACACGCACTAGCCTATGGAACCAATGCAGGTCGTTCCGTACCCGGCTATCCGGGGCCAGTTTGTACCCGACTGAGCGAGGCCCCCACACCCGTGCGCGCGTGCTTATATAACCAATGGGAGTGGGGCTGGAGCATCTCAGACAAGGTCATTCCGTATACAAGTAACCAGGGCCGGTTCATTCCTGGCTGAGCGATCCGCCCTACAGAACACATACTCGCGTGCCAACCATCGATTTGAGAATTCACATGTGGTATTATTATTTATGGATGGATGGACTGCACGTATTTCTACTAACGAGCTACACAGAGTGGTGAGGTGAGCTGTTAAAAGGTTAAGCCAAAAAAACATTATATAGAAATCTCGCACCTGAACGCGGGTGCAATTGCTGTGGCTATATGCATCAGCGAGTGCCAGCGATACCGAGGCTGATCGGCAGATTTGGCAATACACTCTTAATGATAACAGAAGCACTTCAAATAGCCACTCAAGACTCTTTAAAAGTCGCGTTTTATTGAAAAGGCCTTTGTGGATCACACGCTACATGGTCATTAACATCTGACCTCTCATAAACATCGCCATCCTATCATCTCTCGAAGTTTGAATAAAATAGTGTGATGTTATACATATCATTAGACAAATGACACGTTTTATAAAAAGAAATTATTCACGTGTGTGTCAAGGAAGAAATCTTTGGGGAGGATGGTGGAAGTGTGGTTGCTCAAAAATCTAGAAATAATATGTGAGGATGGAAGTGATTTTCAACCCGCACCCTACCCACCACCACCGCGACCTATCTGACTTCACTAATATCTCCTTGTGCAACTGGGAATGGAAGTAGCTGGCTGAGGCATGTCTCCCCGAGTTAGTACATCAAGTAATATTTGAGGAAAATTAGATGTTCTGATAAACATTATGTTATCCCGAATTTATCATTGAACCAGTGTGCCTGTGCTGATTATATTATTAGTTGTTGTTGTCGTCGTCGTCGTCGGTGGTGGTGGTGGTGGTGGTGGTGGTGGTGGTGGTGGTGGTGGTGGGGTGGTGGTGGTGGTTGCGGCGGCGGCGGTGTTGCGGTTGTGGTAGTGGTTGTGGTTGTGGTGGTGGTGGTGGTGGTGGTGCTGGTGGTGGTGGTGGTGGTGGTGGTGGTGGTGGTGGTGGTGGTGGTGGTGGTGGTGGTGGTGGTGGTGGTGGTGGTGGTGGTGGTGGTGGGAGTCATGTTGTTGGCGCTGGTGGTGTTGGGGTTGGGCTACAATTAACACCCAATTAAGTGATTCCCACCTCAATAATAACGACCGGGTGTCCGAGATCTTTTAATACGAGTTTAGTTCAGAAATGTAAAATTCAAATCCAAATTAAATGTATTCATTGCAAATCGTCGATTATTTTGTAACTCATTAGATTGCCGCAGCAACAACTCCCAGTCAAATTAGTTTCAAAATACTGGACCATGTGTACGGGTGAGAGCGTGTATGAGCAAGGAGTATCATGCCACCGACTGATCGATTGGAACATGCACGCGGGTGTCGCGTGGTACAATTAGCAATAACGGTGCTTTATCGGTCGCGTACCTGTAGATAATTATTTTGTATTAACTAAAGACGTACCTTTAAGTGATCCAACGAAGCCATAGGTGTTATCCGTTGTAAATAAACAGGATTTGCAATAAAACAATAGAGGCCATAACGCTAAGTCTTCTTTGGACATTGGCACACATTCACGATGAGTCCAAGTCTTGCAACCAGAACACTCAATGGAATCATCGCCACACTAATACTAATGACGACATACGCTACACGAATATGATGGTTCTTTCGTAGATTTAAGCCTACTCTTTAAACGCTTTGGTGGCATTCTGATGTTTAATTAGAGAATTACAGACACATATTAAATACATAGGCCTACAAGAACCGCCTACACAAGAACTACAGCTTACGAATTATTATGAATATCTTATATCTAGGCAATCTTTGATTATTCCAAACAGTCAACTTTTCAAGATACACTAAGATTTCTGAAATTGTCGGACTTTAAATATAAAATGCTAGACGCATATTTTAAGGGCTTCATCGAATCAACGACTAGTTTCTAGCAAGGTGGATATGATACACCTGTATACACATGAATAAGTGTTTTATTAGCTATTGGCCAGAAGGATGGGCTGGGGATGAGATTCGTTAACGAGTGTATACAGTTTGTTTTGATAACAATTATGGAACGGATGAGTTGCATGTGAAATCCATGCGTGTCTGTCTGATTTGTTTTGACAACAATCAATGTGTCCGACTAGATCTACATTGTTTGGATAGCAATCATGTAACATCCTGTCTGATCATTGCGATTTTCTATCTGCGGATAATTAGATGTTTGTCTTACCATGGCGATTTGCTTACTAAAGGTCTGAGCATAGTTAGATGTTTGTAAATCAAAGAATGAATTAATGAAATAAAAAACTAATGAAATCACAATCCGTAATCCGGGCAAGTACTGGAAAAGCGTCTTTGAATTACCGCAACCCACATTCCTCGAGTTAATTAGCCAAAATTTTAAATGCTTATCACAAGCAGATATTATACGAAGGTATATCCCGGTATATTCCGGGGTGTATTCCGGTGTATTCAGGTGTATTCATCTTAATAAATAAGGTTATTAACATGTATTACATAATAAACAGTTCAATTTGTAGCTCTGAAATGTACGCATAGTTTGGTACTAGTGAAAGTTACCTCCATTGTTGGAGATGCTGGTGATAGGCTTATGGCACAAGACGATCCATGCTATCTAGCTCACTGACAGCATGGATGGTAATGTTCTCTGGTAGTGACGCAACGTTAGCACATAGTGCACCTAGAAATGTGCTTCATTTTGGTCTCCACTAATTAGACGTGGTTCTGCAGGTTCGGCGAGACATCAGACAGACCACCCGCACTACATACTGAGTGTGGCAGAAACCTCACTCGTACTCTGATGGGTTCCCACCAGTTGGTGTTTGGGCAACCTGCTTTTAGAATTTGGTTTATTAGCCTTAACCCCTCCCCCAGCACACAGCACACCACCCCCACCACCACCCCCACCCTCACCTCGCCCACCCCCCCCCCACCCCTACCTCGCCCCACCCCACCCCACCCCACCCCACACCCCACCCCACCCCGGCCGACGGCTGTAAAAAACTGGAGTACGGCGTGGGCATAGTGCCGGAGTGGGGCGCAAGTCCGGTTGATTACGTTGGTGTAGATTACCAAAAGACGCGCTCTGAGTAGTAGGCGGATTGAATGACTATGTACTCCATCACTGTCTTACCGACTCACCGACGTCACGCTACCTCACTCATGCGCAATACTAATCTTACCGAGTTATCAACACTTTTGCTGCAAGTTTTTAATATACTTGTATCGTAGCCGTCCCTGAACCGATTTCAATTCTTTTAACACATTCGTTTTTCTCAACGAATTCTGGTCTTTGTCGATACCAGGACGTAATGAATCGGGTCCGTATTAAGTAATTACGTAACACGGGTAACTATATATATAAGAAGCCCATTCCCCATACCCTAATACACACAGCATGTGTGGGCTATCTCTAATGACGCACACTGAGCGCTTTAGCGGACTCTTAGTTGGCTACATGCACAAACCTATATACCAATGAGGATGTGGCTGGAATATCCCTGATTCAGCCGCTTTGTACCCGGTAATCCTGGTTGGTTTGTACCATACTGACCGATCCACACTTCAAAATGAAAGACACTGACAGACATACATATCTTGAAGCCTTGCCCAAAATTTAGACTGGAGATCCGAAAGCGGAAATCGAAATGGTGTTCCTACATAATGTTTGCATATAAACTAGGAACCGAAGTACTGCAGCGATGGATGCCAGTGATTCTGATGGTGTCTCGTGGGGGTCCTTCTGGGATACAGTACACTGACTGCTTTTGGTGGGCCTAAACTAACGATTTAGAACTTTCAGCCTGTGTGCGTGTGCTATGCACCAGTAGCCTAGTAATATTCCAACCGATTAGATTAATGTTAGTAGACGTGGCCGAGGCTAAACACACCACTCTAAAATGAGGCCGACGGATATCAATTGCCACAACTAAAGACACTGCACTCTTTACAGCGGCGAGTACCGTACGACAGCCTTTATCATTGTATAGAGGACCAGATACGCATACAGGTATACAAACAATCGCATAAAGCGCATGCATGAGAAGGCAGAGTGGCATCTGAATACAGCATTAAGGGCACCATTATGCGAGCTGTGTGGGAGAGCTACCATTATAGCTACCTATCTAACCACTTAGCCAACAGGCTGCTTGTAAGTCATGTGAGAGAAAGGACGAGGGGGTCATATTCTCTCTGCTTGCAATGCGTGTGAAGTGAAGTTCTAGGTAAGTGTGGTTAGATTTGCAGCTCTTATCATTCCATTGGGCAATATCATCCTAGTGTTGCATAATGTTAAGGAAGTACAACTGGGTACAAGGGCGGTGTGCGGGACTGTCACGGTCAATGGCGTGTAGTTTCTGCTAACTGTCCGAAAGGTTATGACATGATGTTTGTCAGCTTAGCAGATACTATAAAGTTTCCAAGACGGAATGCTACTAGTGGGTGAACAATGCGAGCGAACTCTCAGAGCTTTCTGAGTTCTAAATATGTAGACGTATATATATATTAGTCAGTAATCATGAACGTCCAGTTAGATGAACTAATGGCGGTGCTGTTAGGGGAGTGACGTTACCATAGGTCTATCTAACCATGGCTCGATGGCTCAGTTGGCAAAACCGGTGTGCTTTACATGCGTGGAATTCCAATCCGCAAATATCCGGGATCGATTCCGCGTTCAGGCATGTTGTCAAGGTGTTAATACATTCACCAATCCATAGGTCATTCACATGACACGTCCTTCGGACGGCCGTAAAGTCGTCGGTCCCATCTCGCGTGGTGTCTGTGACATGGAGAACGTAAAAGAACTCAGTCTGAGTGGCAGGCCCAGTATTGGGAGCTCAGCTGTGAATACACTCTGCTAGCGTAAATAGTACTGTAAATAAGATAAAATACGGTACTGTATCTACTTCTCGGTCAACAGCTCAAGCCGCCATTGGATTAATATCTGAACCCGTAAATAGCGCACTGTATAGCACAGAATGGAATAAACTGAGTGGGTAGGATGTCGGTCTAGATGAGGAGGGATATCCGAATACATCAACAACATGGCGGTATGTGTAGACAGTGAGTATACACAGTGCGTTCGGACCTGAGGAGTCTGTTCCAAGCAGTGGACGAAGATACGAAAGGCTGTCTACACAATAGAAGCGAGATGAGACGTTCGAAAGAGATCCAGCTGATTGGATGCCTCCTAGTAAAATGGGCACCTAGAAGGCGAAGATTTTAAGACAATATTATGGTAAAAGTCAATCCGCGAGAAATAGTGAGCACAATATCGAGTTGATCAGTTTGATAAGGAAACACAATTAGCAGTTCACACGCTATAAGAGGCGCAAGACATGTAGATGATAGAAATATACTAACACAATATAGTTAAATATCACTAAAAGACGTCCGAAAAGTCACTTAGTACAATTTTAAACATGATGTAAGAACTTTGGACGTAGGCAGCAATGGATTCCAATCAAATTAAGCCTAAATATTTATCAATACCAGTTATTCCTTAGCTTATACACGACTCCATCACACATAATTACAACCACTGTACTTATAATAATCAGTATACATAAATCTTGACAGAAATGTATCCTTGCAAAACGGCAGAACGAGAACACTATGTACCCCACATCCGACCCCACACCAAACCAAACACACCCGACCATACCCAAACCGACAACACCTCAAAATCACCACAAAATACGTAATTATATACCTGGTATACATCTACGTTTTAATACTTACGTGGTGGAACTCTCACCTGCGAAAATAAACACATGCAATGTAAGGAGATACTTCTAGATATTTTCGCCAATTTCTAGCCAAGTTTCGGGCGCGTGTATTTGACTGATTTAAATTCCCAGAAACCTAATTTTAAGGTAAGTAGATCTATATAGGTACGCTGTTAAGTATTTTGAAACTAATTCTACTGAGAGCTGTAACTGCCTATTAATTGGATTAACAATGCCACGTGGCTGTTCTTGTGAAAAAGAGAGGTTGTGCGTTTGCACAGCACCGACATTGATTCATACAAATGCTTCATGTCTCAAATATACAACGTGTAGGAGTGAGGCCAACATACGATTATGTGTCTCGGTATGTATGTACTATTAAGATTCGTGAAGCAATCAACATTGTTTGTTAGAGATTTCATTGTGTCAAACTTGCTTACAATAAAGATAATTAATCAGAATGAAACCAAAATTATCAAAAACATAAGTAAGAAAGAAATGTTGAGAAATCGACTGTGTGTGGCACATGGTAAACTTAAGACAACGTTTTAATTAAAGAGACACTAATCCCACATCCAGAGTGGTGCTTTAATGATAGTGTATGGCTCATATAATCCGACTGCAATCATTATCAGACACGACCATTTATCTATGTCACTAAAAATGTCAATTTGAACATCAACCTAGTGTTAGCCGGTTGATGCCGCCATTTTGTCTCCTTTTGGGATAATTTGTGCTGTCATATATGGGCAGATACAACATATTCGTTATGATGTAATTGCAATCATGTTGAATATTCTGAAAATAATTTGACTGCAAGCTGTTGC